>NQLW01000095.1:2837308-2889488 GCA_002312845.1 Kalanchoe fedtschenkoi
CTTTAACACCCTCACAGCCTAGTTTCGATTTTAACCAGCACGACAAAAAATTAGGTCAGAAAAAATAATAAAATAACGCCCATCACGAAAGCCACCTCCGACGCTACCAAACTCCACACTTTAATACAACAATTTATTATTTCTATTAAAAAAGAATTTCACTAGGACGAACGCCATATTAAAAACTACAACAATTTCATTTCACCACCACCATGACCACGACGTCGTTCTCATCGTTACATGTCCGTTGAAAATCGAAGCGCAATCTGGACCGTGCATCCGAGGCGGCCGCGTTCTCATCCGTCCGATCAAAAGTCGTCCTTCCTTCCTCGCATCTTCTTCTCCACAGCTTTGCTTGACTTCCAACTTCCATTGTTGCTTCGACCTCAATCAGACGTCTCAACTCTCCACACTCTCCTATATATATATCTACTTATCCACTCCCATCATTCCACTCCACTGCAAATCCTCCACCGCCACGATCATCGTCTTCGTTGACTGCAGTTTGACCGAGCGCGGAGTTTCCGCTGATCGGAGACTTCTCTCACTCTATTTGCTTTTGAAGAGTTGAAGGAAATGGCTGACGCGCGCAACAACCAGTACGCGGATTTTCAAGCGGTTCCTACGCACGGAGGCCAGTTCGTGCAGTACAACATCTTCAGCAACCTGTTCGAGATCACGCCCAAGTATCGGCCGCCTATCATGCCCATCGGACGCGGCGCTTACGGCATCGTCTGGTACACTTTTTCTTCTGACTTTCTCAATTTTTTTCACTATTTTTTTAATTTGTTTGTGATGTTGATTTTGGGAACTGAATTTGTGAAGCTCGGTGCTGAATGCGGAGACGAACGAGATGGTGGCGATTAAGAAGATCGCCAACGCGTTTGATAATCATATGGATGCGAAGAGGACGCTGAGGGAGATCAAGCTGCTGAGGCATCTCGATCATGAAAATGTAAGCTCTAATCTAATTTTGATGATGTCTGGTCTGGACAATAAAACAAAGAAAGATTTTCCAATTTTCTGGAGTTGCTAGGAAGGGAAAGATTTCGAGGCTTTTATTTGACTTCTTTTTCTGGAGGAATAACATCTGTTGGAAAATTTGTGGGCATCTGAAACTGAATAGATTCTCTGTGCTTTTGTGTTTGTTCATCTTCTCATGCTACTGCATCTGCTCATCCAGTTTGGTTTATATGTTACTTGTAGTTTGTATATACACATGGCCAACTTTGTCGGTAGTTGGAAGAGTTTGCTGGACAGAAACTGGAAAAAGAATTTCATAATAAGCGGCGGCTAGAAAAGCATGAACTGATATACTTGTTCCTAGTTTGAGAATTAGAAAGCTATGGGACTGAATGAATTAATGATGTGTGTTGTGTGTTCTTTTTCATGGACCAGATTATTAGTATTCGTGATGTGATTCCCCCGCCTGTCCGAAGAGAGTTTTGTGATGTCTATATTGCCACGGAGCTGATGGATACTGATCTGCACCAGATCATTCGTTCTAATCAAGGCTTGTCTGAAGAGCATTGTCAGGTAAATAACTCATACCCTCTCTTGCTGTGTTAAATGCCTTGGTCTGGCTGCTGAATTGTGAAAACTGACGATTTTTTTGTGTGTGTGTTTCGGATTGCAGTATTTCCTCTACCAGATCCTGCGTGGGCTGAAGTATATACACTCTGCCAATGTCATCCATAGAGATCTGAAGCCCAGCAACCTTTTGCTGAATGCAAACTGTGACCTGAAGATTTGCGACTTTGGGCTCGCTAGGCCAGCTTCAGAGAATGAGTTTATGACTGAGTATGTTGTGACGAGGTGGTACCGGGCGCCTGAGCTGCTGCTGAATTCTTCTGACTATACTGCTGCAATAGATGTGTGGTCTGTTGGGTGCATCTTCTTGGAGCTTATTAACAAGAAGCCTCTTTTCCCTGGGAAAGATCACGTGCACCAGATGCGCTTATTAATCGAGGTGAGGTTTACATTCGAACTTTTGGTTTTTGTAAGCTCAAGGTGAAAATGTCCCAAATGCTTTTTTCTAACTTTGGTTTTCTTTTCTTTCTTACAGCTTCTGGGTACCCCTTCAGACTCTGATATCAGCTTCGTTCGAAATGAAGATGCCAAGAGATACATTAGCCAGCTTCCTGTATACCCTCGTCAACCCCTAAACCGAGTCTTTCCACATGTGAATCCTCTGGCCATAGATTTGGTGGAGAGAATGTTGACATTTGATCCTTCAAAAAGAATCACAGGTAAATCCCTACTCCACTGCACGTGAGCACATCACTACACGTTCCACTTTTACTCAGTTACATACTCTGAACACTGAGTTTTACCCAATGCAGTGGAGCAAGCATTGGCGCATCCGTACCTGGAAAGATTGCACGACATATCAGATGAACCCGTCTGCCCACAATCATTCTCCTTTGATTTCGAGCAACAAGGCTTGAGCGAAGAGGATATGAAGGATATGATCTACAAGGAAGCCATAGCTCTCAATCCGTCCTACGCCTAGTACTCCGGCAAGACCTGTTATTCATGTTGTAGGATATGTGGTATTTAAAACGATGGAGGGGTTGGTTGTCTCTGGAGTGTGTGATGGGAACAGGAAGTCTCTCTCAGGTGGTAAGGTCGAAGGTTATGACTCATGTAGTGGGTTGGTTCATCATCGTTTTATGTTTATATGTTGTATGGATTGTTTTATTCTTTTATATGTGAGCAGTGAAAACGTAACGGGTGTGCTACAAAGCTGCTTTGCTTGACAGTTTTTCAATAAGAAATCAAATGATTCTGTAGCTTTGATGCAAACAAATTTACCAGACAAACTAATACTCAGGAAACGAAATAGTTGAAGAGGAGAATTAGAGGAAGAGACGAGACTCGAGGAGGCAATTGGAGAGGAGTAGATTTATGTTAATTTCTTCTTGTTCTCTTTTCTTCACTTTCTCACCAGATATAAGGATTTTATACCTTAATATTACAATTGGACCCTACCATTATTCAGTATAACTGGATATGACCCTAATGTAACATTTCTTCCCCCTTAAAATTGACCTTGTCCTCAAACTCGAGATCTGCACTATAACAGGATAAACAGCTGACTGCCCATTCTGTTAAAAACGATGAGCCTTGATGGTTTTCTCTAGTCTTAGGATGATTAGGTCATGATTAACTCTAGCTGTTTCGTCCATAACACATTTGGTTATAAGACTTTGGCACCAATGTTCTTCTCGTGGTCTTCCAGCTCCAACTCTTTTTGTGACTCGTACTTGCTTTCTAGGACAACATTCATCTCCCTTAGTCCAATGATGACCCCAACTAGGCCGGCTAGTTTATCACCAGCTTACATCCTCTTGTCAGTTGAACCATCCTTGTTGAAATATAACTCTTGTACCATTTCGTTAGTCTTGCAGACATCATCCCAAGTGGTGCATTGTGTCTTCTGCAAAATGAAGTGGAAGATTTGCAGGCAACTAATGATAATCTTGAGTGCCACGTGCTCTTTCTTCTCACCAAGGAGAACCATGTGAATGTGAAGTCAAGTAGAATTGGTGTTAGCTTCTCCATTTCATTCATTTGGTTGTTTTTGTGCACCATACTCTGATAGTTCTTTCCCACATATAGCATCACCAGCTCTATTCCCATATGACACGCCGCGGCCTGAACTGTCAGACCTAATTTGCGAGTTCATTGACTATTTTTGTTGAGCATAGTGGTATTATCCCACATCGCCCAGTGGAAGCTCTTAAGTGATCCTCATATATAGTTGGATTCTCCCACGTATTGCCAATTGGTTTTGAGTGTGGATCCGACAAATCTACATAGTATCAGATGGTTAACTAGGTCTGCACCCACTTCCCAGTGGAAGTTTTTGTCAATTGATTTTGAGTGTGGATCCAATTCTACATGGTATCAGAGCAGATTTTGACCACACTCTTAGAATATGCCCGTGTTGAGCATAGTGGTATTATCTCACGTCGCCCAGTGGAAGCTCTTAACTAATCCTCACATATAGTTGGACTCCCCCACTCATTGCCAATTAATTTTAAGTGTGGATCCGACAAATCTACAATTTTCACATGCCCAGTGCTGCTGTCCTTCCTCGATCTGAGCATCGGATCCGCTAAGGCCGCAGTTCAAGCTGTTCCAGCAGCTGGTGGCATTTCCTTTGCTTTGGAGTCTACACTAAGAAATGAACTCGCACTGTCTTGACCATCTTATATGACCCTGCTATTTTCATTGATTCTAGATTAATATATTTTCAATCAGTCCTCAGTAGTCAACGACAGGTCTTCACTCCGAAGCTCGGATTTGTTTGGCCGTTCTCAATCGTGTTAGCGTAAATTTGAATCGATGCCCAGCGGGAGTTGTACGAAACTCACGCCACGGGGCTCAACATTACAGGCACAAGAAGCGTCTTAAAGCAACATCACATTTACATCAGATTATTTATGTGCAGGCCACGGCTGAGTTGTTATTGTCTATGAGGCATACCATATCAACACTGTATGAACATATCCAATGGTTTGGGGGAAGGGTTTTAGTTTATGATGCACTGGCTGCCATTTTCTGTCGAGTCTTCCTCATCGTTGTTGTTTGATAAGAAGTATGCGTCTTCATCGTCACTTTCTGTGTCACCTCTTTGATACCTCCTCTCGATAAACGCCACTGGCTGCCTGCCCTGCAGGCGCAGGACGTGCATGATGACTTCAGGAGACAGTGTAACCCTTGAATGCTCTTCCCTTCCTCGCCTATTCGACTCCATAATCTGCTCAAAATGCAAATAAAAAAAAGATTTTATCCCATTTATTTCAATTTTCAGCTCTGCATGTAAGATTTCCATTTTTTTTTTGGCCGCTAGGGGGATGTTGATAGGTAAAATGGAAAAATTCCCGATTCAGTCATAATCTATTACTTCATTTTGAGAGAAATGCGGAGGATTTATACCTTGTCTATATCAATGGGAAGAGGAGGAGTGATTTGACCATCGGGCGCCCAAATCTTGACTTTCTTCTCAATGCCACACGTAGCAATAAAAGGCATGTGTGGATGGGATTCGAGATGATTGACAACATTTCGATCACCCAACATAGCACGCACAAGTTTACATCCCTTCTTCTTCCAAATAAATATGTGGCCGCAATCAGATCCACTCATGACATACTCATGGTTTGGGCCATAGAAGCTCACTCCCTTGACTGTCTTTGAGTTTCTGTGGCCACAGTAGACTAGCGGCGAATCCATGTTCTTCAAATCTTCAGACGGGGTAGACATGGGCTTTGGCCCCAAACCCATGTTCTTCTGGAAGAGATAGATTAGCTCATCATTGTATGACGCAAGCAGTTCGCTTGAGCTCGAATAAGCCAGCCCCGTGATGTGCACATCACTATTCTTCATCAAGTGATGTGGACAGAAAGTGGTCAGCACAATATCCAATTGGCTTGTTGCTGACGCTTGGAGTTTCCTTATGTCGTACACACGGGCATAAGCATCTCCACCTCCCACCGCAAAATAATTTGGATTTCTAGGATCCATGACAATTGCATTCAAGCCTATGGTGCCACGTGTCTTCTGGTCTCCTGGGAGTGGAGAGCAGCGAAAAAGCTTTGAGCTGGAGCATGCTCGTAGATCAAACTGAAAGAGAATATAATGATGCACCAGAAACTAAATTTCCTTAGCTGAAATATAAGTAGTGGAGTTTTAACTTACATGCTGCACGAATCCATCCACTCCACAACTATAAACAATATAAGGACTCCCTGGCTCCACTGCCAGCTTGAAGACTGGACCTTGGTGTTTTCCTATCCTGGTGGTACCAACATCCCCATTTTCCAATACCTGGCCAAGCCTCACCTGAAACATGAACGCTGTCAGAGTTCATGCCACACATTTAGTAATTTCTAACGAATCTCAAGTGATAACGGAAGATCCATGAGGGATTCTTTCCTGCTTCTATCAATATAAAGTTATGTAGTAGTTATGAATAATATATTTAAGGAAACAGCGCATCGACAGAGCTACAATACATGAGTTCCAACAGACCAGAATTAGAAATTTCTTAATGTTAATCAATTTCTCTTTTTTCTTAACCAGTTGCATTCCTCGCGATCTTCTTTTATTAGGTTTCGCATTTAACTCAAACCCAAAACTTAAGAACTTTATGAAATATCTGAAAACTCACCTGGCCATCAGCACCAGAGGTGACTATTTTCCTATCATCACTAAACGGCATGATTTTGGTCTGAAATATGTTGTCAGTGTGTCCAGAATCATATGTGTACTTATTCTTTCCATTATTCCAATCCCAAAATTTAACCTGCTTGTCATCAGAACCTGAAATAAGCAGTTCCCCAGTAGAGTTGAACTCCACGGCATTGACACATCCATTATGCCCATTTAACACCTTATACAGACCAATCTGCTCCACAAGCCCCTGCACCAAATACACCATTTTTCAAACATCATTACACTTCCAACTGTAGTAGATCAGACACATCAACTGGGCTGATGCCAAGCAGCGATAGCATAAATAATGAAAGACCAGGCTCAAGATAAAATGCCATCGTTTGCCTGGTACTTAGCCCAAGGATCCAAGATTTCTTTCTTGCCATATTACTTTTTAGCTTCGTTTCATTTCGATTCTACCATCCCTCTTGGTTTGTTTTCCTTTCTATCTACTTTTTTAAAACCGCTGTTTTCAGCAGCAGTTTCAGACCGATGTTTGAAAAGACAGTTTTCTTTGGCAAAACCGCAATTGTGAACTGCGGTTTTGATAAAGATTACCACTATTTCAAACAACAGTCTGTATCTTATCCAAATAAAGGTGAAAATCGCAGTTGGAAATAGTGGTATTTTTTATCAAAACCGCAGTTCACAACAACCATACTTAAAAAGTAAGGTAGAATAAAAAACGTAGGAAAAAAAGGTAGTACAGAAAAAATTAGGATCCAAATGAAAATTTTAATTACTATTTGCAAATTTGCTTGCAGCTCATAACCAAAGCATAACTCAAAACATGACAGTGAATCTTAAAACCAAAAATCCAGAAAATGTTAACCTAAACCAAGACTCATATCTCCGCTAATCAAAACGTGCCCTAACAAATAACGGAAACACATGGATGAGTTAAATGCTCATTGTTCATCAGGAGATCAATCCAAACAGCAAACTGGCAAATCTAGTTAGCAATCGCAAATTTTTCTCCCATCTAGTATGTTATTTGTAGCTCACCACTAACCAAGCGAAACTCAAAAACAGCACTCTGAATCTTATACCCAACCCACCATGACTCAGAACCCCCTGGATCAAACTGAGCAGAGCACAAAGAAACCCTATTCCCATTGACACACATCAGTTTCCCTAACACCACCACACTCCACAACATAAATTTTCAACCGTCACATTAATCATACTCCGCTAGTGCAACACAGCTGCATGATACAAGTAACCCATCGACTACTGCTGCTCAGATTGCTAGTTTTTGTCAGATGATAAATACAAAAATCTAAAATGAAAATTCTACTTACTAACTGGATTGTTCATTTTTCCCAAGTCCCAACTTACTGAGTAGTTAGCTGCTCGCAACAGTATGGTAAATAAAATAATACATCTTCAAAAACCCTAAATGAAAAAAAAAATGAAATCCGCACTCTAAAAATACTAAACCACAAAACCTGAGCCTCAACTTAACCCTCAGATCTCGCCCCGATCAAACTGAACACCAATAAACCCTACTCCAATCAATACGCACTTAATCTTCATATTAGATAGAAAAAAATAAAACGACAAACTGACGAAATTTCATATCATTTTTTATGTGATAAACAATTGGAAAATGCAAGTGGCGATAGGCGACCTGAGAAGCCCAAATCCGATGAGCGAACGCTCTCGGACTGAGCACGCCGCACTCTCTTTTGTAAATCTCAGTGAATCTGTTGGTGTCTCGTTCGTGCTGATTGCTGAAAATCGCAGCCATTTTCGCCACCGATTCGACTCGTAAGCTCTCGTTTCATCCACCAGCTTCTCGATGTAATTAAGCCGCGGCCTTCCAACTCTAACAGCAAAACGACAGCGTCGTATTGGTTGGGTGTGAAACACGGCGTCGTCGTAATATGTTTAGAGTTTAGAGTGAGAGTGGTTTTGAAGAGTGAAGTGTGTTTAAATCTATTTTTTTTCTCTCTTATCTGAAAATCGACGAATCCTCCGGTTCTTCGGCAAGATCCCGATCGGTGGTGAGCGGTGTCGCCGCGAGCTGCGACCGTCCGCCGTTTTCGAGCTTGTAAGTTTCTTTGCCCGTCCTTCCTCGCAATCATTTGATATCTGAGGATTGATTGCTGCATATATACTTACAATTGCGTTGATTCTCTGAAACTGCGGATTATATTGATATCTGGATGATTTTGCATGAAATCCAACAAGTAACTGATGGTGTATTCTTTCTTGCGACTTAATTTTGATATTAGGATTTGGGATTTCTGCTGCTGAATATATATATATGTGGAATTTTTCATGGCATGCTCTCTATCTCTATCTCTATCTGGAACTTATTGTTCAATAGTGTGAATTTTCGATCACGCCTGAGCGTCTAAATGTGTCATTTGATGCAGTATTCTGCTGAGAATAGAATGGAAAAGCTGAAAAGATTTTGTATAAAGTTCTAAAGGATTGTGTTTCTGAGTAACAAGCGGTGTTGGAGCTTATGACATGATGATATGAATTGTTTTCTTTTTCATGTGTCTGAAACGGCTGAACTGTTATACTTGTTGCAGGAACACAGTCGATTTTGAAATCATGGTGAGGTCTACTGCCGCTGGTGATGAAAAGATCCTGAGCTATGAGGATGTTGTGTTACGCCGCTCAGATTTGGACATACTCAGCGGTCCCGAGTTTCTCAATGACCGCATCATTGAATTCTACTTCAGCTACCTCACTTCATCTAGCCCGTCTGGAACCATCCTTTTCCTTTCGCCGGCAATTACATTCTGGGTGGCCAATTGCCAGGACGCTCAGGCCATATCTGATGTTCTCGAGCCGCTTAATCTGCCTTCCTACAACATAATAGTGTTTCCTGTCAACAACAATGAAGATGTAGGCAGAGCTGAAGGTGGGTCACATTGGAGTTTGCTTGCGTACCATAAGAAAGGTCACGCATTTCTGCATCATGACAGTAGTAGTGGAATGAACCGTGCTCATGCTCTGAGACTCTTCAAATGCGTTTCTTTATTTCTGGATGCCTCTGGCAGTCTTACCTACATGGAAGTAGCTGACACGCCACAGCAAGTGAATGGTTACGACTGTGGACTTTATGTACTTGCTATAGCGAAGGTGATCAGTGATTGGAATGAGAAAAACAAGGAGGCTGATTGGAACTGGGTTTCTGAAATAAAGAAGCAAGTCACACCAGCAAATGTTGCTGCACTGCGGGGTGAGGTTCTTGAGCTGATTAGAAGCATGATGGGGAACAAGTGAGCCACAGTTGTATTGACCATTTCTACGGTGTTCTGTCAGACTGTCGCTTCCATATTTTGCAGAGCTGCATGGGCACATCCTTGAACTGATTAGAAGCTTAAGGAATTGTTCATTGTCCATGTATACGTACTGAATACTACTGTGGTATAAAAAACTTCTAGATTTCCTGAGATGCTGATGTACAGGATGTAGATCTTTGCACTCCTTTTTAATGCATGTTACTATCTTTTTTAGTTGAGAAAGTTGTGACACATATGACAGGCAACTGCATAAGCAGGTGTTCAAATTTCCTGCAATGTGTTTGAATCTGGTATGAGTTTGAATTCAGAAATGTTCATTTTAGTCTCTCAATTTTCTTCAGAGATCTGATAAACTTTCCCATAGCTGGGTCATCAAGCTAGTCTAGTACAAGATTCTAACCAGCGCGACACTGAACGAATAGTAATATACTTGACCATGCCTTACACCAACAAACTAAGATTTACTGGGCTACCTCGGTACAGAGCTTGATTAGATATGAGCCAGACCTTTGGAAATCTGATCGGATATTCTGCTAGTTCCCTTTTTAGGACATATTAGATCTTATTATCAGTAGTCTCCATGGTAAAAAATGGAAGCCCGTGGCTGTGACTTTCTTTTGAACAACGAATAACTTTTCTTTCTGATAATTAAATAAATAATTTTGCCATTTCTACATCAACTCATATTGATATCTGCAGGGGTAGCTGCCAAGAACTCTTAAGAATGTTGCAAACTCCTGATAGGGTAAAGTGTTAGAAGGGAAGTCTCTAACACTTTTTTTCAAGGGCAATAAAGATTGTAGTATGTACCTTCAGATGTCTGAGTGTGTTCTGAGCCTTCTGATCAGCTATGGATGTTTCGAAATCAAGATAAAAAAGATAGTCGGAGTACCTGGCATGAGTACACCAGTTGCAAATTAATACTACAGTTAAATTGGGTGATATAACAGTACAGGTCAAGTACGCTCAGGGCATAAGTCCCTTACTGAGGCCCATTAGAACTATCATCAGAGGCTCGAAAGGGCCGCTTGCGTAGAGGTCTGCTTTCAATCTGGGTTCGTGAAAGCAAAACAAGATGTTACCAGATACATTCAGAAAGCCAAAAGACTTCACAAGTTAATCATATATAACGCAAGAATAAGACAAAAAAAAAGAATAAATACCTTGGTAAGGTTTATTTCTCTTGAAGCAAAAACGTTAAGAGCCTTACAAAGCATCCCAGCACCTTCATCTACTGAAATACTATACCTGTCTGTCAAATTAAAAGAAAATACATAATAATTACATTCATGGTGGATGGTCAGTAATGAGAAGGCCAACTAGCTGACTTAGCACTGGTGAATTGACAGACTTACTATACTATTTGCGTTGTTTAAGATTGCTAACCATGAATAGTCTACCTGTGCCAGAAATTATGGGCTCCCTTGCAAGCATCAGGAATCTCGTAACATTATCGAATTGTCCTACAGAGACAATACACATCCATATTTTTAGCGACATCAAATACTTCCAAATAGCAAATATAGATCATAAGATACAGATCAAGGAGACTAACCTGAATATCTTGAGCGAGAATATTCAGATCATAAATCCTTGCAGTAGTGGTGCTAGCTATGGCACCAGTGTATTGCAGTTGACGAGAAGCTATGGACTGCATTTGAGCGCCGAAGAAATGAGTTCGTGTGTACTGAAAGAACCTTAATTGTTTTGCTTATAATGTATACCATGATAATGCACAGATATTAATAATCTACTCGAGTTTGTTACAAGAATGATTAGGTACAAGAGACTGAACTCTGAAAGATTCAATTATTAAGAGTATACCTTCGCTCCACCAGCATTGTGTCATCTACGGCTTCTCTAACCAGACCCATTTTGGTTAGCCTATGCTCACATTGAGCAAGTGCCTACAAACATATAAAGGGGAAACATCGGGAAACACACGGACAAAAGAACACATAACAAATGAAAATGATTAAGATTTACCATGTTAAAGATATTGAACACACCTGCGGATGACTGAGAACCCTTCTCAAGTTTTCAACTTTGACGCCGACACTAGCTAACAAGCAATGCCGGATTTGAAGCTTCACTTCACCCACAATGTGCAACCTATGTCGAAGAAGTAATTTGGCCTCGATTTTACGGAAACCGGAGAACCGGACAGGATGAGGTGGCGCAGGATTCTATCATCCGTCGGCGGCGCTGCAGAGTACCATACGACGTGCGTCGTCGCGGCCATTGACGCCAGTCCGCCACCAGCTGCCGCTCCTCTCCTCCGCAATCCGAGCTTCCGCTCATCTCGTTCTCTCCGGAAAATCCGCCATTCGGCCTGATAGGCCGAAGCTCAACTGGGCCGAGACCAAACATGGGCAATAATACCTAAGCAGCCCATTCACATATAAAAGTTCATAAAACGCCGGCGTATTCATAGATAACTGATGAAGCAGAAACAGGCCCAATTCAGCCACTGAAGACAGAGGAGTTGCTTTCGTGGTCGTTTGGGCATCGAAGTGAGCGAAAAGTTGCATGAAACTCGCACACCGAGGAGCACGAAACGTCACCGTTGGGGACTCTGGGCCACGCCGTCCTCGTTCACCAAACACAAAACGACAAAACAACGAAACCGATCCGTTACAAGGAACACGAAACAAACGCAGCACAATGCAGGTGACGTCGACGTCGCAACAAACGAAACGAACGAGGTGAATCAGCTCTCTAACAGCAATCCCATTCAAGCTTGATAGCAAGGTTCGTGTCAGGTTTTAGAGCTCATTTTTTAATATCTGATACAATATTTAAAAATAATAAATATCGCTTTGAATTACTGATTGAAAATAAAATATGAAGTTTTATAATTATAAACGTCGTCAAATAGTTATTCAAATCTTAAAATAAATTACTTACATTTTTTATAATGTTTTAAACTTTTAAAAAGTATATTATCATTCTGAAATATTTAAATAGAATTATAGCATTGCACTAGATTCGACATGTAAAATCTCGGACCTCCACAATTCAAATTCGACAATGCAATTGAAACTTCATTTCAGAATAATTACAAAGAACTAGATCCCAATCGTCAAACCAATATCAGCAAGATAAAATAATATAATTTATTTTTAAATGATTAATCTTGTATTATCATGTGTTTCTAATTAACTGTAAGATTGTATTTGGTTTGGGTGTAACGAGTACAGGATATACATGCTATAATTACACACATAATTGAGTCTTGAATTAATACATTTATAATTCAGTTTAGCTTAATCAATTAAATTAGATTTTTTTTGTATGTAAAAATTGTCCTGTGATCCTATCACTTTTAAATTGAGATTAGTTTTTATTTCTGATTAATTTAATTTAAGTTTATCTATACTCAAAGTATTACTTGTGATTAAATTATGAAAGTTAATTTAACTCTATTAGATTGAAACTTAAAGCCAGAAACTACTCTCGCATACCATTTAAACTTATCTTTTAATTTGGTTTCACACATTATAATTGCTGATGGCAAAACTTCAACTTGTTCTCAGCTCAATCTAACTAAAGAAGAAAGAAGATGTCTTTTAGGCTGTGTTTGATTTAGATAAAATTTGATCAGTCCAATATTCAAATATTAATTAGATATCAAAATCTTATATTCAAATAAAAAGCATTGTCGTTTAACCCTTATACCCCCAATTCACTTTAAATAGTGCCCCGTATACATTTATATGTATGGGAGATCCTCAACTACTAACAGAAACAGAGGGTTGGTTTAATGGATTTTGGGTTGTCTAACAACATTAAAGTTCTAGATACGAGTCATGTGGATACTACTTTACGGTTAGATGTACTGAAGATGTGCGTGAATTGACACACAACAAGTATAAACGTCACTACCGAAGTGAATGAGTGAACGGCCCCTAACCATAAAAATAAAAAAAAATCTGTAACTTTAATTCCTCCAAATTTCAATCGTTCCACTCAAAATCCAATCATTCATCCGGACACCAAACTCAATAAAGTAAAATATTTAAAAATAAAATAATAAACACATGACAAAGTCTTCATTATTAGATAACTAGATCTCTGCCACTAAAACATTAGGTACTTATGAATATTAATAATCACTCGCAAACTTACATGTGAATAATAAAAATGATTTTTTTAATACATGCATAAATTATTTGATTTTTTAATTTTATTTCATTTTTACTATACACGTAACATTTTGTGTGTGGACGTGCGGTTATTCAAACCTAAACCTAAATGGCTCATAACAAATTACTTGATTCATGTTTTTTTTATGGTGATAAATCTTATTTTGACCTATGACCATTTTCATACTCTTGTACTAAAATTTATGAATGCGTCATTAGATGAAGAACATTTTATCTCAGAAAACATTAACATAATAATAATAAAAAAACATTGAATTCTAACATATACGTGACAATTTAAGGAGATGAATTTCTTAACCTATCAGAAATCAAAACTTGTCGGCGACACTGTCGTGAATAGTTAATAAGGATGTGGATAACATGTGGATTATGTGAAAGTCCACATTTACAAGTACAAGAAAGCTTCGAACGAAAGAATTCACACAAAACTAACAATCCGACAGACCACACCTTCGTATACAATTCAAATTTGTTAACCACGATGTCTTTTTCTATTTGTCACTTAAGATTAAATTTTAGACATAAATAATTCAATACATAAATATTATAAAATTATAATAAATATATATTCTAAAAATATAATTTGATAAAAAAATTTTGAGATTCATCATTAAAACGTTTGTCACAAAATTTAACATAAAAATCGACAAATCACAATTTAAGAGGACGGAAGTATCATTTATTTGCAATCATTTTAAACAAAATAAAGTTTGTATGTTTAAACGACAATGTTTTTCTCACGTTTTTAGTGAAAGGAATCTGATTAACTAAAAGTCATATTATCAATCAATTCTTGACAAAATTTTCTCAAGTAAAACTTAACACTTCCACACTTAAATTCAAATAAATGTTCCTTTTAAACGACTACAAACACCTTAACACACCCACAATTCTCTGTTCATATCATTTTCCTTTTAATTATTTTACAAGTGAATTGGAAATGGATAATAATATTAACATTTGTAGAGTTGACGTTATTACTGAAAATAAAATCTTCTTGAACGTTATAAGTATTTGTAAATGGATGGAGTAATTTAAATCAAATATAGACCGAAGCAATATCAGAATTTAATCCTGAATTGTTATTCATATTTGAGTCCAAAATTAGATTAAATTGAATCAAATCGGGTTATGACAGTAAGTTTGATGATTAATAATTTGACTTTCATACCAAACATACATTTATAGGTTATAACAGTTTGGTTCAGTTCAAGTTTTATTCTAGTCAATTGAGAATCAAATTATTAAAATAATAAAATATGTCCAATAGAGCTTTTCTTTTATAATGCTTAATTAATATTTGAACTCAAAATTATACTTTATGATATGTCCAGTAACTGTATAACAAACAATGAGAACATTTATTTTTTAAATTTTTATTATATGTGCAAATCATATTAACTTATATTTCTTCAAAAAAAAATCTAATACTTCGTTTTTCAATTTCAATTTGATTTTCGATCCTTTTGAATAAAAGAATATTGGTTCCATTCGTGAACGAATTAATATTAAAAGGTTTAATTTTCAATTTAAAAAAATGATTGTGATAAAATAAAAAAATGATTATATTTAAATGGATTCGGTTTGACTCAAAATCGAACCGATTCAGAGCACACCGCTTCCTGCCTGAGCGAGAAAAACGCTCAAATACGCGCCAAACATTTTCCACGGCAGAATTATTAATATTGGGCACACCACTAGCGTCACGGCTACTGTGACCCACTTGATGTGACACTCCTCGTAGCCATCAATTTATCAACAGTCTACATCAACTCTCTCTACTTGCATAGACCTCTTCGTTCGCCGTGATATTCCACTTCCCCACAGCCGCGGCTGCTTCCGCCACGTGTCGCATTCAATATTCGGACCCGTATGTGTAACAATTTAAAAGTTCAGGGGTCGAAGAATATTTCTGTTTCATTTTCTCACAACTTTCTAACACCGTGCCCTCGGCCACGTGCCCCTCTTTCACCCGTTCAATATTTATGGGGTGCAGTTTGTAAGGGTTTTGAAGCTATGGGGCTAGCTTGTATTTTTCTTATACGGGGTCTTTTCGGTGGCCCAGAGATATTCCTTCTATTCATGTTGGCACAGTTTACGATAATTACTCGACTTTAACTTTACAAGTTTAACCATCGAGTGAGTTTGGGTAGTGGTTTGCTTTCCTTTGACTGGATGCGTTTGACCGGTCAACACCGAATGGTCTCATCTGATGATGATAATCCCGAGAGATGGAGACCGTTGGATACGGTTTTCCATCACTGATCCGATGGCCCACCTTGCTCCCTGGTAATGATTTTGCATAATAATAACTAGTAATCTCGTAAGTTTTTGTTAATAATTAATAATAATTATAAATAATATACTTAGGTGCTAGTTTGGCTGTCTTGGTACGTGAATAATGATTTATATAAGCTGGTAGTTTTGTACTGTGGACAAAGATTTGATGAGATAGAGTGTGGTAGGGATTAGGGATCCAAGAGGAAATCAAATCTAAGGATTAGTGACATCAATCATCATTTTATTATTCTTAATTCCTCAAAAGATGGATTAAGGTTTATAAAAATAGAGTAGAACTTGCCCCACTGAATAACATTATTTAAAAAATTTATGTACTATTATGTGACCTGTTATCCACTTAAGGATCAGTTTAAAACAGTAAAATGTCTTGCAATTAGAATTGGTTATTGGGTGTTCGCTATTCTAAATGTTATTACTAAGTTGAAATAGTGAGTCTACTATCAACAAAGTATTGATCTAGTGATACTGGGTGTTATTTAACATCTCCAAGGTTCAAGGTTCAAGCCATGTTGTTACCGCATTTACGCTTAGATATGCTGGAGGTGCGCGTGAGCTGACCCGCAGTAAGTACCTTGATACACTATCAAGGTGGAGGAGTGTGCGGCCCATGGCCACCTAGGGGGAAGTGAGGAACCACTATTGATCTTCATAAGAAAAACAAAACAAAAAAACAAAAAAGAAAAAAGAAAAAAAAAGAAAAAAAAAGAAATAGTGAGACTACAATGTGGTTCTTTTTTATGATTAATCAAGGGAGAATTTTTAAATTACGTTGGCACTCCATTAAGAAAACTTTTAATAAATGTTAATTAATTTATATAAGTTTTTACAAATGAAATGTTTTTATTTCATGTATGTAGAGAAAAATTAGAAAAACGATCAAACTTGTAACGAATGTCACATGTATTTAAGATTCAATGTGAAATTTTATTCTGCATAAATAGTAAATACCATGACAAAATATTAGGTACGTAATTAAAGAATGATATGACCCATGTTAAATGCTCTCACCAAATTGGTGGTTTTGTTCGAACCCGTTCAACTAATAGTAATCCTAAACATGTTATCATATGAGAAAATGACTATGAATATTGTGTTTGGTTTAGAGAAAAAGAAGGAATAAATGAAAATGAGAGAGAAAGTGCATTTTCATTGAATTTATTGTATTTTTGTGATTTGATTAGAGGTGGGAAATTCATACAAAATTGCTCAAATACTCTTTGTATTATTAAATTTTTTTCATTTTAGTTTCCATATAGATTTTCCTCTTCTAACTTTATCTGAACCAAACTGATTCTTTCCAATTTCCTCTCAAAGTTTTAATTTCATGCCCAAATGCTTAAAATCCTTTACAACAGTTGAAGTCGAGCGGATTCTACTTCGTGAAGAGTGATGCCAAAATATCACATGCTTCATTTGGTGTCTTTACATAATCAATTATTACTAGCAATCTCTTATCGACAGTAACTTTCAGGGCATATAAATCCTTTCTAGTTTTAATGTCCCATGACTCATATAACTTATCATCCTTATGAGGTAGTGAGGTTTCACTTTCGTTGACTATCTCTCACAAGTCTTCTCCCCTCAAATAAGACTTCATACATGACTGCTATTCTCTGTAGTTATATTCATTTCGTTTCATCATCGATTCAATCATACCACCGAAACCTACCATCAAGAGAGAAAAAGTTAGAGCATATATTGGTTATAGGACAATTTCTTCACAGTTCCTATTGTAGAAGACTCTATAGAGTTGTAGAGAGCTCCAATTTTTTTTTCCCCGCTTCCTCCATCTTGGATCCTTATTTTGGACTTCTCTTCTACATTTTTAGACTCTTTCTTTCGAATTCTCTTTTCATTTGGGACATTTTTATTTAACTCAATTAATTATGCATTAATCTTTGTGATTTTCAACTCCTATCTTCACCATTTAGAAGTCAATTAGGCCATTTGTGTTGCAAAACATTATCTATACATATAGTATACTGAAAATTGGGGCTGTTTGTAATATTATAAAACTCAAAGGACCTTTTTGGGAGACTCTTTTTTAGGGCTCTTCCTAGATCCGAGCCAAAGGTGAGTTGAGGGTTTTGAAGCTTGAGAGAGAGCTAGGATTAGAGAAAGGAGAGGTAAGGCTTACATCTACCAAATTTATCCAATAGAGAGTGAGATTTGTGAGGAATTTGGAGCCTTCCCATCCTTGTTGGCTCCCACCTCTTGTATTTTTCATCATATAGTGGATTGCTCGCTGTCGCCCGTGATTTTTCCCTTCTAGGAGTTTTCCACGTAAATCTTGGTGTCTACTCTTCATTTAGTGTTTCACTTGTCATATGTATTGATTAAGTTATCATCTTGCTTATTGTTGATCTATATGTGAAGTGGTTGCTTGGATTGATGAGTTGACATGGGATTGCAGATTGTGTTCTTTGATATATTGATATGAGATGATGAGGATTGACATTATTCTAGTGAACTAGATATTACAAGAATTTTGTTATTGCTGTGTATTGGACAGCTTGCGGTTTGATTGGGAAGCATAGTGTTCATGCACACAAGATGTTTAGTGAAATGCTTGTGACAAATTCGTTTGCTAATTTAATTATTCCGTTGCCCATTTGTTATCACAATCTTCAACATAACAAATGTCTTTCTCTAATGTGGCGGCCAGAGAGGTCCCAAATAAAAAAGTGACCGGCTATTGGTCGAGTTAACATTTCGGGACCAATGGTGATGGTTTATATTAGTTTCACGGAAAATAGTTAATTAATTATAAAAGTATGAGTGTAAAATTCTTGAGTATAGTTAACATTGGGAAATGCTTTCATATCGATTAAGAAAAAGAGAATAGTTAACTTGTATCATATTATTGAAACATGATTTACAATATTAGGGTTTTAGTTATTTTGTCAAGTGATTGACAGATTGTTGAATAAGGTTTACTTAATTAAATATCCCAATCAGCTAGTGAAGAGATTACAAATTATATTACATTGAATTACTGAAACATATATTAAATGCATAAATTTTTGAATCATAAGGATATAATCCAAATAAGCCATCCGTACTGAAATATAAATGCTCTATTTTTTATACTAATTTATTTTGTAATTAATTAGTTTTATTAATAGTTTTAATTATAAATTTAATAGTTATGATGAATTTCAATCAAATTGTTTAATAAATTATAAATTTGAATAGCGCTACTTATCACGCTCATGAAAAAAAATTAAATGCCCATCAAGTGTCTTCGCTTTCTTAATTACGATACAATTTGTTGAAATAAGTGCAAAGAAAATTGCACCTATAAATTTGAGTAATTTTCTTAATTATGATTTTAATCTTCAATAAACTTAATTAAATTAATTATATTTAAACCAAATCTAATTATTGATAAATGACATCCTAAATTGATTTAAAACTTACGTAAATTTTATACGCTTTTGAGAATTGTAAATTTGTAATTGTTGGAACGGCGAGTGACGAAGTAATGATAACTAAAGACGGTTCCTGTAACAAATTTCCTGCCTTCTTGAAAATTCATTGATTTATAATTTTTATTATTAATTAATTATTTCGTCCGTCGTCATATAGCTGATCTAATTACATGCCTCACATACGTACGTACGGGGAGGCATTAAAATCTCAACTTGCACAAATCAAACTATATTTGGGGTCATACCTTGTTGGGTGGGACCCAGCCTCGACCTCGACAGTGACACGCACGCATCAGCGCCCACCATCGACCGATGTAATGTACTAACCACAATCTCTCATATTATTATATTATTCAATTTCTCGCTACGACATGCCTGTCAGCATTATTGTGTCTTCTTGTCCCTCATCACTCACATCCCCATAACCCCACCGTTTTCCATTTCTCTTTTTTTTTATCCAATTCTGTTTAATTAGTTTTACTCGAAGAAAGAAACTACTATACATTGTACATAAATTTTTTCACAGGCGCCAACGAAGTGACCAAAAGTCTAAATGTTTACTTCAATTTACCTGAATGGAAAATAAAAATTAATCAGACTATAGGACAATATTTTGAAAGGGTTTCTAATTGTCCGTCTTTACCCAATTAGGATCTGAAATACCATAATTTTCAAACAGGCTTGCGATTGTTAGCAATATTGGACTAATATTGGCTTATCAAAAATAAGTTAACGGCTTATATAACTTAGATAAGAGATCCGATAAACAATGTCGTTTGTGTTATTTGCTTCTATATGTGGGTTTCAGAGTATTTAGGGCATACCCTAGACAATCTAAAACATTAAGGCTGTGTTTGGTTTAGGGAAAATTTGATGGAAAATTAGTAAAATTCATTGTTTGGTTTAGATGGAGAATATGAGAGAAAGAAAATTAGATGGAAAATGTGATTCATATATTAAACAAGTTCAATGTATCTTAAAAAATAACCATTTTTGAACAAATTTAATGTATTTCATCAAATTCAATGTATGCAGGCCCGGCCCTATGCCTGGCCCATTTGGGCGGTCGCCCAGGGCCCAGGCATGGGTCGGGGCCCATATTCCTTCCACCATGAGGAGTGGGTTGGGCATGATGAGGCCCTTCACTGTTACAAAAATAATAACTGAAGCAAGATTCGAACCCTCAACCTCTCCTATACTGTTGATAAACTAAACCAACTGAGCTATTAATACTTCTATAACAAATATGCTACTAAAATATATTTAACACATAAAATAGAGGGCCCATGATTCACACTCGCCCAGGGCCCACAAAATGTCAGGAACGGCCCTGAATGTATGAAATTATAAAATGTCCCCAAGGTCTTGGGTTCAAACCCTGTTGGTAACGCATTTACGCTTAGATACGCTGGAGGTGCGCGTGAGCTGATCCGCAGTGAGTATGAGCGTACACTATCAAAGTGAAGGGGGTGTGCGGCCCCTGGCCACCAAGGGGGAAGTGGGGAACCACTATCGATCCCCTTTTAAAAAAAGAAAAAAAAGAAGATAAAATGTTGATATTTTCTACCTATTTTTCATAAAACTTTCTATGATTATGGAAAATGAAATTGATTCCCAACAATTTTCCTTGACATTTTCTTTATGAAACCAAACAAAGGAAAATGAAGGATTCCATTTCCTTTCAATTTTTCCTCAAACTTTCCTTTCCACCAAATTTTCCGTAAACCAAACACAGCCTAAAAGCTAATAAGTCTAAAAGCCAAATGTTCAGAAACTTTAAAAATGTAAAACATTAAAACTTAAAAAATAAAAATAATTAAAACCGAAAAACATGAAAACACTAAAATTTTAAATGTGTAAACACCCTATAACTAAAAAAAATTGAAATTCCTAAAAGGAAGAAAAAAAAGTGAAAGGACTTTGTTTTGCCTGATTCTTTATTATCTAATTCATATATGGTATCACCCATAGTCATTTTTCTATTTTCACAAATAGAGTGCAATTTTCCAAAAATTAACATTTTTTGTATTTAAATATTATTATAGTTCTGATCATAAATAAATAAAAAATGATATTTAAAAACATTTTTAATCTTTAAAATTGAACCACAAAATATATACCGAGAAACCCGAAATTGGCTTACATTTTCAAAGAGCGCAAGAAACCATGTGGCCGAGTAAACTCAGATTTGAACACGGTGGAAACGCATTATATTTGATTGAGTGTCACAATTTCAGTGATTTTTTTTTTAAAAAAAACTCAATTTAAAAATTGAGAGCAGTTGGGGGCATTATCATAATTTGTCTAAAAACGAGAGACTCGTATCCTCGTAACCGAACCGAGCCAAACAAAATGGTACAAGTTTTAGGTGCACACCAAACCTAAAACCTCAACTCAACACCACTTCTCCCAATCCGCACAAGACAAAATCGAAATCATTCCAAATCAAACAAACCCCATAACAAACAAAACAATACATTAAATAAAAGCCATTTCTGAAGTCCTCACACACATCACATTTCACATACCGCCTCATCATTTTAAATTTCAAAATATTAACATTTTATTATGACCGCAAGTGATGATATATATGTATATATATTTTTTAGATTTTTATATAATAAACATACAAAAAATTAGCATTATATCATTCGCGTGAGATTTCGAATCTAAAACTATACAAATGACGAACTAATCACTATGCCATTTGACCACCACCTCTGATAATTAGCATGACGGATATATGATGTGTCACAATATGTTAAAACAATATCATTTTAAATAATTTTCAAGAGTTTTAGACTTTTGAAATTTAATCAATTGTCATGATTTGACATGTAAATTTTTTTTCTAAATTTCTGATTTGAACTATGATAATAGCATACACAACATGATACATTAAAAATATGATGATACGAAACTCAACATGAAGACGGTGGTGTGCCCAAAACACATAATTATAACTTGTTGTTGTATAATAAATGTATTAAAATTTTTGTGAAAAAAAATGTAAAATTAATTTTGATGGTGGTGGAAGACAAAAGTGGGCCCGTTCGTAGTTGCGTCCCTCGCCCCGCCGGGCCCAACACGACGAACCGACCGAGCGATCTCCGCGGGCGCACACGACACGCGAGACATCCGTTTCAAATCGAATCAGGTTTTCCGCCCGGCCCTCACGAGAACCCTCAACCCTTTGACGCCAAATTACTATTTTACCCTTTTCACAATTTACACCTAATCATCAGCCACAGCCAGCGTTCACATCCTCACCCTGTCACCACCATGTCCTTTGCTTCCATTTTTCTTTATTTATTCAACATCTCCTCTGCATCATTTCTCTCCAAATTCACACACCATTTTCCCATTTCACTACTAGCTGGCCACCTCTCCCCCACACTCTTTGTTCCACCTACCCCTTCTCTCTCTACATGACCAACTGTAAGCCCAAACCCTAGCTAGACTTCCTCCGTTGAAGTACTTCTTGAACTTTCCGGAACCAAATGGATCTTCCGAGGTTAAATCTTCAGGTGGGTGTTCTCCGATTCCATGCGTTTCAGTCTGATTTATATCGGTGACATGCGCACCGCTTCTTCGTCGATTTATATCGGTATACGAATACTAAACGCTATATTCGATTCGTGAACTTTAGCCTATTCGCAGAGTTTGTGAACGGAAGCTATAATTATGTGCGTGATCAATTATGTGGAGAGTTTGAGTTTGAGAGATCTTGAAACAATCTTTAGCATTTGCGTTACGTATTAAATGCCCTATAGTTTTTATTGAACTCTCAGAAAATACTTTGGTTATTAATTGTGCCGTTCTCCTTTTTCAGCTTTAGCTTTAACTTCTTTTTTTGTTTGTTCAATCAATTGAATTGAATTCTTTCCTCCTTTTTGAACTCAGGAGATGAATACAAATTCATGTGAGAAAAATAGTCAGGTTGTTGTGGCGGCGGATGAGAAGAAGCCGCGGCCGCAGCCTGAACAGGCGCCCAAGTGCCCCAGGTGTGATTCCGGGAACACAAAATTCTGCTACTACAATAATTACAGCCTGTCGCAGCCGCGCTACTTCTGCAAGGCATGCAGGCGGTACTGGACCAAAGGCGGGACTCTGAGGAACGTGCCGGTTGGTGGCGGGTGCAGGAAGAATAAGAGATCTGCGAAACGCGCGCTCGACAGCCACCACCACCTCCTGCTGCAGAGTAAAGTTGAGAATGTGTTGAGTTCGGCGGCCTCATCTGAGCAGCAGAATAACAACCATGGTGGAAACGGTTTGTCGAACTTTTCGTCACCTTTGAGCTATGATTCCTCGGGGACCGGGGATAGCTTGTCGATGGCTTTCGCAAGGTTGCAGAAGCAGTGCAATAGTGGGCATTTGGGGTTCGAGTTCGATCCTCAGAATTCTATTTTCGGACATCACCTTCAGCAGCATGTTCCCATTTTCGGAAACCCAGTGACGAACAACCTCCTGGACCAAACCCAGACCCAAACCCTCCTTCAGCCGAAAAGCACCAACCTAGGGTTTCTGAGCAACTTTTTCGACACCCAAGCGGCCACAAACTACAACTCTCAGACCTGCTTGTTTAACTACAACGGGTTCGAAAACGCTGCGGATCAGTACCCGAAGGACCAGAGCCATCAGAGCCACAGCCAGCCGTTGCTGCCCTACGAAGACCTCAGCCTGAGCAACGTAGCAGCAGATCCAACAAAAGACGGGTTCAATCTGATGAGTAGTAACTCAGTGAAGCATGAGATGTGCAACAACCACAACAATGATGGTTTGAATGACCACAGGATCCTGTGGGGGTTTCCATGGCAGCAGCTGGGCAGCAACAACAATGGAGGAGGATCGTCATCCGAGAATGATAACAACAATGTGGTTCTCGGCAGCGGCATGAGCAACAATGTCGGAAATGGGTATGATGCAGCTGGTGGAGCTGGAGGAGGAGGGAGAGAGAGCTGGAGCAACAGTGGATTAGGCTCAGCCCCGTCCTGGCCTAATCTCATCAACAGTGCTTTAATGTAGAAAAAGGTTGAAACTTTGTTTGTCCATTACTTACTACTAGCGGAGTCCTTAATTATTACTACTATTATCCTCATAAACATCTTTAATTATAATGTTCTTTAATCTCTCACCATAAAATAGTATGTCAGAGAAAAACATTAGTGGGTTAAGTTGTTAGTTGTCCTTAGTTGTCGTGTCTGAGTTAATTATATGAGTGTTTTAGGTTTGGTTGAATGGGAAGGCACTGAGGGTTTGGCCATGGCCTCTCTCTCTGATTTGTTGCATCTGAATCAGTTATCACATCTCTCTCTGAAATGGGGTGGGTCTCTGACAGGAGAACAAAGGAATCTGGAAGATGCTGGGCTTGTCAGAGTTGAGGTGTGGGTGTGTTTCAAGACATTCTTTCACTGTTTTGTAACTTTGTTAGCTTGTACCATCTTTCTGCACTTACTATTGTAGGAACCTAGACAGAAGAATATCATAGGTCTGGACTCTAGGTTGGTTCTTTCTAGCTGAAATGAAATGATATATATGGACAGAATTTAATAGATTATTTATTAAGAATAATACAAAAACAATGTTAATTTTATTTAAGTGTACTTGAATTTTGTAGCACAAATACAGACTAGTTGTCAAAATTAAGTATCCAAAACTAAGGTGTAAAATCACAAAAATATCACATTTAATTTAATTTTTTTGAAAACAATCTTGTCATCATCTTTAGCAGCGTTTCTATATTAATAATAGAGTAAACTACAAAAATATATTTTGAATTATCACATATTTTTAAATCAAATATTGATTTTTTAATTAATCAATTCCAATACAAGAATTTAATTGTAAAAAAAATAATCTGTCTCATGTGTGAATGAACACCAGAATCGAGTTCCTTCAGACCATTTTTTTAACAATTAAGTTCACGCTATTGAAATTGAATAATTAAAAATTCGGTACTGAACTTGAAAATGTATGATAATTCGATATATGTTTTTATCGTTTATACTTAATATGTATACTACAGTGTCTATTTGCTGAAATATTATGGTGTTTGTGATCTTGACAAAATAAAATTAGTAATTGCGTGCGCATGGATATGTTGATGGTGCATGTGAGATGATCCGCAACGAGTCTAGCTGATGTCATTATTAAAGTGGAGATAATGTGCTCTGCTAACCACCATAAAAAAATTAGGATATCTTTAAAATTAAGAGACATACTTTTAAAATTTTTAGTAGAAACAATAATATTAGGAGTAGAATAAATTAAAAATAACAGAATCCAAGTGATTTTGAAAGGAGAAGGATAAATTACCCTACATTATTGGAAGCTAGCCAAAAGAATATTGCAGTGGTAGACTCGGGCATCAAGCTGCTTGCTTTGATAGGTTGCATATTATATAAAACAATTGATAGTGAGAAATGGGTTATTCGTCACTGACAAGAACAAAATCCAACCCAAAAGATTTGGGCGTGATGAGAGGGAGATCAAAATAATGCATGGTGGATTTGTGCGACCGAATCTGAAATCTATGTTTGAGCGTGGGTTGTGCAGTGTCCTGTTTTGGGGTTTTATGTGCGCAGGAGTTTGAGGTGCCATTTACGGAAACGATTGATGTTGATGTTGTCGTGTCTGACATAAAATTGTTCGAGGTTTTTTGTCGGAATGATGGTGGTTCAAGCCCCGTTTAAATGGAGACCCGAGTTGAAGATGTGGATTATTCTGTGATGTGTGGCCCAAACGAGGATGAGCAGGCCCATTTGTTGTTGAATATAATCACGTTAGACGTTGGCCCCATCTAATGCCGCAGAATCGAAGTGCACAAAGCTTGATAAATCCACTCACGGAATCAAAAATTTTAAACTGGTGCACGAAAATAGATTTAATAAAAAATTTTAAAACAAAATTTTAGTCAAAATTGAATGTATAACCCCCTATAGACTTTGTCAACATTGAAAATAAAGTATAAGAGAAGATCCAAATTGAAAGTAAAAATTGTTAAGCAGTAAGTAAAGAGGTTCTCATAAAATTTATTGTTTTTTCTCAATATATCCCGTTGTTTTTATTTTTTTTGGCTTTTCAAAACAAGTACACTCTAAACTAAACATTGTATATTTAAGCATTTTAATAAGTTTAGGATTTCAAAGTAATTAGGGATGTTTACCGATCCAAAACTGGACAAGGCTGGAATCGGTTTGGACCAGAAACGAAATTGGTAAACATAAAACTGTAGTAATCCGGACCAAAAATTTCTCAGTTGGATCAGATTAATAATTTTTATTAGAATATTAATCAAAAATATTTTTATTTATACATTAAATAAAACATAAGTATTATAATAAAAATATTATTTTTACTTAAAAATTGTAAATCCAATACATTTCGGTTTGGACACAAATTTTTAGGTTCGGATTGGACAAGACTGAAAATCAGAATCCCGAAAATTGGTGGACCAAAGACCGGATCAGAATCCATCGGTTAGGACCGGTTCAATCCATTCCGGTCTGGTTCCAAGTCATTTTTCGGTGCTGACTGGATTTTGTACATCCCTACTTTAGACGGTACTTTTGGACAATAAACTTCATTTAAAGTATAGACATTAGGCGACACTTATAAGTAACAAACGTCATTTGTAGTGACAAACAAACGACGACACTTTTCGTAATATTCTAAAGTTAATACATTAGATAATGCTTAGGACTACTAGCGGCGTCTAATGTATAAACTTTAGATGGAACTTCACTGCAAAATAAGGTTGTTTTCCGATCAAAATTATGACAATAAAAATGACTGAAAATGCATTAGAAAATAAGTTTTCGGTAAAAAATATGATGAATTCCGGAAAAAATCTATCAGCTGGAATGACTCCCCGATAAATATTTATGGGAAATGTCCGGCCATTTTCCGGCCTGAATTTCCGGCCAATTTATTGTCGATTTTCGATAATAGAAGAGTTTGAATGTTTTCGATTAGTTTTTCGACTTGCTTTCGGCCAAATACAGTTTTCGGTCATTTTTCGGTCGCTCATTGACACACTTTTTTCCAGTCATTAATTAATTTTTTTTGAATATTTTGTGATTTTCATTATAATAAATTTCATAAACCTATTTTCCTACTAAGATCATTTGTGAATTATATGAACGGAATGATTAAATAAAAAATAATAAAAAATATTAATATTTTACAATATTCAATAAAAGTAATACATAAAACAAATTAGAAATCTACGAGCTCGTCGATTGACATTATCTCAGAGATGAAAGCGTTGACCCGCTCTCTAGCCCTCTGTATCTCAGCTCTCACAGCACGAGTCTTTTCGGGTAGGCGAATTCACATGGGCGAATCCTTGCTAGCAAGAGTTTGAAAATTGTTTCAGAATAAGAATATGACAAGAATGGTAGAGTGACATTGATAGTTCTATGTATCTAAAATGACCTAAGATCGGCTTTGAGTGTCTTCTAACAACCATAAGATCCCAAATTCGACCCTTGATGGTACCGCATGCGCATTGATACGCTAGATGTGCACATAAGCTGGTCCGCAGTGAGTCTGGAATTACTATCAAGATGGAGGAGGTGTACGACCCCTAGCCACCATAAAAAAAAGAAGATGAAGCAGACTAAATCAGAACTGAAAAGTACAAAGAATATGATAAGTGTATGTTTTGTTTGATGGGATTGAATGAAATATATGACCAGATAATGCCGCACACATACTAGCACTTAAGGTTGATGATGCCTTTAATATGATACCCCTGAGACGAGATGTAAAAGAAGTTAACTAGGAAATTCACGATAGAAACATCAGTAGGACAATATCTTCAAACAAAATATGATGATCTGATAAGAGAAGAATTTTTAAAATTAAGTCATGTAGCACACAAAGTGCGCTAAGCAAATGGAAGAAGAATGTGACTTATAGACGTTATGATTTGGCCGGCCATACAAAAGGAAATTCGTTATAAGTAGGCAGGGTATCTATCTCACTACAAGATCAACAAGCAATAAGTGAATCATCAAATCTAGTTCGGTACTTTATGATTATGAAAAGACTCGGGCTTCCGGTTGATCAGTATAGGTAACTGTAAAAAAGATAAAATCAACCAAATAAATTGATAATACAAATCAGCAAAGTCATTGTAACACATTTGAAATATTTGAATTGCTCTATCACAGGCTTCTCTATATGTCAAGCACAATATCGCTGTCTTGTATTAGTAAATGCATGCTCAATAGTATTGCATATTACCATATCCTGATCAATATTTATGGCTTTAAATGATTTTCTATGCATGCATTTTAAAAACTGCCCAAACATTCAAACAAAAGTTTCCTCCGTCTTATCAAGTAATGCTCTACCAACAATATAGTTTGGTGATGAATGTTGACTCCAACAAATGGTCAAAATGGCATCTAGAACTTGCTTGTTCAAGTATGTGACATTAAATATCTTCACATCATCAAACTCTAAATATGATGTCTGAAATCTTTAATCGGCCCAAAAGATATTTCTTGAACATCCATCTTTATCGATCTGGACATTAAAGTAAAAATCAGCCCTCTTACCCACCTTCTCCTGAAAATGCTTAATGATTCTCAGACATTTCTTCCCAATATTGTTTCTCTCCTAACTTCTTAAGACATGCAAACATTTTTTGTAGTAATATCCTCATATAAATCGCCGGTAAGAGTGTTCTATGACTTTATTATTTGTCAAAGAGTTAGTCATGCTACCTGAAGATTGTATATCATGTTTCCCCCCTGCATTGATTTACACTTACAATGAGATTGATGTTTTATCATTTTATTTGGGCTTGTCAATTAATGATTATGCTCATCATTAAACTTGTCAATAATCCTTTTGCCCAATCTCCACTTGCTATACAACTTGTTTACATATTTCTCGACATTTTTTAAGGTTCACAGCCTTTGTATCAAATTTCTTAGGCCCTTACTTTCTATCCTTTTTAATGGGTATGAAGTATGAAGTTGTTTGAGAATCAAAGTTTGAGGACTGGGTAAGTACCTGATTGATCAAATTACATGATCCGTTTACGACGTCAATGTATTGCAGATTATTCATGAAATGCGATAGAGAGATTGTAAAACGATATCGTTTCATTTAATATTATGTATGTGTACATTTTTCTCTTTTACTTTTTTTTCAATTGTTACACTTTATTATATTTCGTAATAATTCATACAATAATTTCATGTCAAAATCACACAATAAAACTATAGTGGTTGAGTTTGCGGTGTAAGTTTTACCTCCCCTGCGGGAGAGCTACGGGTGTTCACCGACTCAAAATTGGATCAGAATCAGTTTAGAAATCAGAATTGATACATTCTAAGAACAGAAGATAGAATCGGAAAATTTTGAGTTTGGACCGGATTAAACTAGTTTAGACCGAATTTATAAAAATAATTACATTTTAAATAAGATATATATAATTATTGTTCTTAAAATTTGTTAAACCGGTTCATTCTATTCCAGACCAAAATCTTCTAGGGTTAGACCAAACCAGACGGAAACTGAATCCACAAAATCGGTGGACGGAACACCAAACCAAAATCCAACAATCCAATTCGGTCCATTTTTAGTCCGATTTAAATAATTTGTCGCTCCGGGCTAAATTAGAGCATTAAAGTAAGTGTGTTATCTTATCTTCCTTTGTGCCTGATTTCATTCTCTCTCTTTGTGAAGCCAATTTGTTTATCACCCCTATGTGACACTATTAATAATAGGCATATAATAAGGGTGTGTTTGATTTGGGAAAAATTTGATGAAAAGAAAATTTGGAGAAAATGGATTCCTTTTTGTAGATTCCATCTTATTTTTACTTGTTTGGTGAGCAGTGAAAAAAAGTGGGAAAATGTTAAAATCTTCTTCGTTTTAAACTAAATTTTCTTCCTATTTTATCTAATTTTAACATAAACTTTCATTTTCATTTTCTCCTAAATTTTCTTCTTATTTTTCATCAAAATTTTTCTTTCAATCGAATTTTTCCTAAACCAAACAGAGCCTAAAAGAAACAAATAATTTATACAATAATCATGGATTGCGTGATTGTTAAACCCATAGGTTATTCCCCCAACCCCAAAACCATCAACACTTCGCGTAACCTTATCCACACAGCACCGCTCATCAACTCTTCGCGTAACCTTATGTTTGATCCTAAGCTAACCTCTCGGACAAGTGATTCTTGGGTGGATATAGTTTACCGCATGTCCGTGTACACCGTCAATCACGAAGTGTCACGTGTCGCTTTAAAAAGTTACAACAACATGTGACGCTTTGCTATTGGTTTTGAAATATTTTTAATTTTCAACGCGACACATGACGTTTTATGATTGACTGTGTCTACTGACACGTGTTGGACTATGTCCACCCAAAAATTTCTCCCTCTCCGACATGGAACATGACTTGTAATTTCTTCCGATCATACCAGTTAGTTCAACATCCCTTTCTTTCCCATCACTTTCAATTCTCAACGGGTCGCCGGTCAAGCTGCTTGATTGACACCCGGAATGTGATCTCAACGTATCGAATTGGTCGTAAATTTATGCATCCATTTACCAGTTAAACCTAACGAATTTGAATCTAATCTGTACAAGTCAACTTCAAGAGTGTGGTCAAACCTTAAGCGGAGTATCTAGCTGAAACATCCATGAGTCTATGTTTAATTAGGTGCGATTTGAATGAAATAGCAAGAAGGGTAGTTTCGTCATTTCTCTCCGGTCCGTACGATGAGCGACACGTTTCCGTTTATCGAAGCAAGCTCTCAACAGGCTCGGTAAAGTACCGTTTTACCCTCGGCTCGCTTATATCATCATCACTCTTGTTTGCGTACTGCTCATTTCTATAATAACCTCCTCTGTTCCAATCTCGACTGAGAATAAACAGAGCCGAGCAGAACACGGAGCGAAGCAAGAAGACGAAGCTGAAGTAGCAGAGGTTTCAAGATGAGGACGAGCAACCATCTAATCGGCTTCATCAATTTTCTGACTTTTGTGCTCTCCATCCCGATTCTGGGCACCGGAATCTGGCTAAGCGGCAAAGCTAACAACTCCGACTGCCTCAACTTCCTCCAATGGCCGCTCATCATCATCGGCGTCGCAATCATGGTGGTTTCACTGGCCGGCTTCGCCGGCGCTTGCTACAGGAACACCGCTCTCATGTGGCTCTACCTCTTCATCATGTTCTTCGTCATCGCCACGCTGCTAGGGTTTGTCATCTTCGCTTTTGTTGTCACCGACCGCGGATCTGGCCGCGGGCTGCTCAACCGGAGATACATGGACTACTACCTGGAGGACTATTCCGGGTGGTTGAAGGACCGGGTCGCGAGCGATGAGTACTGGGCGAAGATCAGTGCGTGTGTCAGGGATTCGAACGTGTGTCAGAAGATTGGGAGGTTTTATAACGGCGTGCCGGAGACTGCTGACATGTTCTACGCCCGCGAGCTCAGTCCGATTCAGGTCAGTCACTTCTCTTGCTGCTTCAGTGAGAAAAAAGTATTTTTCGATTTTGATTTGCTGAAGTTGACTTAAGGTTCGGAATTATTTTGACTTTCGGGTTTGGAATTTGAGATTGAAATCGCTGGTGTGATTAATGTTTGAATAAGAAAAGGCTTGGACTTGGCTTGGCTTTCTGGGTTTGAAATTGACATTGAAATGGCTGGTGTGATCAGTTTGTGGATTTAGGGTTTGGCTGATGAGGTTCAATGATTGAACTTGGTGGTGCTAACTGCTTGCTGGTTTTTATTTTTGAGGGGGCAGATCTGGAGAATGATGCTTGAGTTGGGGAGTAGGGCATGTGGGGGCTGAGTTGGAAATGGGGATGTATTAGGGCTTTTACATTAACATGTTCACATTGGGGTTGAAAGACTTCAACATTTTCTATCTCGGAAATGGTCCAAAGGCTTGGACTCTGGAGTGTGAGAGAAGAACCAGGTTGATTTTTGCTTTGAGTTTTTGAACTTAGAGGTGGGAAAAGATAGGACTACATGAATGATTCTGGGTATCCATTATTGCAAGTATGACCATTTTGGAAGGTGGGTAGCATTGAAGAAAAATCAATTATTGAAGTGAATGGGAACAAGTTTGATTAGGTGGGTCTTCGTAATTAAGCAATACAATATTCATGGCGCGAGTAATCGGGTTAGCATTGTCGGATTCGGAAATGGAGATATCGGTGGCCTTTGAGTTAAGTGAAAGCAGACTCTGTAGACTACCTTTTAGTTTAATATTGGAATTACTTAATCATGTGTATAATTGTATTGGAGGTAGAACTTGTTGGTTCCACCTTTTTTAAGTTATACAATATTTAGTCAATATCTGGGAAATTGCAATGGTGAAGAGATGAGATGTTTTGATTATTTGGTTTTATGCTTGGTGGTATGGTAGATCAAGGTGAGGGTGGATATGAATGTTCTCATCCCTATAATTCTCTGAAAAGGTGTCAAACAATGTCCCTATGGAAGATTCTTCGTAGTTTGTGGATTTGCTAGCTTTATTGTTTCTCCATTCATTGATATGATGATGTTTATCGTGATGGTATGCCTAGCTTTCTGGTGGGATATCCTTTTCAGATTTTTCAAATGTGTTTGTCTTTGTATATGGATATGACCTGGAAGTAAAGCTATAGAATGCTTGGCGACATGAGCTGTTACTATCCCCTTTTCCACATCCTGTCCTTTATCCTTGTTGCCGAAAAAGCTTCACTTTCTTGCATCAACATTTAACAGCAACAGCATTGATGAAATAACCTGAGTGGTTACTTGCTTGTATTTAACTCGTTGTGTCTGTCTTAATGATGTAGTCTGGGTGCTGCAAGCCCCCCACTGAATGCGGATACACGTATGTGAACGAGACTGTGTGGGACATGGGAGGTGGGGCTATCTCGGCGGTGAACTATGACTGCAACAGGTGGAGCAACGACCAGTCACTGCTATGCTACTCGTGCTACTCGTGCAAAGCTGGCGTTCTGGCCACGCTGAGGAAAGACTGGAGGAAGGTTGCTGTGGTGAATATTGTCATGTTGATCATCCTGGCAATCGTGTACGTGATTGGCCTTCAGGCTTTCAGGAACAACCGGAGAATGGACAATGATGAGCCGTATGGCGAGGCCAGTATGACTAAAGCTCAACCCAGTAGGATCCACTTTTAACTGCTTGATGCAGGATTTATATGTCGTCAGTTTTAGATTTTGCTTGCTGCATAACACTCTCAGTTTTCATTATTGTGTCAGATTTGGGTTGGTCTATGTCAGGCTTAGGATTGTATTTACATGTCGTCTGAACACTCTCGTCTCCTGTTGTATGTCGGAAATGTGAATTGGGTTTTCAGAGTCAGTGAACAGCATGATTCCCAAGTGATCAATCTTCTTGTGAGACCACACATCAAAGACATAATTTCATCATCTGGCTTTTAGAGTTAAGATATATATGGATTATCGCACATTCAAAATTTATGAATATTTTGGAGTTACAGGCTAAATTATATAAGGTGACCTTACTATTTTCTTTTTCTTTATTTTCATTTTGTTAGAGACCGAATTCTGTAGCAATATAATAGCTTCCTTTTATGAGCCTATTTTGATATTTTCTTTCTAAAGGAGCCACCATTTTTGTATCATTAATCATTATTCAAACAAATTTTAATTTCAAAACTGATACGTTTTGAAGTGAACAAAAAGTGAAAACCATTAAAAAATAAGAAATCTTAAGGCTTTGTACTTTGAGTTTGTTTTATTCTCGAGTTTCCAAAGATTTGAAGACAAATGATTTAAAAGAAGTGGAAAAGAAAAAAAGATTTTGAGGGATGAAGTAGAAATAATTAATCCTGAGTACAAGAAATATTTGAGAAGATAAGAGGAACCGGGTAAAAAAGAATGATCAAAATAACTCTGCATAGTAATTATGAAAAATTAATTTAAAAAAAAACATTAAAATGGACTTCGAACTATCATTATTTCCATAAGTTGAAATTAGCAAAACTGACAAACAGGGTGCAAAAGAAAATTTTCCTTTAATTTTGTTAGACTTGGACCCCATTAACCCAAAAGCAACATTGTTAGTCAAACTTCTCAAGCGACTCATCAAGCAGAAAAGCAAACTAAGCCACACCTTTTGGAAGATTTTTATCCTGATAAATCTGAAAACATTCAGATATAGTACACACCCGTAGCTCCCTATGTGTAATCACCATGAGCACAAATTCGCATGTGTAGTTCTCAAACGAATTCGACAAACTCCAATGTTACATCGAGTTTCCTAAAAGTTCTGACACTTTTAAATTTATAGTCACGACCAGTAAATTCGAATGTCGTAAATTTGATCAGTTTTAGAATAACTCAATATCACACCACTACGGAACTTTTAGCAAGTTTGAGAGCTGGAGGAGTTCCGAATTCGACCAACTTCCAAAGAAATCTCCTTCTTCAAGACCTAATTCAAAACCACTGAATTCAATTTTGCACCCATTGCCAAAGTAATTAATATTGTTGAAATATGGAGGTAGCCAATGGCAGATGCAAGAGTATGTTAGTGGGGCCGACCCCCTCAAAACAAAAAAATTTCTTCTAATTATATGTTTATATTGTAGATTGAGAAGTTTAAAAATGTTATTATAATTAATCATTTTAAAATCAAAATGACATATTCCGAATTCAAATATGTCGTACATATACCTACAAAATGTCAATCTTTGAAAATTGATCTCTCTTAATATTTTTTATGGATCCTCATCGGTAGCCCCAAATCTGAATCTTGGCCAAACTTAAAATGCTAGCTTGAAATAGATAGAATTTTTTCACATAAATATTTTTGAAAATGTCACAGCTCAAGCTGACTTCGCTCTCTCCAAACTATGAATTTTTGAAAATATATCCTCACTCATCATCAAGATTGAATTTTAAGAGAAAATTAGAGAAGAAGATAATATTGTTAATATCCCTCTCTCCAGTTATGAAAGTCGATGGGATCATATGATTTTCTCCATGATCATTGATAGCTCGTCTGACCTCACTTTCTCCAATCATGAATTTCATAACATCTGGGATTTCCATAAATTAACGATGACGATTGAAAATGTTCCCGGTCAAATTTAAGGCTTCAGATTAGATTTCTTGTATCTCGAAAATGGAAATAAGAAGAGAGATGTTAAGTGTGTTGGTTTTAAGTTAACGGGATAACAATGTTAATGAGATTAACAAAATTTTTATTTTTTTTACTCTATTTGTTAGTTTGGTAGTTTGAAGTTTGAACTGTAAACGAGGAAGAGTAATACTTTAGATCGAGTGCCCTTTGTGATTTTTCTCTTAAACTTATGTATAAAAAAGCATAAAATTGTCTCTCTTTTTTTTTAATCATTTCAAATTAGAAAGAAATAAAAAAAGAATATAATTTCTCTAAACATTCCCAAATCCGTTCCTAAAAAACTCAAGAACATGTTTTCTCTAATTTCCCTCTCTTATTCCCGAAAGTTTGAAGGAAAATGAAGGGAGAAGAAAAAAAAAGAAAAAAAGGAATAAAAGACTTGATTCTGAATTTAGTTGAGATTTGAGAGGAAAAGAGAAATAATATTGAAATTATTAAATTAAGCTTAAATTTAGATGGAGTGTTTAGTAAAAAAAATTTAAGAACAACAATTTTCACTACAAATCTTTTCATTTCCTCTATAAGATAGAGCTGAATGTTGAATGCTGTAAATATCATTTCAGATTATTTCATTTCATAAGGTGTCGTTCTGTAAAATAAAGAGTTGAATGCTGTATGAGAATCTAAATGGTTAAACCGCTGGTCAAACCACATCTGATTGCTGAATGATTTATTTTCATTTGGTAATTATTTTTTTAAGTATTTAATTATAATTATAATTTTACAACATAAAAATAAAATTTATAATCATGTTATAAAAATATTATTTATTTATGAAGTGTGTGATATTGATTGAAGAAACTAGCTGCGGTCGGCATTGATGTGATTCTGATTGAAGAAACTAGCTACGGTCGGCATTGATGTGATTCTGATTGAAGTACAATTCGGGCAGAGTTGATTTCAGAAAAATATGAGAAAAATAAAAAGATAATTATAATAATCGTATAGATATCGCCTCTGAATGATTCAGATATTAAATTGATAACAAATCATTCATACTTTTCAAACATTCATTAAGAGAAAAAGAACAAGTACTCGGTTCACTGAATGTTTAATATAATAATAGATCACCTTTTAACAAAGCCCAATAAATACAACAAAACAAGACCTGGTCTCCAAAATCAAGCTCTTGCTAATTTCAAATTAGAATAAGATTCAGAGCCGGCAAATCATTACAATCACATAAAACAACGTAACTTTGGATAAGATTAATAATTTTTTAAATAACACATGTACAAATTAAATATAATTATTTAATTTTAGATGAAGCCACCCATATTTTTAGAAAAACCATCCATTTTTTAAACGGGTTGTACCACTCTTTCAAATTGAAGTGGGAGGATGATGATGATATTTGAGCATTATTGGGCCTCCATCGAACACCTTAGGTCCAAAGGCCCAAATATCGTTGAGGGGGCTCCAAACCCTAATATCCGCTTCAGCCTCCTTCAAAAACTGATCATCACAAAAACGTCAATTACTCGAACGACACGCATTAATGTCCATTAACGATTCGTCGCTTTCTAAAATACTAATGCTCAATTTCCACTCACTCCATCGATAGCACCACCGCCGAGATTACCTCCATCGTAAAATTTCCAGCAGCATCTCATTATCCTCCCAACATCAATTCGTTCACTTTCGGCTAATTCGCAGGTTTTCGAGCTTTTTGATTTCCGGTTTCGGCAGGACTCATGGCTGCTTGCGTGACGGCGAAGTGCGATTGCGTATCGATTCCGAACGCATCGGAGGGTAGAAATGATTTGTGGAGACGCGTGAATCGACGCGTGTTGTTGTATTCGAACAAGCAGTGGGTGGCGAGGAGCAGGAATTCGCTGAGTTTGGGGCTCAGGAGTCGGGCGGGGGATGGTGGCGGGAGGGTAGGGAGGAGAGTGAGGTCGACGGTGAACTGTGAGGCTGGTGTTGGTGGTGATGGTGTGAGTGTGGTGGGAAAAAGGACTGATATTAAGAAGATTATGATTTTAGGGGCTGGTCCGATTGTGATAGGGCAAGCTTGTGAGTTTGATTATTCAGGTACGCAAGCTTGCAAGGCGTTGAAGGAGGAAGGGTACGAAGTTGTGCTGATTAATTCGAATCCGGCCACTATTATGACTGATCCGGATTTGGCTGACAGGACTTATATTACGCCTATGACGCCTGAGTTGGTTGAGCAGGTGTTGGAGAAGGAGAGACCTGATGCAGTGCTGCCCACAATGGGGGGACAGACTGCACTGAATTTGGCGGTGGCTTTGGCAGAGAGTGGAGCGTTGGAGAGGTATGGGGTGGAGTTGATTGGAGCGAAGCTTGAGGCTATCAAGAAGGCGGAGGATAGGGATTTGTTTAAGCAGGCGATGAAGAATATTGGGATTAAGACGCCACCGTCTGGGATTGGGAATACTTTGGAGGAGTGTGTTGAGATTGCTGCATGGATTGGGGAGTTTCCATTGATTATAAGGCCAGCATTTACGTTGGGTGGGACTGGCGGTGGAATTGCGTATAATAAGGATGAGTTTGAAACGATTTGTAAGGCAGGACTGGCAGCTAGTGTGACGTCGCAGGTTTTGGTGGAGAAGTCGTTGCTGGGTTGGAAGGAGTATGAGTTAGAGGTTATGAGGGACTTGGCTGATAATGTGGTGATTATCTGCTCTATTGAAAACATTGATCCTATGGGAGTGCATACTGGAGATTCAATTACTGTGGCACCTGCTCAGACCTTGACTGATAAGGAATACCAGAGGCTTCGAGATTATTCGGTTGCCATTATACGAGAGATCGGAGTTGAATGTGGTGGCTCCAATGTACAGTTTGCTGTAAATCCTGAGGATGGGGAGGTTATGGTGATTGAGATGAATCCTAGAGTCTCTAGGTCATCAGCTCTCGCTTCCAAGGCAACTGGTTTTCCAATTGCTAAAATGGCTGCCAAGTTATCAATAGGATATACTCTAGATCAGATTCCAAATGATATCACAAGAAAGACCCCGGCTAGTTTTGAGCCCTCCATTGATTATGTGGTGACAAAGGTAAGTAGCTATAACCATTTTTTTCTCCATGTACCTTTTGGAGTTTGTGTTCAGTTGCACAATTAGGGTAGCTGTTTGTTATTGCAGTACGCAGTTCTACATTAATAAACTACAATTTGTACATGTTATGCATTGAGCAGATACCTCGATTCGCTTTCGAGAAGTTTCCAGGCTCTCAACCAATATTAACCACTCAAATGAAGTCTGTTGGTGAGTCTATGGCAATAGGTCGCACATTTCAAGAATCATTTCAGAAAGCTGTTCGCTCATTAGAATGTGGATACTCCGGGTGGGGCTGTGCACCAATCAAAGAACTCAACTGGGATTGGGAGGATATAAAGTACAGCCTTCGCGTCCCGAACCCAGAACGTATCCATGCCGTATATGCTGCACTGAAGAGGGGCATGAAAGTGGACGAGATATATCAGATTAGTTTTATAGACAAATGGTTTCTGAACCAGCTCAGGGAGCTTGTATATTCTGAGCAGTTCCTCTTTTCCCAAAAGTTGTCTACCTTGTCGAAGGATGATTTCTTTGAAATAAAGAAGAGAGGTTTCAGTGACAAGCAGATAGCATTTGCCCTTACATCCACTGAGGAAGAGGTTCGGTCACAGCGCTTGTCTCTTGGTGTTACTACTGCATATAAAAGGGTTGATACTTGTGCTGCAGAGTTTGAAGCCAACACTCCATATATGTACTCATCGTACGATGCTGAATGTGAATCTTTTCCTACCAACCGTAAGAAAGTCTTGATACTTGGTGGTGGACCTAATAGGATTGGTCAAGGAATTGAATTCGATTATTGTTGTTGCCATACGTCATTTGCTCTGCAGGTATTTTGCAGCATTACCAGTGATTTAGTTTGTGAAAGTCTAGGATGAAGCATAGATTACATTTTGCAATTAGTGATTAGGGTTTATTGCAACCTCTAATTGGTCAAGTATTTTTTTACACATTTATGTGGTTTCTTTTTCTATTTCTTCACAGAATGCTGGGTATGAGTCAATCATGATGAATTCGAATCCTGAGACAGTATCTACAGACTACGATACGAGTGACCGTCTCTACTTTGAACCATTGACTGTTGAAGATGTGGTGAACATCATTGACTTGGAAAGGCCTGATGGGATCATCGTGCAATTTGGAGGTCAAACTCCATTAAAGCTTGCTCTTCCGATCCAGAAATATTTAGATCAGCACAAGCCACAAAGCGCGAGCGGGTTGGGACCTGTTCGCATTTGGGGCACTTCACCTGACTCCATCGATGCAGCTGAGGATAGAGAGAGATTTAATGCTATCTTAAATGAACTTAAGATTGAGCAGCCAAAAGGAGGTATAGCCAAAAGTGAAGCTGATGCCCTTGCCATTGCCAAAGAGATTGGGTACCCGGTTGTTGTACGACCATCATATGTTTTGGGTGGCAGAGCTATGGAAATTGTCTACAGCGACGAAAAACTTGTCAGATACCTGGAAAACGCTGTTAAAGTGGATCCAGAACTTCCCGTATTGATTGACAAGTACTTATCAGATGCTACCGAGATTGACGTTGATGCGCTTGCTGACTCACATGGCAATGTGGTGATAGGTGGGATTATGGAGCACATTGAGCAGGCTGGGGTGCATTCTGGTGATTCAGCTTGCTCTATTCCTACAAAGACCATTCCGTCTTCTTGCCTGGACACCATTCGGACATGGACAACAAAGCTAGCAAAGAGACTGAATGTTTGTGGCCTCATGAACTGTCAGTATGCTATCACTGCGTCTGGACACGTTTTCTTGCTTGAAGCAAATCCCCGTGCATCTCGTACAGTGCCATTTGTGTCCAAGGCAATTGGCCATCCGCTGGCAAAATATGCATCGCTAGTGATGTCTGGAAAGACCCTCAATGACCTGCATTTTACTAAGGAGGTGATCCCAGGTCATGTGTCAGTAAAAGAGGCCGTTCTGCCTTTTGAGAAATTCCAAGGCTGTGATATTTTGCTTGGACCTGAAATGCGTAGCACTGGCGAAGTGATGGGTATTGATTATGAGTTTCCAGTTGCATTTGCCAAGGCTCAAATTGCTGCAGGGCAGAAGCTTCCTGTTTCTGGAACAGTATTCATCAGTTTAAATGACTTGACTAAGCCTCACCTTGCCACCATCGGTAAAGCCTTCACATCCCTAGGATTTAAGGTCATTTCAACTTCCGGGACAGCTCATGTTCTCGAACTAGAAGGTATCCCGGTGGAAAGGGTGCTGAAATTGCACGAGGGACGACCACATGCTGGTGATATGATTGCAAATGGACAAATTCAACTGATGTTAATCACTAGTTCTGGCGATGAGCTAGATCAAGATGATGGGCTGAAACTGAGAAGAATGGCTCTTGCCTATAAGGTCCCAATTATAACAACAATTGCTGGGGCTCTAGCCAGTATTGAAGCGATTAAAAGTTTGAAATCCAGCACTATCAAAATGCATGCTCTTCAAGACTTCTTTCCTGCCCAAATGCGAGCAAGTAACATGAATTTAGAATCTGCATCCTTCAAACAGTGAGCTATTTAGTTATCACATGTCATAATTGTATTTCATATGTTCTTGGTTGGTCCCAAACAATTTTGTCTAATATTTGTTTTTATCATACATTTATTATCAATCTATAGTAGTCTGCTTAAGTTGTTAGCACCCGTTAGAGTTTATGGTTATCTGCAAGAGCCTTATTACCTTGCATGTGCACTTCGCCTCTTATCATGACTTACTAACATAGACCTAACCCCTATTATCCTTTCAGTTTTAATTCATAAAGTTGATTGTCATGTAATTTCCATGCTGGAAGCTGGTGAGGAGATTTTACCATGTTCACAGCTTAAAGCATCGGCATGGGCATCGCTGCATGAATAGGTATCTCAAATCTGTTATTATTGAGCTTTCCAATGCGTCATCTTTATGTCACATATTGTCGTTTACAATGCATAATTTGTTAATAGAGAGATCTCTGATGTGTGATTCTCTGTTTGCTGCCACTTGTCAGATCCTGTTTTCTGTTCCTTCTTCAACATGAGAGACAAAAGCACATTTTGTGCTATGTTTGATTGCTAAAGTTAAGAGTTGTTGCAAGATCATCATGAAACTAGACTTTGTAAGTGCTTAGTTTTCAATTTTTAAGTTTGGTATTTCCTCTCGAGGGCCCTCGATAGTGATCTGATTACCTAGTAATTTACTGAGCAAACCGCGTCATCTGATTTGGCGCCCCCAAAGTCATCATAGAGGGAAAAAAACATGTAGAAAAGAATTAGTTAGAAAATGCGAGCTGTTTTGGCCATTGTTTATGCAATCAAGCCAGTGTTTATCTATTGTTGCAGTTAGTGTTGACTGTTGTGCTCACTAAAGTATGGGTGCGGTCCTGAATGGGAAACCCAGTTGCAGAGAAAGACTTGTGTCCCCGAGCAAGACATTACTAGTCTAATAACACTAGAGATGATTCTTTAAAACACAACTGCTTTGTTAATGCTTACTAGTTTGTCATCATTTAATTCCTTTGTTGTCATCACGTGTTAAGAAGTTTTTATCATCTAATTGCAGACCCATAAAGTCCAGAAGACTGATGGTACTCTTAAAGATGCAGACACATTGTTGACTCATGGAAACAGGTGTGGATCGATAACTGAAAAAACCAAGTAAGCCTTCTTTTTCCTCCTGTTTGAATGCGTTGATCCCCAACTTTTTGATGCGCCGAACATCCTATTGAGTATGGTTGGGCATTTAGTTATGCGTTTCATTAATACTTAGCTACACGCATATACAGGAGGGGGTTAATGGATAGGTGGGCTCGGTGATCGCCAATTGAACCCACAGCCATTAATTTGGCGTGCAACTCAGGTAGCTTGTGTCTCCATTCAATAAGTCATGAAATAGCAAAGTGTTCTTGAAAAGTAGGCGATTATGAGAGCTCCAGTCAACAATGTCTCTCCTTTTAGGTCACTGTGTCTTTTTCCCTTTATTCAATGAGACACATTGCCCTCTACATAGATCCATGAATTTTTCTGGTATTCTTGCTTGGAGTAAAAGTCACTTAACAAACATGCTAATCTACTAGTATCTCAGGAACCTCTCCTTTGTCTAGATTTTGCTGTGGGTTTCGAGAAGCTTCGAAAGTTTTTGACATGTTAGAATTAGACTAGAACAGCACTTACTTGAGATCCAAGATCTGGTTTCGCAATACAAGACTAAGCTGCCTCCTGGTTTACCATTATCTGTCATCTCTAGTGGGGGATTCAGGCAGGAATGCACATTAGTATTTGAAGATATGATTTCAATTTTGCAATTTTCTACGACGACTCAGGTCTGTAGAACATGTCAAATTCTATGTATCCAATCCGAAGTTAGGCGACGATTAATCCTCATGTACATCGTATATTGAAGAAGATAGTGACTAATTTTTTGCCCCCCTTAATTTTCCATTTTTCTACGTCCCGGTCCACACGCAAATGACTGACTCTGATGCACCCCTGTTTGTTGCTACACAAATTCTAACTGCTTCCACCCAAATCTGTGCTGTGCTGTGCAGTGCAGTTCCCTCTTCCTCATTTTTGAAAAGTAATCAGCTTGCTGATCAACCCTAAGTTGAATCTGACTCTTCTAAATGCCATCTGCATTTTTATTTGTTAACCTCATCCTTAAGTTAATTATATCGCTAATCATTGTCATTTTCGATATGGCTTATATTTCGAGCTGTCTGATGGCTTCATTTCAAAATGCTTCCAAAAAATTAGGTTTTGTAGCATCTAGAATGTCAGCTCAGCTACACCAATCCGGAACAATGTCCATATCTCTGAAAGCTACCTCCATTTCCAGATCCTATAATTCCATGAAAACCTATTCGGTCTAATTACATGTGCTCGGCGAGGACTGCCCAGCTCATCTGACCTTTACCGTCCAATAGGCTAGCCGGTCCGGACGTGTACCTGTCTGGCCGATGCCACGTGCAGAATTTGGTTCAATGCTTGTCGAAATTTGGTCGCATTTGCAGCCTAGGATTTAAGTCGAAGGCAATGGTAGCACACCCAATAACTCAAACCAGCACATAACCTCATCCATTAATTAACACGTGTGCTTTCCTCACTGCTTTAGACCGCTAATTGCTTTGACTAACCATCTCCCTAATTCAACCATCTCCCAATCTTATCTTTCTCAACACTTTGTATATTTTTTTACACACAAAAAGTCGAATAAAATTTAAATCATTTTTATATATTATTATTAACTGACAGGCAAAATAAAAAACATGTACCCTATGGAGCACATAGGAATGCAATGACGTCGTTTTAGATAGATGCAGCATGTGGATTTTGGAAGATAAGAATGCTTAAAAATTGGGAGTGTATGTGTATAAGCGTGTGTTTGGTATAAAAGTGATGGTGTGTATTATTAACTAATGTAAAATGATTAGCAATAATAACAACTAATCGCCCAACTAAGCTGAAGGGTTGGATAAAAAATTCCAAGCATGTAGTTCCAATTATTGACTTTTGCGTATACTTGGGTAGAAATAATAATCTCTTATTACTATTAGTCTTGCTAAGTCCACCTGGAAATTTCAGTCTTCTAAACACCACCAGTACGTACTTGTTGTTGTACAAGTCTTAGGTGTTGAATAAATAGTTAGGCACTTACCACAAAAATACAAGCATATTTTTATCTACCCCCAAGAAAAATTTAGTAATTAAATAAAATCAAACCCACCCCCAAAAAATAGACCCCCAAGTCTAAAATGAAAATTTGACTTCCGTAAGCAGCCGGAATATCTTCCATTTATGACTTCACCCGTTCCATCTATTTATACTCTTTCAACCAGCCTCACCAATATCATTCCAATCCCATCTCCTTACTTTGGAATCACTACTCCAAAGTGTTTAACGCTACGATGGAGCATAGAGAAAGAACTTCCACCACTCCCTCCCCGACTTCTTCCCTCACCTCGTCCCCGCCTTCGTCTCCGTCGCAGGCCACGACCACCGTGATCATGTCTCCATGCGCAGCTTGCAAAATTTTGAGGCGACGATGCGCTGATAAATGCGTCTTGGCTCCTTACTTTCCCCCCACCGAACCCCACAAGTTCACCATTGCTCACCGCGTCTTCGGGGCCAGCAACATCATCAAGTTCCTCCAGGTCAATTTCCATTTCCGTTCAAATCAAGTTGTCCAAGTTCTACACGAGTTGGCATGTGACTTAACCGACATAGTTTGATGTTTTTTTTTTCTTTTGTGAGTTCTGATTTGAGATGAAAACTTATGATGTTCAGGAGCTTCCAGAAGCACAACGAGCGGACGCGGTCAGCAGCATGGTGTACGAGGCCAGCGCGAGGATCAGGGACCCCGTGTACGGCTGCGCCGGAGCAATCTGCCAGCTGCAGAAGCAAGTGAGCGAGCTGCAGGCTCAGCTGGCCAAGTCCCAGGCGGAGATAGTCAACATGCAAGCCCAGCAGGCCCAACTGGTGGCCCTGATCTGCATGGAGATGTCATCCGTCCAGCCCAGTAAGACCACGGTCAAAACGGCGCCGGATCAGTCGTTTGATTGCGAGGGGTTTATCGGGAGCCCGTTGGTTGATGATTTTTACGGTGGGCTGGGCTTCGAGATTGAGAGTGATGGAATGGGCTCGTTGGGCTGGGAAACGCCTCTGTGGCCCGATGTGATGATGACGAGCTGATTTCTGATTGATACAGGTTGATTTCCTAGAAGCTAAAATGGATTCATAGGGGGGATTTTGTGAGCCTTGTCAAGTAAAAGGAACATGAAGTGGTTAGACTGGTCAACGTTAGAAGAATGTTTGTCGTCTAGAAAAACAATAACATTTCTAGAGTCTATCTTTCACCCAATTTGTTTTACGTGTAACATATATACATGAAATTTTACTTTTAAATACATAAATTTCACTTTTTCTAAGCTATGACGCAGTGATTATAAATTGTATCGTAAAACATATTGTTTTAGACAAACAATAATATATGATAGATAGTAGTATATCATAAATATGTAATTTGAAAATGAAATATTAAGGAATAAGATTGGGACTATGCTGCCATCCAATCCAAATCCTATCACATAATGAAGACTTGCGAATGAAAAACATGTCATTTATTTTGTTGGAAAAAATTCCAAAATAAGGACTCTGACTATCACTGTTTACCCAATTGCAAAAAAAGTGCGATGAGAAAAAAATTAAACTGATTTTAGATGATGCTTAAGATCAGTTTGTTTGAACACTTAAATATAATTGATCTTATTAACTTTGTTGAGGATTATGGATGATTGGTATAAAAAGACAGCGTTTTGTTTATGTGCGCAAAACGATTCTATGTATTTTGATAATCAAATGACGTAATTTTGAATATGAATTTAATTCTTGTAATAATATTAGTTTAAGAGTATAACAGTAAAATTTATTTTATAAAATCAGTCCATTATTTTTTTCATTGCACTTTTTTTGAAAATCGTGATAGTTCGGACCGCAATTAGATAAATAGTAGTAGTTCCAAACTCTTTTTGAGTTTATCCCTATTTTTTTGTACACGAACTATCGCACTTATGGCAGAATTTTCTAATTTTTTAAATATTATGAAAAAGTTAATTAAACTTGGTTCATGGATAATATCATTTAATTATTGAGCTAGACACATGCTTAAACACAATAGTTCAGCTCTCGCAATAAAAAAAAATGCGATGTTTATGCTTTGATATATGTCACAATCTTATTATTTGAATTAATCAAAAATAAGGAAACAATTGCACGAGAGGGAGAAGTTTTCCGGGGAGCTAAGTACTCTAGATGAACTTCGGCCACTTCAATGGATCCAACTACTTCTCCTCTCTTATTGAGTTTACTATCGGATCAACTCCGTCAACGACGGAAGTAAGATTTGCCAGTATGTCGGTTGAGCAAGATGAGGAGATGGGAGTTCTTTAAGACCAAATTTTATTTTTTATTTTCATTTTTATGGCATGTGTATTAACGGAGTTTATTCTCTTCTGACCGTGTTAAGAAAAATTAATAATTTACACTTTTTTTTTGGTAACAGTGGTAATTAGAACCACAACTGCGTACGTAAAGAATGATAGTTCAGGCCTTCTTTTTGAGGTTTTTTTCAAATATTTATGAATGAATAACATATTTTCATTCAATGAGTTTGGTCTATTATCTTTTATGTTAAAACCTTTATGCTCATCAAAATATCACATTTTATTACATTCTACTATTTGATATATAAAATGAGATGCCTCAATGGAACGTGCCTCGCAAACTCTATCTGTCAATCATTCATAATGCATAATATAATATTGCACAAATCTACATCTAAGTTTCTGTCATTTTTCATTCTCGATTTTTAGAGTTTATACATGAAAATATGAGGTTTATTTTGATTCACTTATTATATCCATGTGTAATATTAATTTTGATTGAGTTAGTAACAGTGTCTTATATACTCCCTCTGTCATCTTTTACTTGTAACTTAACCGAAAGTATTTGTCCACTTTTACTTGTCACTCAACAATTCCAATGCATATTAAATTCTCACACCTAACTTAAAAATCAAACATTAATTAAAACACTGGCCATGGTTGCCTTATTGGTACTCCTATTCTCGGTAAAGAAAGAAACATACGAGTAATTACAGCCTAGTCAACAAATACAGAGTATTTACTCCCTAATTACAGCCTAAATAAAGCACGAAACAGTTGCCATACCGTTGCTAATCATTTCTTTAAATGATGAGCTTTTGACTGCGCGACGAGTAGGGAGTATGGTTTATTATTTTTTGCAAACTACAATGCATTAATTATTTAAAAAAAATAATTGAATGTGTTTATTTAACTACAAAAAAGTGCAAACTACCCCAATTCCAAGCTCCAAATCTCGTTTACATAAAAACTCTGACATTTGTCGGGTCTAATCCAAGATTCATGTTTAAGTCGTGAGCATGCTATGCCATACCAGAAAATATGATATCAAACCCAACAAGGGAATGCTGCCTCTCGAGGGTTGCATACAGAATATTAAACTCCATATAAAGAAGACCTGAGGAATGAGGAAGTTAGATAATAATGCTTGACCTGCATAGCATAGGACCTGACCTAGCTACCATTGCTCATGGCTTCTTCACCAATAATATCCCATCTTTTGAGTGCAATAAGGATTACATGAGAGGCTGTCCTTCATAAGCATACTGTCTCCGATCCATGATTAAGCCTCCAGGAGGCACTATTGTGTTGATTATGCAGCAACCAGTTGAAGCATTTAGGGAATCATGAAGTGCTTGGAGATGCAGGGGAAGGGGCGGCCATGACAACCCAAGCAATATCATTTGAAGATAAAGAGAGATCAGCCTGGTCGAACACTTTTGACATCCTCTCTCTCTCATCCCTCTAAGCTCTGCAAACAAAACATTGATGGCACTACTTGCTGATAGTTTAACATTTACTGACACATCATAATCCACCTTGACACATATAAGCTTGTAACCAAACACTTCATAACTCATAGACGCACAACACATCACCATATAAACTTGCAACCAAACAGTCCATAACCCGTTGCCAATCAGAACTCTAAATCTTGAATCCTAAAACCCTAAATCGATGCTAGACTACGAGTTATGGAGTGTTTGGTTGCAGATTTATATGTTGTCGAGGTGGAGTATGATGTGTCACTAAATGTGGAAGATTATTATTCGGCGTGACCACAATTTGGGTGATGGATTATCTAAGAATCACTCCAATTATATAATGATTATACTTATCTTTGGAAGTGACTTAACTTCTTGAAATCCATCAATAAAGAATTGGATATCAAATATGAATTTATAATCATATTTCGCACTAAAAGGTGCGGAGGTAGATGTCGATTAATTATATTTGTATTCCACATCGACTGAAAAGATATTTGATACAACTTATATATTCTTTAACTTTCATGTAATGGCAAAGAAATATAAGAGATGAATAAGGGAACCACGCGGGCACCATATCCGTCGGACCGGGTACGTGCGGTGCGCGTTGCCAACATGGACTGAGTTCTATCTTTTTCCGGAGAGGCCTTTAGTCCAACCCTTTTCTTTTACAGAGAGATCCGTTAGTGAGGCCCGACTAGTGATTACAACCAGTCTGTAGAAGTCAATGCACTCTAGCCCATGTTCTTTACTTCAGGCCTTTTTTACTTTTTGCCAATCCAACCCGAGAGAGGGAAATTCAGTTTAGCAGACTAAGTCTTTAGTTAGTAGTAAACAGAGAGTGGAGATAGTGGTTGGCCGTTTTCGAGGAGTGGATAGATATATCCGGTGAGTTGCGTCCTTGGTAGTAGAGAAAGAGAAGAGGGAGTTGCACAAAAACTTTTCCCTTCTCTGACAACGGTCCGTACTATAAATACTGTCTTCCCGCTACCTTCATTTACACACCTTTCAACGAGCAATATTCTAACTCTTCTTCTTATTCTCTCAATTACAAATACCAAAAGCATATGGTGCTTTATAAGAATGTTTCTTGAAGAAGTTTTCGAGAAGATTATGTAGCTGATGCGAGGCTAAGATAATTAAAACTCTCTTATCGTGAGATGATTTCGGCAGTAATCCAGACGCATAAATTACAAAATTATTTTCTCTAAGACCAACCGATTTTTGATGATTTAATTTGTAACAGAAGTGTCATTTCGTATCAGTCATTTGATATTGTATGCTACGAGTGAATTATATTGGTTATAATGCACTTGTAAATTTTCTAACAATCTTGGAGACTTTTATAGAGTAATAACTTTTTCTCCTCTTCTGTTTGTCCTGTAATTGGTGACGTTGCTTAGGCTGTAGTAGAAGCTACTGTCAGGGTTGCAGCTAATGTGACTCAGATCATTATCACTGTTGGGTTTTGAAACACCAGTGTGACAACGGCTCCAATTCGAGATCTTTTCATCCAAGTATCAACCTGACTGAGCTCTCAGAATAATTTACGGGTCGTAACTTTAAGTGGTGGTCTAGCCGCATAAAAACGAGGCTTTGTAGTAAGAGCCTATATTTGATGGTGGTGATAAAACCATCAAAACCCACCAAAATGTATCCAAAAGAAGCCAAAATGGCTTTCTTAATTAAGGAGAATGATATGTGGGCTAAATATGCACTTCTGGCAGTACTGACTAATAAATTGTACGACATTTTCAACATCAAAGACCATACGGCTAAAAATATGAGAAACGAGTTGAATCTGAAGTATTAAGTCTCGAGAAATATAGTATTTTGCAGTACTTCAATTATCGGTAGGTAGAAAGGATGCTGGTAACCGAACAGGTCCAAGCCCCGGACCACATTTTTCATGAACTAATTGAGGTCGGAATGAAAATCCTAGAATCATTTCGAGTGACGTCAATAATTGAAAATTTTCCCCAATGTTGGACTAATTTCGAATTTCAGTTGAAATATGAAACGGGTCAGGTATTTATGAACTAGCTGTTGGTTTCAGAAAATGTGGAGGAACAGCACAAGCAACAACACCACCAATTGTCGGTGGAAGCTAGATCCAACTTGGTAGTGGATGAAAAGAGAAAGTGCAAGCGGGAGGGTGTCAACCCAGCCTCGCAGAAAAAAAAACAAAGAATGAAATATGAGAAGGTAAGCAAGAAGTCTTTCTTGGTTTATGGAAAGACTGGCAACTTTAAAATGATTGTCCCAAAAGGAAGGTGGTGATTAATGTGGTGACCGGAGGGTCTGAAAGATACTCCTAAGATTATTCTAGACATGAGCAAGTATACAGTTTTAAAACATTTAGTCTTAACTATCTGTGAACTCCTTAAATGGTTGGTATATGCAGGGGGGTTATGCACATATATGTGCTGACAAAAGTGTCTTTGTATCTTATCAAGCTTACCATTGAGGATGCATGAAGATGGGAGATGTTAATGATGCATAAGTACTGGAGATTGGGAACATCACGATGAAGTTTCCATGCAATAGCTCAGCAAAGTTAGAAAATGTGCATCATGTTCTGGCTATCCGTAAAAACATCATCAACTGTTTGAATTAGTTAAGATAGGTTTTGAGTTTTCGTCCAAAACATTTAAAGGTTGTAAGCTTTTATTATGGTTCTTTTATTACAAAATGATACTTGTCTGATGGCTGATTTAAGTTGCAAGTTGAATGTATTCTTTTTACAAATGAAATGAACTTATTTTATTATTGTTCTCTGACTGGCCATGTTTTAAATCTTATTGAATGTGCATGTGTAAGGAATAGAAGGCTAGGACATGTAAACTATGATTAAGTGAAAATAATGATGAATCTTGGTTAGATTCCTAGTCACACACCATTAATAAAAATTTAAAACGTCTAAGTATGTGTTCGGACTAAATTAAGTAGGAAGCTTTATCTCTCAATTGAAGGGATTATGAAATATTGATTTAGTATATACAGATATTTATGCATTTAATAGAATGTTAACCAGAGATTATAAAAGACACTTTATTATATTTAATCATATAGTTGCAAAGATTTTTATGTATATTTGCTGAGTAATAAAGATGAGGCCGTGGAAAAGTTTGTGAATTTAAAAAATGAAATTGAAAAACAAATTGGAAAGAAACTCGAATGCCCAAGGTCTGATACAGGAGGAGAATAATTCTCTGGTATGTTTGTTGAATATAGTCAAAACAATGACATTATCCATGAAGAGACACCTTTGTACTCGCATGAGTGTAACATAGTAGCATAACGGAAGAACATAATCTTTAAGGACATGATAAACAGTCTGTTGTTCATTTCTGGTTTACTAAATATTTATGGGGTGAAGCTTTGAATATGAATTGTCATATTTTGATAGAGTTCAATCCAAACAGAAAGAATGCATTCCTTTTGAAGTTTTGAAAGATAAAAAATCTGAAATACTTTCGAGTGTGGAGGAGCCGTGCGAAGGTGATGATCCCTTAACACATAAGAAAGAAATTTTGACTTAAAACTGTTATTTTTTTGGGTTATGCTGAAACAAGTTACGCTATGAGATTTCTGATTATTAAATGTGAAATCTCGGAAGTAGATGTGAACAAGATTATAGAATATTCCTGTGTGATCCCAAATATATTATCAACCTCCAAGTTTAATTCCCAATAAGTCGCTATCTCAACTTCTCAACAACCATTAACAGAAAAATTGTATCTTTCTATGTTTGTCTTCAATTTAAGGCTAAAAGTTCCTATGTTGCTACACTTTTTTCTTAGGGGAGCAAATAATGATGGAATTACAGACTGTGATCTTTAGGTACATGTTAGCTAGTGCATTAGTGCTCGTTGATACACTTTTACGGGATCGGAGTCGATGCAATTTATAATGTGTTTGTAGTGAATATGTGATTGCAATGTACAAAACTAGATTTTTTGGCAGTAAATATGTAGTTGATGAATTTATTCATGAGACAGGTGAACAAATTATGATTTATTTTGTTTTGATGAATTTTAAATGTAATGAACAAATTATTTTATTTTACGATTCTGATATATATTTTTCGTTAGTAAATATTTTGTTTATATTATGAATTTATGATTTTCACCAAAATCAAATAACAAAATCTAAAAAATTTGTTAGAAAATTCAAAACATAAACAAAATATGTTTTC
>NQLW01000095.1:2893165-2909872 GCA_002312845.1 Kalanchoe fedtschenkoi
TGTCTCGTCGCTCTGGTAAGTCATGCTCGAGACTCTATCCACAGAAGTCGTGCTCGAGACCTCACCGATCAGTCCCATCTCGTCCATCGCCTTCAAACACTTCATCACTCTTTCCTGCACCAAACCAAAAAGTAAAATCACTTATCAACCTGAGCTTGAAGAGGCATTCGAAATCCGATAACGTATGGATATCTAGCAGCAACGATGCCTTACCTTCCCAACGTAACAGCTGATCAATGGAAATCGTTGAAGTTGAACATCGTCCGTGAGAGATAATGCCAACGCTCCTGCAATCTCCGACGGCCTAAAATCCAATAACTCGATCCCTGCAACATTACATCCGATTCCTGATCAGTTTGCAAGTTGAAATCCAACATAGTTTTCAGTGGAAACATAAATATACCTTTATTCGTGCTCGAGATGAGTTTGATCGATTTACAAAGCAAAGTTCGAGATTGGTGCTTGTCTCCGTTGATCAGGTTTAAGAACGAGTCAATGAAAGAAAATGGCGTCACCGCGTGCATTCTCCACTTCAATGTGCTCAGCACTAGCAGCTCCATTCTCTGTATAGTCTTCACTTCGAACATAAATTTCGAACCCCGCGCCTGTCCAGCAACAAAGAGTTTAACACATAGCAACGGATAGGCCACGATATCCTACAAAGATGAAGCTACCGGGACTCAGCGGCTAACCTGCAAAGCCATGGTGAACGGAATCTCAGCCTCCTCCATTTTTGCCGCAATGGATAAGCAAGCCACTGCCAGCAACTGCGCAGTCCAGCCCTTCCCTTTCTGCCAAAGTTAAACAACAAAGCGACGATTAGATTTCATCAAGATTCGCAACTTCAGAAATCAATCAATCAAACTATCCATCTATCCAATCTCATTCCAAAAAAAAGCTCTACGACTCACCGGCAACTCGTAAGCGGACATGAACCGATCCATGTAGCTGACGGCTAGATAAGCGCAAAGCGGTCCGAATCCGAAATGGGCGTGTGCCTGATCAACAATCAAGGAAGCAAAACACATACATAAGCCATAAAGTCACATCCTTTCCTCAAATCTTAAATTCCTGTCTGAATTCCCAATCCAAAGTCCAACCAAGAAACCAATCTATCATAGCTTAAGAAGCATCAATCAAACCCCATCCAGCAAAACAGCATAAAGATCAAACCTTTGCAATCCAATCCACAGCGCTCCTCCGCTCACTCAAATCCAAATCCCCAGTCTTCAACCTGGCCGCGTAATCCACTCCAACTGCATACTCTCTCTCCTTCTCCACCATCACTCTCAAGCACTCATCGCTCTGCGCCGGCAGCAGCCCCCACAGCATCACCTCCCCGCCTCCACCACTCCTCTCCTCCTCCTCAAACCACCCGGCATCGTCCACCAAGCTGCTGCTGTCCTCCTCGCACAGCAGCAGCGAGTCTGCTCCCTCCCCGCACTCCAAACTCACCATCACCATAAATCCCAAAAAATTGAAAAAAAAAATTATAGAAATCGAATACTTCTTAAACCCCCTACTGGGTCTGATCGGTGGGCAGATTCGGGACCTGGGTCCGGAAGCAATCAAACAAATATCGAAGCTTTCCGATCAAACCAACCCGATTGGACTTCGGTTGCAAATGGTTAGTGTCTGATACTGAGCGAGCCACTCTCAATGGAGCAGCAGCGGCTTTAGGTAGGGCTGTGGGACACAGAGAGAGAAATGGGGAGAGGGTGGGAGAGAGAAAATGAGACTTTATAGTGATCGATCGGAGGAGGAAGAGCATAGAGTGTGCGGGTGTGTCCGTTCGACAGGGGTAGAATCGTAATTTGGTCATGTCGGAGAGGTGCGTGTCTGGAGAGGGAGACGGTCCCACACTGCTGGACACGTGGAGGAAGATGGTTGGATGTAATTTCCACGTAATTAGAGGATGTATTTCATATTTTCTTATGGTTCCTTGATAAAGAATTTAACTAGGTAATGTTGGTGAAATACATTGATTTTTTTCGACACTTATAAAGGAATACTTTAATGTGGTGATATGGGATTTTGGAACAAATTGGTTTGGAATTTCTTATATTCAGATTTATAATATGATCAAGCACAATCATAAATTAAAGAATTAAATTGATTTTTAAATTTACAATTAAATTCATAAACTAGCATTATCATATAATTCATTTCAATTTACCGTTACATTCATAAACTAAAATTATCATAGAATTCATAATTTGAACTTAAACATATTCAGGTCACCAAAAATTGTAGTTTAGTGATTCAAAACTTTAGGTGATACTTTTTATGTCCTCTTTTACTAATTACTTGATTCGGGGGCGGATTCTAAAAAAGTATTAAGAGGAGCCAGTTATAAAATAATCACGTATAATAAATATATATGCTATATATTTTCAAATTTATAGGGGTCATTTTAATTTTTAGAGGGTTATTATATAATTTTTGAATTTCATAATCTAGAATAACATATAATATAAACTGAATATTTTTTTTTATCGAGGTCATCTAACTCCCTAAAATATACGTGTATCCGCAACAGACTTAAGTAATACCTATTTGTCCATTTTTACTCATTATTCAACAATTTCTGTTAAATACAGAAAGAAATTCTTCTACACTGATAATAATACATCACATTTTATATTTTATACGAAATTAAAAAAATACATAATTATATATATATTAAATTTAATCAATAATTAACATCAATATCTTTTTAATCCACTCAATTTAACACCAACCTTAAACAACAAGAGTACGAAGTTCTCCCATGAATGGAACATGTAGATTCAGATCATTTTGTCTATGAACATTTTGCTTCAATTATTTCAAGTGCATTGATTAATAAAGAGCCGTTGTTGTCCCCATCTAAATCTTGATTCAATGCTGTTCAACCTACTTCTCTTTTTCCATATTTTTTACTCTAATTAATTATATTTACAAGTATATCAAAGATTTCAATATTAAGCAGACGTTTGAAATATTAATAATAAAATTATAATCTCTAGAAATGGAAAAATAACAATTAGCAACGAAGTTATCTTATGACTAGCAAAACTTACCCTTTGCTTATCCATCCCTATGAGAATATTAGATGATAATCTCACTTAGTTACTTAGATTATCGATAATTGATTCATGAATCATGTGTGTCTGATGTGGAACACTCTTCTAATGTAAAGTTTAACAATACTAATACGAAAGAAAATCGCTCATTTTACGACAGACAAACGTGTGCTTGAAACTTTATGCAAATTCGAATTCGTTAAATTAATTAGGTGGGCCAACATTATAATTTTTTATGGTATCAGGGGTCGCGCATCTTGAGACTGTTAGACAACACTCAAAATCACTAGATCAACATCATATTCATACTAATACTATAATTATTACAACAATGCTTCCTCACTTTCCGGCCCCTTCTCTTCACACCCGATAAAACTTCTGTTCAACCATCTTGAGTGAATTTCAATCTATTTCTCACATTCTATTGTATAATAAACCGGTGAGCAGATGACGTACATTCTTTGATAATTGAGCCTTATAACTTTTAGTAACAGCCCTAAAGTCTTTTGCGATCAAAGTATAACATTTAGCGATGACTCTACCCGGTTGAAAAAATGTGTTCCGTGCTTATCAAAACAACGTTTGTAAATTGATTCACTTCGTTGTGGGAATTTTTTGCAAAATCACCTCCTACCGTTCATTTTCAATCAAATTAACTATCGCTCTTGGTTTGTTTTCTACTCTACTCTTTTCACTCTTATTTCAAATAACAAAAAGTGCCACTAATTTCACTTTTAATATAGAGCGCAAATAAACTGCAAATGTGGTTGACAAGTGTAGTTTCCCTTTTGAATAGTGTTAAATTCTAATTCATTTTCACATTTCAAATGAGCGTAAATAAGAGGCTGTCGTTTTTTAAGACGATTTTCGCACTAGGTAAGAATGAGAACCAATTGGATTTTCGTACTAGCAGGTGAATCAGCCCACAGAAAAGAGAAATTAGTGAGGATTTTCGTTCTTTGAAAGAGGTGATTTGCAAAAAATTCTTGTTGTGGTTGAATGCTAGCTCAGAACTGTCACCCCTCTTGGCTTGCGTGATTCTAACTCAAACCCTATCCCCTGATTGCGAAAACCTTTTGGTTTGATGCGTAAGCGGTGTCGTTTCGACAGAGGTCCCCCCCATCTGGTTTGTCTTGGATAAATGTAGCATGAAACCGGCTTTGTGCCATGCATGTGTTGGTCCAAAAGATGAGTCTTATTCTAACAGTCTCATGGTTTGAGATCCGAGCCAGGGCAGATTGCTGAGGATGTTATGATATGATTATTAATGATAGTGTTAGATTTGTAGTATAAAATGTAGTATAAAATCTTTTATTTTTTGATACAAGACCACTATTTCATTTGCATGTGATTTGTAGAAATAAAATAGACAATGCTTCTAACTTATAAGCGTCATCTATTGTTTATTGAAACTTTCTAATTAAATTGGGTTAAGCTTTCTATACGTTTTAAACTTAAAAGTGTCACTTGTTGTCTTCATTTTTTGAATTACGATGCTTTTTACGGGCGCTTCAAGTTATGTATGCTGATATATGCAAGATTTATTTTTATGTGATAAAAAATTTGTGATTATGACACAAATCTCATGTGGCATCACGCAAATCTACTTTTAAATTTATTCAATGAGGATTTGTGCGATATTCATATCATGTATGCTTTGTAGCGATAAGTAAGCAATTATTAGTAAAGATAGAATATTTATTATATTTTTCATTTATTCCGTGTTTTAGTATTAATTATAAATAATTTGAAAGAAAAATACGAGAAGAGAATAAAAAGTAAAAATAATCGATTTTGTGAATTTAGTGATGATTTCGGGGAGGGGAGAGAAAATAAGGCATAATAAAATGGGGGCTAACTATTTTTTTACTCATTTATTTACTTTCAACTCATTTCAAAGTCTTTGTCAACTCAGTTATTTCATAAAACTCCTACTTTATTTCTCTTCCTCTCATGTTTTAAGCCCTGTTTGGCAGCATGTATTTGAAATTGGATATTACTATTAATATCATAGTGATGTGTTTAGTAGAATATAGGAATACATATTATGCAGAAAAAGAAAATTTATCTTTAGAAATTCGTATTAATAATACCTCCTCAATATGTGGTACTATTTGTACGGATATTAATAATACACGTATAAATAAAATGGTGTATCGAACGTATTTGAGAGGAGATGACATAGAAAGAAAGAGAAATAAAGGAGTTGAGGGAATAAATAAAACTAATGATTCCTGAATAAAAAAAATAGGAAATAAGAAAAAAACAAATTTACTAAAATAATTTTTTCATTACAAACTTAATTTGATTGTTGTGCAACAAGAACAACAAAATGGTCTATTGCATTTTAAATCCTTCTAAATACGTTCAAATCTTCCCAAATCAAAAGAAAAGTGAATATGACGATGTAATCCCCTCAAAACCGTCCAATCCATAGAAAGTACTAGATTTGTACATTGTTTGGTCCAAATTGAAAATCGAATCAAACTGATTTAATTCGGTTCAAAATAATTTGGTTTTGATGTTTAATGGTTCGGTTGTCAAACCAAACCAAAATATCAAAATTAATATGATTCGGTGACCGATTTTGATAATTTATGTTTCGATCGAACCGAAAACCAAATTATTAAAATGATAATAAAATTTATATGCATTTAATTTTTCTTTTTTCTTACTTTATTGATATTTGAAGGTCAAAATTTGTTATTACGTTAATTCATAAATGATTGTATTACAGATCATGAAAATATCTATGTTTTCTAGTTTTTTTTCTAGATTTATTATGAGTTCATATCATTACTAACTAAGAGTCATATGGAGAAAAAAACAATGTGAACCGGTTTTCGATTTTGGACCGAACCAAAATAAATCAATTCTGTTTAGAACCAAACCATTATATATCGGTTCGATTTTTTGTTTTGAAAATGAAAACCGAATCGAACCGTTGAACAGGCATTACTTTTTTTCCTACCCCCTATGGCCATTTACTCTCATTACCCTCTTAAATTTGACTGAACAACATTACCTCAGATTCAACTCAAAAACACCTATGGAAGATTCATCCCTGTCAAACAGGAGAAATACGGAGGTTGAGCTTTCATGTCTGCCACTGCCAGGCTCTCTGCAATCTTTTCGTGTAGCATTTCTTCTGTTCGGTTTGGTTGCTTTTGGTTCAAGTCCTCATCGATCAGGCTGTGCTTGCTGTCTTGGTAAAAACGTTGTCTCTAACCTTAGACAAAGTCTGACACTTGCATTTGCATTTGCACTTTGCTTGTTTCTCGATCACGCAAAACCTGAAGTAAAGTACACGAGGTATCAGCTACGACAGATTTCGATGGTAAAATCTAATTTGACCACTTTTTATTCAAGTGTGCAAATTGCTTATAGTTACTAGAAACGGACCGATCAATATTTAACATGTTGTTTTGAGGTTCGAATCAGGTTTTCATCCAATCAAGGTGTTGGCCTAATAGTCTTGGGTGTTGTCTAACAATCTCAAAGTCATAGGTTCAAGTCATGTTGGTATCACATTTACGCTTCGATATCCTAGATGTGCACGTGAGTTGATCCGTAGTGAGTATGAGCGTCACTATCAAGGTGAAGGGGGTGTGCGGCCCCTAACCATCACAAAAAAAAAATCAAATTTCCATCCAATTCAGAATAGAGTGAATAGTAGTAAATCAATTCAGAATCATTAATTTAATAAATAAACTAATTATTAGTGTGCCAGAGTGTCTAATAAAATGTTTTATTTTTAAAAGAATGTGTTTTCATTGAAGATAAAGAATATACGGTAGCGAAAAAGGTTATCTCAAATTATGTACAGATCTAGCCAGAATGACTAAAAACAGTCTATCCAATAAGATGGTCCAAACTTTATTTGATATGTTGGTGTAGTATTAAACTGGTGGGAAGGCTTCAAAGACTGCGATTTATGCAACCATCATGCTTGACTATCCTCAAAACATGGAGTTAGAAAAACGGAATGTCGTAAAATATAATGTAATTCCTTGCCTTCCAAATATGATTATATGTAAACATCTTGCTTCCATCATGCTCGACTGTCCTCCTTAGAGGTAATCACTCTTTTGTGCTCCGAGAGCACCTACTCACATTTGAAACGTCATTCCGTATTTGTTTAAAATGGCGTCATTTTCATATAGTTCCATATTCATCAGTTTGGTTCCATATTCATAAGATTATTTATGGTTCCATATTCATCAGTTGTGCTTTCATATTCATCAGTTTTACTTCCGTATTCATCAGTTTTGCTTCCATATTCATGGTTCCATATTCATCAGTTGTAGTTCTATATTCATCAGTTTTGCTTCCATATCCATCAGTTCTGCTTCCATATTCATCAGTTCTGCTTATATATACAACTGGTGAATGTAGAAGCTGAATTGATGAATTCACAATTTGTGCTTCTATATTCACTTGTTGTTATTTTCTGCAAACACACAACTGGCGAATATATAATCACAGTTGGTGAATATTCGCCAGTTGTGCTTATATATTCACCAGATGTCTGGCCGAGCGCGAGTGTGTAACACGTAAAACGACGTCGTTTTCATCAAAATCAAAACGACGTCGCAAACGAGAGCACCTACTCTCAGAACACCCAAAAATTTGCCCCTTAGAGGTAGCTGACTGTGCAAAGACTACATAAGCAGCTGATTCTGGAAGGAGAAGGAAGGCCGAGGAAGTCAGTAACAATGTCTGAGAGCTAAGCCGATGAGATCCTTGGATTGGTGGCACTAGTAAAATAAGTGGTCTTGAAACTCATGATGCAAACCACACAGAGGATATAAATCAAAAGCTACGAGACTGAGCTTCAAGAGGCGAGTTTCACTAAGAGCCTATTTTGATAGGCTAGCCAAAGAAGAAAATTATGCTTCGAATAGGATAGTTTGTTCCACACAATCTGAAACCATGGAGGTTTGGAATTACCCTTAGTTAAAAAAGAGTAAATTGATTTAGTTGGAAAAGGGGTACCGGAAATCCATGTGATCAAACTATTATTAACTGACAGTAATTCAAAGTTAGGTTTCTAGACTTGAGCATTTGTCTGACCGCTCACGGGAAGGAAACTTTGTATTAGAGAGCAAGGCCGGCCCTAATAATTCAGAGGTCCTGTGTAAGACCGAATTTGAGGCCCCAAACAATGCAAAAGGTCCTTTTAAAAATTAGGGAAAAAACCATAATGAGGCTCCGAACTATCCTCACTTCCCCACTTACGGTCCGAACTATCAAATTTGACAAATAAGGGGAAAAAATTCAAAATTCCGTTAAGCATCCGAACCCCGTTAACTCCAAGCCACATCCGTTAACCTGCGTCTTCAGCTTCCACCCCCAACGCTTCGAAATGGCCTCATCGATTGGGTTTGCCGATGGCGTCAGCCTTGCAGGAGAATACAGATGAACGGCTCTACTTCCAAGCGGTGGCGGGGATGCGGATGAAGTGCGGGGAGGCACCGGGGTCGCTGCAGGGTTTGAAGGAGAAAACGACAGCGGAGGGGAGGGGTGGCGATCCATTGACAAGGCCAACCGCACCTCCTCCGCCTCCTTCCGCGACCCCGCCTAGAGCAGGGGCTCAGCGATTTGCAGAATTTGGAGTGGATGAGGGAGGCGAACAGTCCGGCTTCCGAATCATCGCCAAGGTTGTCAGGGTCACCGCTGCCTCCTCCTCCTCCTCCTCCTCTTCTTCTTCTTCTTCTTCCCCCCCGCCTTCGCAGCCAGCAGCATCGCCGCCCCCTGTAGTGTCTCCACTTCCTCCCTCCTTATCTCCACCGCCTCTATCCTCTCCTCCCCCAGCTCCACCGTCCCCCTCCCCTCCGCCTACTTTGCCAAAGGAGGGTGGATCGCCACCCCTCCACCGCCGCTGCTGTTTTCTCCTTCAAATCCTGCAGCGACCCCGGTGCCTCCCCGCACTTCACCCGCATCCCCGCCACCGCCTGGAAGTAGAGCCATTCATCCGCATTCTCGTGCAAGGCTGACGCCATTGGCAAACCCAATCGATGAGGCCATTTCGAAGCGTTGGTGGCGGAAGCTGCCGACGCAGGTTAACGGATGTGGGATGGAGTTAACGGGGTTAGGATGCTTAATGGAATTCTGAATTTTTACCCCTTATTTGTCAAAATTGATAATTCGAACCGTAAGTGGGGAAGTGAGGATAGTTCGGAGCCCCATTAAGGTTTTTTCCCTACAAATTAATAGTCTCTACTCGCATAATGGTCAGGAAGCCAAGCTAGACCAACACTGCAGCCACTGCACCTTCACAAAGACTGATAAATGTTTCGAAAATCAAAATTTTAAAATGTGAAACTTAAGCTTTGTCAAATGCACAGAGAGACAATATCTCTTATTAGCCTCCATTGTTAAAAACAACAGAAAGGCTAACACAACAGGCACTTGTTCATAAAATCAATAGACCTATGGTGATGAAAAAAAACTTAATTATATGCACAAGTCCAAGCATCATTCAACATCAGGTTGAATTACACAGCTCAAACTATGTATTACATGTTCTCAGCCAAATGTTAGCTTAAATTTATTGAGGCCATGACTAGTTTATTTATAGTGAATTTCTCTCCTATTACACTACATATTGGTGAATGTGGGATATGGCAATTAACTTCTTTCTTTTGTCTCACATCGCTTAACTTCAGTTTTCTTCATAGTATCCAAACTTATATATTTGGGCTACCTGTACTCCAAGCCTCATATGTATATTTGGGCCTTAGTGTTTGATTTCCTCCATGAATGAGGCCTCTGCCTGGAGGCTTTGTAAGTAGCTTCTATAGACTGGAGGCCTCTCAAAATCGGAGGCCCGGTGCAGCTGCTCCGGGGCCGGCCCGGTTAGAAAGTCCACCAGGATTGGATTTTAGGATATATGAGTTTAGCCACTTAATCCGCAGAGAGTCCGACATATGTAAACCTCAAATTTGTGGCAAAAATAAAGAAATTAATATGATCTGATGTCTTAATACTTAGACCACTGCTATTAGAATCCGAAAGACAAAATTTCACCCATTTAACGGAAACCTTGGACTCAGCTTGCAATAAGAATCTCCTACAAAAGAAGATCAATGGCTTTAAGAGTGGATCTAGACAGCCCATAACCTCTATATCAGGAGATAGGAAGACAGTTAAGACCTGATCTGAGAATGATAGTCTAGCATGATAGTACAGTCTTAAGCTCTGAGGGACATGAAATCTAGGGAAACTTCAAGATACTTTACCGGTAAGTGCCCTTTGAAAAAGTCGATCAAGTCTGATAAATGCCAGTAAGAGTAACCCAAAAGGTCTTGAACTTCAAGCAGTTAATTCTGAGGCCAGAAACATCACCAAAGACATCCAAAACTTCTCACAAGTGTGACAGATTAGCATTATGACAGAGGATGAAAAGATCATCAGTATAAACAAGAAGATATAACTTTAATATTGCACCCCAAGGATGGGCCTTTAAAGACGGGTTGGAGAAGAGAACTATAAGCATCCTAGATATAAACTCCATCATCAGATCGAAAAGAAGAGTAGTCTAAAACTTGTGTGACCTTTGAAATATCGCTAAATATTGTCCTTGAAGACTATAGAAAAACTAGTACTTTTAATACAACTGGCGATCCATTTGGTGAAGATGGGAAGGAATCCACCTAGACATAATGTGCTTTTATGAGAATAACTTGTGATCAAAGACTGCGTTAGAAGAATATTGTGATTTATGCTCCTTTTAATGGAAGTTACTGTCTGCTCATGGCCCACAAACTTCTTCGCATAAGAATGCATCCGAATAGTCAGATTTAGTGATCACCTTGGAAATAGTATGGTTTAAAGATGTAGATCTAAAATCATTTGTAGAATAAGGAGCCTCAATCTCAAAAATGAGAGATAATAATATCGAGTTCAGCCCCTTAAGCATTTTACAATTAAGAAAAAAAATTGAATAGCCCTGCAATATCCACATCAACAATAGACCATGCCGTTTTAAAAAAATGGCATTAAAATCATGAGCACCTGAACTTTTTATTGTTATGCATGGATAAAAAAGTCTCCTCAGTGTCTTTATCAAAGAAGGAAGAGCAGATAGACATAGTTTCCTCAAGAAACAATGATACATCAGAAATTAGTCTACTATTAGAAGGCAGCACAAAGCTATGAGTATCCAAAATATCTTTAAAGTGGTTAATTAATTCAGACTAAATTTGAGAAGATACTTCATTGAACCTCCATCCGGGCCTTGGAGTATGTGAATATATTTCCTAACCATGCATTCTTTACGAAAACCAGAAAGTATGCACTATTCAGATTTCCATGTTTACCCTAGTAAACTTTAGATTTTGAAGAAGATGTATGGTTTCAGTCTATTTCAACTTGAAAAAGAAGTCTCAGCAGTGATTTTCTTCAGTTTGGTGATCGTAATTGTGAGAATCATCCTGAATGAGGCTCCAAGTGTGGAATAAAAGATTTCTAGCCCGCTGAACTCACTCTGATATACCAATGGTGATTTTCTCAATATTTTGTAGAAGGTCCTTCTTAAGAGACTTAAGTTTGGCGTGGACATATAAAGGATCAAAGCAAGGAATTGAACTATTCTACGATTCTAAAACCACATCTGAAAAGTGCGGAGCAAGAGTCCATGCATTGTTGGACTGAAATCAAGATATAAGAATATGGCGACCTGAGTTAATTTTCAAAATATCGGGAGAATGATCAGAAATACATGGGGCCAAGAACATCGCATAATTCAATGAAAAGAGGGTGAAGGAGACTCTATTACGCAAAATTTGATCCAGCTTGGAGTATATATAGAAATATCATCTCTTTTGTTAGACCATGTGAAGTGGAATCCAGTGAACCACATATCTATAAGAGAGCCGCAATACACAAGACCAGCCAAGGAAGAGAGCTATGTGATGCAACATTTAGTAACTCATAAGAGAATAAACAAAGGAATTCGTGAATACATGATTAATCAGAGATGTTGAGTAATGAGTAAGCTGAGAAGAATATGAATGAATATAGCATTTTGTTGTATACTCAAAAATCAACTAAAATTAATGTTAAATGACTAGTATTTCATAAGAGAGTAAGTATTTTGTTATTTATGATTTCACCTTCTTTCTTTTTTTTGTGAGGTGTGGAAGAATGTTGCATTTGGTATCAGCTGTCCGAAATTGCAGTGTCATTTGTAGGAAATTGACAAGTTTTGGCCCAGGTAAGAAAAAAAAAACTAGTGTTTTGATGTCTCATTCTAAGATTAAACGTTATTTTCTTAGTTTGTGTTTTGATTTGTTTTTGGTGTGGATGAATATTACATAGGGTAATTAGCTCGCTACATGAAGTCATTTACAGTCACTTCTGTGGGAAATTGATAACATGAGTCCTAGTGAAAGAAAGATGATTTTTCATACTCGGGTGCAATGTAATTTTTTTGACATTATAAAAAGATTTCGTGTAGAGTTATAAAAAGATCAACATATTCATGGCAGATTCGAATCCAAAATATTTAATTTTAAAACTAAATGCTTGATCATATTATTTCGACTACATTTGATATTGGCTTGGTAATTATGATTTCAGGATTAAATATTTTTTTTGTAGCGTAGATTTTTGAATATCCTTTTATTTGAACGACTATGCAGCCAGATAGCGCAGGGCCAGTAAAAGGATGAACTTGCAAGCAGTTGTTTTGTCCGCCGCTGGATTTGGATAGTGATGCCATCACTGCATGAGCTGGCAAATATCAATTTTCGAATGAAGAAGATCATACCGTACCATACCTACCTTTACAATAAAGAATCAACCATGTGTTGGCTCCTACATGACCCGCGTTAATCCGCAGAGTTGCTTTCATCATTTTCAGGCATTGCAGCCTTCAGTTGCATAGTGGAGTCTTCTCATCTTGATGCCAATGATGACATAACCTGGCTAAGATCACATTGAATATATGAGCTTAATGCTGCAAACTGAGCAATAGGCGCAAAAGCAAATTCAAAGGGGGAGTCTCCAAAGTACAATTCTCAGCACCAATGTCAATGCATGATTCAAATATGCATTAGCAACACAGCACAAAAGACAGTCCAATTTGTTCAAATTTCATTTCTTCTCCGAGTCTGATCAAGCTTTGCTTTTTTAAGGTTCATCTAGCTGGTCCTGCATTTCAAGAATCCAAAAATGAGAAACCACAAAGCCATCCCCACTCACCCAAATGTGAATGTTAACTTGAAATATGTGACACACTACGGGTATGTGTAATGTGCATGTACCTGAGCATCGGAAGTCCACAGAGTCAAGTTGTCCCGGAGGAGCTGCATGATGAGGGTGCTATCCTTGTAGGATTCCTCCCCCAGTGTGTCCAGCTCCGCGATAGCTTCCTCGAAAGCCTGCCACAAGAATGAGAAATGAAATTTTGACTTAGAATATGAAATTCGGCCACACATGTTTGCCACTAAGCGTAACAGAGCCCACATGGACGTTGATGATTGGCATGAGATTTAAATAACACGAAATATGTGACCAGATCCCATCGAGCAATCATGCAGCGACTTTTGTTCAAGAATAACCTCTTTTGAAATTTTGTTATCAAGACTACCCTACCTTTTTGTTTTTTATCCGGAATGCCCTACTTTTGTATTTCCGCTGGTATAACCAGCGGATTTGGGTAGGTAAACCGCTGGTAGTACTAGCGGATTGTACATGTCACGAATGAAACACACGCTGGCGGTGTGACTAGGCAATCCGCTGATAGCATCAGCGGAATCGTCTGGAATCCGCTGGTAGCATCAGCGGAATCGCCTGGAATTCGCTGGTAGCACCGCGGACTTGACACCCCGCTTGGGCAAGATCAGTCTTCCCTGGGGCTGTTCTTAGTGAAATGGAGGGGAGACTTAGCGCTGGGAGCCAATTGTGGGGTCAGTTGCGATGCTGGTGGTGTAAAGTCCGGCGGCCACCACTGTCTCAGAATCCATGTGAGGTTGGATAGAAGGCGACAAGGAAGTAATAGGGTTTGGAAGTGTGAAATGGTGGAGGTAGGTGGGTTTTGGGGGAATGGATTGGGCGGGGGATAAGGGTTAGGTTTTCAGGAGATGTGAGGTCGGGAGAGGAGATAAGGTTACGACTTGTCTGCAAGCGTCAACAGGATTCCTAGCAATTCCGCTGGTGCTACCAGCGGATTGCCTAGTCACACCGTGAATTCGTGACATGCACAATCCGCTGGTACTATCAGCGGATTGCCTACCCAAATCCGCTGTTAGTACCAGCGGAAATACAAAAGTAGGGCATTCCGGATAAGAAACAAAAAGGTAGGGTAGTCTTGATAACAAAATTTCAAAAGAGGTTATTCTTGAAAAAATGTCTCATGCAGCTGAATGTAGGGGCTATGAGTTAACGCTCGACACAATTATTGCCTAAAAGTAGAAAACTAGGATCTTAGACTATATGCAGCATCATGTCGAAGTATACTTCAACTATGAGGAGACACGACTCAAGCTTATAATATACTTGCCCTAAAAGCGTATTTGTTGAATTCAAACTGCAGTATCTTGAGATAAAGACTTTTTTTTTTCAAACAGGTAAATGAGAGGTCAGCTTGTGATGATATGTTTGTTCAAAACCAGTCCACCAGTCTAACTGGAAACTAAAAATAATAAATACCAAACGGTCTGATGCATTGACAATGAAAACATCACAAATCTAGCTCATCTTAATGTAATGTATGGGGTGACCTTTTTCAAGATCCGACCAATTACATAATATCAAGCCAAACACGCCACAAGCAAATTCCGTTGCAAATTGGGGTTCGATATTACTCAGCGTGACATGCCGTTATCTATCATGATCAATGAAAAAAACCTACTTTTTCCACAAATTTCACATGCACTCAAAACACGAAACCAGCTAAGAATAGAACCCCATTCCAGGAATACAACTATGCACGTACCTGCTTCGCCATACTGCAGGCCTTATCAGACGAGTTCACAATCTCATAGTAAAACACCGAGAAGTTCAAGGCCAGCCCCAATCTGATCGGATGCGTTGGAGCCAGATCAGCCAGCGCAATGTCCTGCACCAGTCCAAACACGAACAAATAAACGTCAATAACTCATCAGATCCTCAATCTCCAACCACCATCAGTCGAACAAACTCGAAGACTTTCACACAACACACCAAACTCCCCAAGAAATTCAAACATCAGATTACGTAAGCAAAGGATTGAAGATCTGACATGATGCACAGCCAGATCAGCCAACGGAATATCATCAATCATCCTTCACCAATCCAAACACATACAAAAAATTAGGTGAAAAATAAATTCAAAACCCATCAGATCCTCAATCTCCAATCATCATCAATCCAGCAAATACAGGCACCAGTCGCAAACACCCAAATCCCCAAAACCCTGAAAATTCAAATCCGGAAATCCAAATCAATCAGACTCCTAACTCACACAAAACCCCTAAAAATTGAAACCCTAATTCCCAAACATAAATAAATCAAATCCCCAAATCTTAACAAAAACCCTAGAAATTCAAACTTCACCCAATCGAAGATCTGGGAACACAAAACGTCAAAGATGGTAGAATTAACAACCTGAGCAGCCTTGTAAGCGTTCATGGTATCCTCAGCAGCCTCCTTCCTCTCATCCCCAACCTTGAACTCCGCCAGGTACCGATGATAATCGCCCTTCATCTTCAAGTAAAACACCTTCGACTCACTCGCGGTGGCCGACGGCACCAGGTTCTCATCCAGCAGCTTCAGAATCCCGCCGCACACCTCCGTCAGCTCCGCCTCCACCTTGGATCTGTACCCCTTCACCAGCGCCACGTGCTCCTCGTTCTTCCGGCTCTCCTCCTTCTGCTCGATCGACGACACGATCCGCCACGCCGCCCTCAGCGACCCGATCACGTTCTTGTACGCCACCGACAGCAGGTTCCGCTCCTCCACCGTCAGCTCCGACCCGGCCGCGGCCGACCCTACCACGAGCTTCTCCATGAAGCTCACCATCTCCTCGTACCGCTCCGCTTGCTCGGCCAGCTTCGCCAGGTACACGTACTGCTCGCGGCTGAGATTCTCCGGCACCGCCGCCATGGAATCCGATCGAGAATTTTTTTTTCTAGAGAGAGAAAGATGCGCTGGGAAAATGGTGACTGCGGGTCTACGCAATCGCTCAATATATAACCTCGATCCTACGCGACGCGGTGTGTGTGGAAAATGACTCATCGCTAAAATCATATAGTTGAAGAATTTTTTTTTTGAAATTAATAATATTAAATATAAGGAAAACAATAAAAAAAAAACTATCAAGTATCACATTTTTTGAAATTGTGTATGCAATTATTAAATTTTTAATTCTAAGAAAAAAATCAATGAAATTATACTATGATTGATTAAATCAAAATTTAATCTAATAAATTTCAGAAAAAAAATGTTTTGATCTCTAATAGCATAAACTAACGCAACAAAATTTATAAATTTACAGACCTCATCATTTTTATTTATGTGCGTACTTGGGTTAATATAAAAATGATATTATTTTTTTATTTGTAAATATAGTTTGTTATTTTATGTTAATAGAGATCGAACTATTATTAGGAGTTAGATTGTAATTTAATCCATTACAAAATAATGTCAAATGATTTTT
>NQLW01000095.1:2909936-2955988 GCA_002312845.1 Kalanchoe fedtschenkoi
TGATGTCTAATTTTCAGGCCGGCTCAATCAATTGTAATTATATAATAACTAGTTAAAATTAAGTGGGCGATTTCTTTATTTTTATTTTGTTATATGTAACCTTTCAATTGACCATTTTTACGTAAGTTAGCGAAGAGGTGGTATTTTAAATTTTATTAGTGAAATTCTTATTTTTGACTATTAATATATTTTGATTTGTATTTAATGATAATATTAGAAAATTATCAAATAAATTTTGACGGTTTCCTAAAAAATAAAATAATCTTTTCAATAGGGTATGATTTTTATCAAATACTAAGTTAAAAGGTTGAATTAAACACAAATAATAGTTTATCGGTCAAAATACAAAATAATAATGGTTCATGATCGATTTTTGGAACAAAGAAATGTCGTATCACTCTTATTTTTAATGATATAGTTCATGTAATAACTTAAAATTTTTCCAAGAAAAAATTAGGAGGTATTAGAGAAACAAAATTGGAATAGGCAGATAGTCAGAAATTATAATAAATTTTATTTTAAGAATAATTGGCACATACAAAATAGGAGAATTTATGAAAGTAATTATATCGAGTGATGTAAGTCACATTACAGCAAATGAAAATATGGTGATTTCCTTATAATATGAGTGGTTTTTTTGAAGAACAGGGATGATTTTTTTAAAAAATAGTGTGGTTCTTAATTAATTAATATTATTAATTATTTATTAAGATACCTATAAAATGATGATTGGTATCAAATCAATAATACTTGGTTGCTTGAGATTACATTCTTAAATAGATTTTCGAATATAATAGTTTTAATCGTCGTTAAAAGTTGAATAAGTGAAGAAGCTACTAAGTAGAAATCATTTAGACTTTATGAAAAATTATTCAGCATAAAAAAACAAAAGATTGGTTCACTTAATGTTTAATATATTAAGAGACCATCTTTTAATAGAGCTCAATAAGAATAACAAAACAAAGCTTAGACATTACTATCATTGGCCGGTGGTAAAGAGGGTGAAGAGTGATTCCTGACAATCCCCACGGTGATAGTTCAATTTCTCTACTAGATGTGTGTGCTGCAATAATATATTAATAAAAATATTTATTTGATATTTTTCTAAAAAAAAATTTAAAAAAAAGGATGAAGTGACGCATCACATAAGTTAGTTAAGAGATTGGAAAAAACAATTTGCTCTTTTTCTTTTTCATTTTAAAAGTTGTATGTATCTAGTATTATGAGGTGTTAGATTCATAAGATTTCAGAGTTTTCAAACTTTTATGATTTTATGGGTTTTGAGGATTTCCGTACACTTAAGTTTTTCAGATTTTAAAGTTTAGTTTTTTAAGATGTTAGGCTATATAGGTACATATACTAAACATTATAAAACAATAAAACGATTTTTTAGCAAAATAGTATTATTATGTCCAATCTTTTACTTAACTGATATGAGGTGTAAAGTTTAAAGTCTAATTATACACAAATAAAATCCATAGATCAAAATACAAAGAAATGATGGTTCATGATCAATTTTTGCAATAAAGAAAGGTTAACGAATTACTCTTATTTATCATTATTCATGTGCCAATTTAATTTTTTTCTCAAAAAAAAATTTAGAAGGTACGACAGAATTAAAACGAAATTGGAAAATGAGGATATTTTAAAAAAAATTAAAAGCTTTATTTTAAGAATAAACTGGCACCCATAACAAAATAGGAGAATTTATGAAATAAATACTTCAAAAGATTTTCTCGACGCTAATAATTATGTGGGTCGCTAAAAGTTGATAAGGGAAGAAATTAGCCTGGACTGTGTTCAGAAGAAAACATCATCGTCTTCTCGCAGGTCACAACGCCGCCGTCAAATACGCCACACTCATCAGCGCCGTGTATGTTCGATTGAGGTTTCTGACTTTCCAGAGGTTAAACCTTTTGTTCGATTCCCACGCATATCTTTTTCAATTTTCGACAGATGGGAATATTAAAGTTTTAGGTTTGAGATTTGGTGTCTTTTACACTGATTTGTTCCTCATCTGGGTTTCAAATATCGGTAGCTAAAGCTTCGACCTTGGGTGGTGTTCAGAGATTTGGAGGTCAAATGGCGCATATGCGTTTGCTTGGGCGGGTCCTGAAGGATGCGCGTGTGTCCAATTCTGAGAAAATTGTGAACCCTTTTTTGTATGCTGGGAAAGGACTCAGGTACAGGAAGTTGGAAGTGATTCTCACCAAAGTAAGTGATGGTGATCTGTCAAAAGATTGAAGCTCTTTTCGCCTTCCTCTCGCATTTCTTGGTTTTAAGAAATATTCGTGTTGAAATGGTGGTTTATTGGTTTTCATGTGTGTGTGATTTTGCAGAACATGGACAAGCTTGGGAAAGCTGGGCAGACGGTGCAGGTAGCGCCCGGCTACTTCCGCAACTATCTGATGCCGAAGCTGCTGGCCGTGCCTAATATTGACAAGTTCGCATATCTGATGCGGGAGCAGTGCAAGGTTTGGTTATGCGCCTTTTATTCTTACTTTGTTTTTTCATCTGCAAGAAGGCGAACGGTCCTGACTGTAGCCGAAAGTGAGTGATAAGGGAAATGAGTGAGCACCGAGCACGTCTGTCGAATTCGTGCTTTCCCCTCTTTCTTTCTTTTTTCTATTGTTTTGCATTTTCTCTTTGGATGGGTGTGTTGAGGAGGAGAGTATTGTGTGCAGCTAAGCCAGCCGGAAGCGGTGGAAGAGGTTCGGGTAGTTAAAGAGGCGGTGGCGGATCCGATGGTGGAGTATCAGGCAGCAGCGAGGCGTCTTGCCAACTCGCGCTTGGTACAGCCTCCTATCTTTGCTGTGCATCGAACATGCATTTAGTTTTTTTACAAGTCATTTCTCGTCCTCGGATGCGAAAAAGTTATTCTTAAAGCGTCAATCTAACGTTCTTCTCTGTGTTCAGTCGTTGAGGAGGTATCTAAAGTCAAAAGAGGAGCTGCGAGAACCCGTAACAAAGGAGGAGATTGTCAGCGAGGTATGTCATCGGTTTGTCGTATACGTACTTACAGTTTTCAGAATGGCTTTATTGGAAATTACCAGACCTTTAGCTACTCAGTCGCTGCTAATATAATTTGTATGATGCGAAGAGCGGAAATTACTTATCGTTGGTTTATTTTGTGGCGAAATGTCTTGTAATTTCGATTATATTTGATGACTTGAAACACCCGGCTGAATTGCTACTACTAGAAGGTTCATCCATGATTTAAAATGCGAATCTCGTAAGTTTAGCTTGTCAATTGTCACAGATTATTTTATATTTTTTATATTTTTGTGAATGTGATTCGAGATTGTTGCATTTGTATAATCCACAGGTGGCCAGGCAGCTAGACGTCCTGATCGAACCGGAGAACCTGTACCTCCCCTCGCCCATCACACAAGTTGGAGAGTTCGAAGTGCCGCTGCGTCTGCCCATGTCCATTCCCTTGCCTGAGGGGAAGCTGCAGTGGTCTCTCATGGTGAAAACCAGAGGCAAAAAATAGCCAAACTCGCCATCAGAGCACTTTAAAGCAGCTTCCAAAATTATATCCAATGTCCAGGATTCTGTCCAATCTTCGACTTTCCTTACAGCTGGTTGCCCGCATCTGATAATTTTTGTAGGCCGCCAGAGTTTTTTATAAACTGATAAGCGCGTAGAGTCCCATTTGATTTTGTGCTACGTTTTATTTTTCTCCAATTCTAGAGCCAAACTCGTTATGTGTTAGCTCATGTTATACCACCAGTGTGAATCTGAGACAAGAAATTATTAGTCAGACACAAATTTTGAGTTCGTTTCAATAAATTTAATATTTTACGAAATGTAAGCAATTTAGCTCAATTGGATTGATCTTCGATTTCAAGGAACACGAACTAGAAAAGTTTCGATGTACAAACTAGTTTAAATAGTCTAAATGAGTTGAAGTTGAAGAGTATCGATCGAACATCAAGAAAGAAGCGCAGCTACTGTAACAATGCACGTACAGGACGCGCTACCTGGGGCAAATTCCCATCTGTGGTAAGAACACGATTCTTGCAGTTTCTCCTCGCGGAGAAATGTATTTCTCCCTAAAAGAAGGAATTTCCATGTGCCTTTATACGTGACATCACCAAAACGAATGCTTCACACCCAGGCCGTTGCAAGTTAAAATCAGACCCTTGTGGCGATTGAGATAATTCTGCAAAAAGCCTAAACATGTTGGATTCGGAATCATGAGGATCTTGATAGGCATTTCGTAGCGGAGAGGAAAGGGAAGAGCCTTACAACAATGTTGCGATCATATACATGTAGCAGCCCTTTTTGGTCGTATTCCCTTCTCTTCGCCGAATTTCCCAGAACTGTTAACAAGGCAATTGTTAAAAAACATTCACGGAAGAACGCAAGGTACTCAGTCGAAATGGTTATTATATAAAAATACAATTCACCAATAAAAAAATTCAGAAAAAAAAACACAAAATTCATAACTGAGAATGATAGTCAGCTAGGGCTTCTATAAATGCCTTCAACAACTCGTCTTAAAATACTTGATGTAACTTGCATTTAATATATCATAAGACACAAGGTTCACAGATTGTCACTGAATTTATATAATCCACCTGTTCACCGCTCCAGCGAAACAACAAGATTTTGACATACGCAAGGAGTTATGAATCAGATTGCAGACTACTCGATGGGGCTGTAAGTCTCAGATGTTAACTATAATCATAAAAGTGGATAAGATGGATGACTTGTCACACGGATTTAATGGCTTCTAGCCACGCTAGAAATTTTAACAAAGATCATTTCCTTTTCGAGATCAATGGTCTCTGGGTATACCTTTTATCTTCACATCACAAATCAATACTTTAATCAAGTATATGGATCTAGATCATACCTACACTGACAAATGACCTGCATGAATCATTTGACAGTTATAATGACGACTTTTACAACTTCTTCCCTTTGTCCTCTTTTACTTGTCACTTCACTAACACTTATTTGTCCACTTTTACTTGTCACCTAACAATTCTCATGCATATTTAATACTGTCAACTACCTTAAAAAGTAAAAAATCAATTACTCCATCATCATAATCTATAAAGAAATCCATCTATACTAGTAATAACACACCACATTCAACATTTTAAACTTAATCATTAAATTTGTTCAACCACTGTTATTAATATCTTCTTAATCCATTCAATTTAAACTTAAACTCTACTTCAACCAGTAATAAACGGGGGCCGGATACCTTTTCAACAAAAACCATACTTCCGCCAAATGCCAGTAAGTGACGACTTCTTTATTCATGCATTTATAAATTCGAACTTAATACAAAAAGAGGATTTCACTTTCAAAATTCCACAACCAGCTCTTTCGAACTCTCATTGAAAATGCAACCTCACAACAAAGCTAAGAAATTGGACTTAAAATCAAGTATCGGTTTCACAAGCGAACACCACACATGCAAAGTCACAGAAGTATTATGAAAAACAGAAGAGGAGGACAACAACGCTGCTGACCTTGGTATGCTTCATTTATCTCTTGAAATCTCAGTGTAGATTCTCCACCCTGATCTTGCTTCTTGTCCGGATGCCACTTCTATATATCAAATAAACACGTTTCATCGATAATCAAATAAATTAGGCCCACGATAACAAATGCGGACTTAACCGTTCCGTCACCTACCAGCGCCAAGCGGATATAACTCGACCTGATGGCCTCCTCACTAGCATCATAATCCACTTCCAGAACCTGATAGTAATCCTGCCAAAAAAATTAAATAAAGTAAGAAAAACAGCTCAACTCTTCAAGAGTAATTCTTACGTGGACACATTCATTCAATCAGTATAAGAAAGTTAGAAAAGTCAAACTGAATAATTGACTGAAAATTAATTTGACTCTTCATAGTTCATACCTTCATCTCATCAATCAAATCAAGCAAACCCTATATATTTCTATGGCACTAATTCTAATCAATTAGGCTTCCAAATCCAAATTAGGGTAGGGGAGATAAACCCTGATAAGTTGCAAGCAGCAACCCCCAATTTCAACACCCATGAATTAGACCTTAAACCCACCCAACGCCCATCAGACCCGACTGACCTCGGGCCTGCGCCCCAGCCGCCGCCCTAACCCTAACCCTAAAATCACAACCAAGACGCGAAATTTAAACCGACCCAGTTCCCAACAGCGCCGACTGACCTTATGCTTCGCCAGCAGCTGGTGAAAATCGAAGCTATTGGACGACGATGACGACGAGAAGCCCTCTTCGCCCGATTCTCCACTCGACTCGTTTTCCTCCTCGCGGCGGGGCGGGCGCTCGTCATCGTTGAAGTAGTCGTAGTCGTCCGCGTCCGCGTCGGAGTCGGACTTCATCTCCGCGTCGTCGATTCGCAGAAGCAGAGCAGCGAGCGAATCGGATGTTTCGGATTTTCAGGGAATGGCTCAGTTGCGGTTATTCATCGAATTGTGAAACGGGTCGGGCCGGTGGTGTCGGAGTCGGGTCGCTTGTAGATGTGTGGTTGACATTTTCTTGCATTTTAACATTTTGTCCTTATATATATTGATTTTTTTATTTGTAAATCAGTTTAAGATAAGTTAAAAATGGTGTCATTTTAAGAATTTAAGAGTTGAAATTTGTTTGATTGATGGATGCTCAATAATTTTTTTCACGTTGACGTTTTGTCAGTATATTTTGATTTTTATTTATAGGAATAACATTAAAAGAGACGACAAATTATCAATATTTTTTCAGTTACGGTTCTAATTATTTGAGTTATTGAAAACGATACATGAACAAAATATTAGAATAATTTTATAAAATAAATTTACAAGTGCATTCCTAAATTGGACTAATATTATTACAAAAATTGTAGTTTGATTCATGAATGTTTGAATTTGTTTTGTTGCATAGTGACGTTTTGTCCATATGTTTTGATTTTTGTATTTATAAATACATTTAAGATAAATAAAAATGATATTAACAACATTCTTTTTCATAAAAATAAACATAGAATTGGCTGATTTTTTCTCAAGTATCACGGGCGTTGGATAAGGTGATCTTATATTCCTATTTTTTATCTTGATCATGGAATTTTTTAAAAATATTCTTAAAATATGGGCAAGGAAAAAAATTAATTTTCACATGATTTGATAATTTTTTTCAAAACAAATTACAATTCCAACTCTTTAATTAAAGCTGCCTTGAGATTTGTTGAGGCCACAGACTTTCATGCAAATCTCCACATGTCACAAATCTCTGTGACTGGTGTATGTGAGACAATATAACAATATTTGATATCATTGATTGAATTTTCTGAAAGGACTGCAGCTATAAATTATTTGGATATATATATATATATATGATGAGATTCGGTTTATTTTATACTTAATTTAAATGATTCTTAATTTTTTGAGAGTCGAATTAATGGTTTTAGTCAGTTTCATATTTTAGGATGTTTATTTCTTAATGTGAAAATGTGCTAAAAGAAGGTTTTATAGCTGGAGACGAACAAAATCATATCGAAGGGCAAGAGTCACTATCTGGTCGAGAGCACAGGCGCCCACTTACAACTGCAGCCGCACGCATGGCAACGTGGCGAGGGAGATGCACGTCACGAATAAGAAAGAAGTGAAGCAGTTGACTCAGCAACCAGCCACGCACAAGGCCTTGCGCGTGGTGCATCATTAATGGCGTGTGATACGCTATTATTTCCTAAAATCATGTTAACAAAACTTATCAATTTTTTAGGATCATAACTTTCACATAAGATGTCCAATTTGATGATTGAAATAGCTATATAAAGATGAAAGAAAGATCTACACTTTCTTAAAAGGAGTCAAAGTCTACAGCTTGACGAATTTGCACTAGCGGAGCAGAGAAAGGCGTGTTTAGAATCTTTCCAAATTTTGATTCTGGAATTATGTTTCCGATTTCAATCAGCTACAAATCTTATCTTCCAGAGATTTTTTAAGAGATTTAAATTAGAGATACTTGAAAATATGTCCACATAGTTACCAAAGAGTGGAGTTCCATGATTCGTGCTAAGAATCAAGCTATATATGGAGGTCTTCACCCCCTTTCAAGTGTGTTGAACTATAACACAACACCAACACACTATAGTGTGATATTCTCAAGGTTTTGATTTGAAATCACCAGTGGATGTTGTTGGGGATCGCATACACAATTGTAGGAAGGGTTTTCAAACCACATAGCATAAGCCTGGATCCGAAATATCCAATGATTACTATAATCAGTTTCAATCCGCAGTACCAGAAACAAGTCTGGATCCTAATTGAAACACCCAAAAAAAGGAATTAGGGTTACCTCATGACGAACGCGTCAAGTGTAGCGTCTCCATCGTTATCCACACACGCATGGTGGATACTGCGCCCTTTAGAGTACTAGCTCCCGGATGACCCTCGTCCTCGCCTTCAATCTCCATTGAAGAACTGACGTCGCCTCTCACTTCACTTTAAACAGAAGTCCTAGGCTTCTATTTTATAGATAGACGTGTTTCTGGGCTTCAGCCCATGGACCAAACCCATCAGCTGGGTTGGTAGTATCCACAAGTCATACCCATAAGTTTAACCCACTTGGTTCATCCGAATCAGGCACAGATTGAACCGGATCATATGCGGACCGAATCTTATTCGGTTTATTACTCAACTCAATATCCGCCACTCGAATGTATGTGACCTTATAGATTTATTCTTAATTAGTCATGGATAAAAGTTCATTGATCATAAGTGGCCCCTAGTAAGGCATTATGATCCCTAATTAAGAATAACTGGTTCTCTAGGTAACCAAAACCACAATCAATACGAGTCATTTAACTAGTTTAATGGGCAGATTCCAATAATCTCTCACTTGCACATAAACCAATTATAAATAATCCCTTTGTCCAGCAGTACTTTGAATGAGCATAAGGAAGGATGATGTGTTATCCTTGTTCGGCTCATTCGTGTTTCTCAATCTCCGAGTAAGACTGATATTTCAACGACTAACCTTCAGTTTGTTTGAGCACGATCATGCATTTCTCAGTCTTAACTCATCGAGGTGCCCTAAGATATTTCTCTCATCATATGAGAGTGACAATTCATCTTGTTGCCTCATGTTCCTCATCAAGATTCATAACATGCTAAATGATCACCTTCATAAATATTATATTTATTAGTAGCGTTTGATGATATCAAAGCATGCTACTCCTCAAGTAGGAAACTATGACCAACTCAAGTTAAGGACTATACTCGTATTATATAAGATTTACTCATAACACAAAGTTCCTTACAGTAATCTTAATAATGGGTCAATCCAATACATATTCCCTAATATGTATTCATGACATTAGTTTGGTATCCAATACAAATGACCTGTGAAACATGGTCCTCAACTAATCATCAACATTTAATATTTGTTGATTCTTACAAACATTCATATCAACCTCTAGAAACAATTTCACTCATGATATGAATGCACTGAAGTACATGCTTGAGACGTACTCAATGTCTGTTGTAGAATTATTTATCTTTTCCTTATTATAACACTTCCAATATATACAACTCCATCATTTGAAATTAAGATGAATTCAATTCATTAATTGAAATCATATCTATCGAGTTTGAAAATTTCCATTACTGTAACATTTACAGTAAATAATTTCAAACTTCATTCAAACATAATATTTCTTTAGTGCTTTACAAGTACTAAGGATTATCTCCATTGTAATCCATGATCTCTTATTGAGAAACATTTTCTCAATCATAGATAAATAAGTCATACATATCTATATTTAACTGAATCATTGTGCTCCCTCTAACCATCATGTAAACATAAGGTTCTTCTTCGTTTTAGTGATAGTCACATTTTCTTTGAAAATGATTTCTATTTTTTATATAATATACTTCCTTCGTCCTCCTATACATGTCGTTTAAAATTAATCTGAGTAGATTAAGGTGAAGTTAATATTAGCGGTTGAACAAATTTAAAGGTTGATGTTTTTTTAAAAGAATTCATATAAAAAGTAAAATTGATAGATTCTTACTGGTGATGAATTATTTTTTTATTGATTGTGATAGATAAGTGATTAATGTTTGGCGCTTTAAGGTAGTTGTTGATATTAAATAGGCATTAAAAATTATTAAGTGACACATAAAAGTGGACAAAAAAATTCAATTAAGTGACATGCAAAAGAGGACAGAGAGAGTATTTTTTGTATTACGTCACCAAACCATTTAAGTCGGGGAGAGTATCGATCGATTAACTGAACCAAATTATTGTTCGGTTAACCGAACCAAACTATAAAAGTTTCAATCAATAACCGAACAGAATTATATGGTGAACCAATAATTCGGCTAATTTGATTATCGGTTAAGTATCCAATTAATCAAAATTAACCGAAAAAAATAAATATATTTTATAAAATAAATATATTTATAAGTAAAAAAATTATTTTTATTTAATAAAGTTATTTGTTGATTAATTCGGTTAACCAAACCCAAAAATTTCTCTTTCATTAACTGAACCAAATTAACTATTTTTTTATTTTTAATCAAATTAATCGATTCATTGAATTAAACGAACTAAATTAATTCAATTAAACTATATTACTTCGATAAATCAATTTTTACTAAACAATACTCACTTTTGAAAAACATAAACAAATACTTTGAAGTTCAAAGCAAAATCAGTAAGAGTGACTATTCAGGCCGTTTTTTTTTCATAAATAAAAACAAAATAGCTGCTGAAATCAAAAGGCGTCACCAAACACGTCCTTACAAACCCTTACAAAAACCAGCAGCAGCAACCCCCTGCAACCCGCATTGACCACTTCACCGAATCTACCTCTCCGACATTTTCCCCGTCTCCGACTTCAAAGCCTCCAATCGAGTCTCCGATGGCCGCCCTCTCCAACCTCCACTCCGCCGCCGCAGTCGCCGCCACGTCACTCAACACGAACTCCAGCTCCAGCTCACTCGCATCGACTCAACACCACCCGATCACGCTCCGCCCCCGCTACCAACCCGATCGGAGCCCTAGGCTGGCGATCAGAACCACAACCGCGAAGTCGGCGTCGCGCGATGCGGCGGCGGCGGAGACGTCGAGGACGGCGCGGCTGGAGAAGGATCCGGCGGCGCTGTGGAGACGCTACGTCGACTGGCTGTACCGGCACAGGGAGCTGGGGCTGTGGCTGGACGTGAGCCGGATCGGGTTCACTGACGAGTTTGTGGAGGAGATGCGGCCGAGGTTTGAGAAGGCGTTTAGGCACATGGAGGAGCTGGAGCGTGGCGCGATCGCGAATCCCGATGAGGGGAGGATGGTGGGGCATTATTGGCTGAGGAACTCGAAGCTGGCGCCGAGTGAGGGGTTGAGGAAGGAGATTGATCGGACGCTTGACTCGCTTTGTCGATTTGCTGATGATGTGATCACTGGGAAGGTCAAATTTCTTTTCTTTTCATTTTCTTATTTTCATTTAATTTTTTTTTTCTACTGCTACTTCAATCCTGTTCTAAGCATTTTGAGTTCTTGAGGTGCTTCGGAGTAATCAAATTTCTGGATTAATTGGTAATTGATCTGTAATGAGTTATTAAGAGTTGAAAGCAATGTAGAGGATGCAGATTTTGTTGGACTTACATGGTGTGAAATTTCATACATTTCTGGTTTCATTGAAGCTTAAGGGTGTTGTGATTGGAGAGATTCTTGGGTTTGTACTTTGACACACCAATGATAAGTCGTCACAAATCACTTAGACAACCCACCTGTCGCATTGAAAAAAAATAATTCAAATCAATTGGAACCATCCCAACGCTGTTTCTAAATCAGTCATTGTGATTGTAATGTGCAGTGATGCCATGAACATTTGGTAGGTTGACTCTCTGAACTGGGTGTGATATTTCTTCCTGTTGACTCGTTTGACATGCTTGTAGATTGATTTGAGCAACTCACATTTTTTGTTTGTTTTTTGTTTTTGTTTTTTTGTGTTTGTGTTTTTGGATTTTGTTTTTGTTTTGCTTCCTCTTCAGTGCTGAGTTGAAGCATCTTGAGAGCTTGAAGTACTTAAGTATCATTGAATTGTTGGATCAACTGCATGATCAGTCACTAATTATGTATTTAGAGTTGACTGCAATTTATAGAATGCAGATTTTATTGGACTTAGGAGGTGTAAGATTTTATGAACTTCTGGTGGAAAGAGGCCTGAGGCTGTTCAGGTTGTACTGCAATGGCGTTTTGACTTACTGAAAAGCTTGTGAGACATCTTTTTGTTGACTTATTTGACATGATGGTGTGTGTGAGATTACAGATTAAGCCTCCTGCGTCACCAGAGGGTAGGTTTACGCAGATTCTGTCAGTTGGAATTGGAGGGTCGGCGCTAGGGCCGCAGTTTGTTGCAGAGGCACTGGCTCCTGTTAATCCTCCCTTGAAGGTATGTGTTTGGTTTCAGGTGACTCTGTTTGTGAGTTCAGAGGTTCCGAAGGATAAGATGACAAGAGAAAAGTGTTTTGTATTTTTTTTTTTGTGCAGATAAGATTTGTCGACAACACTGATCCTGCTGGAATTGACCATCAAATTGCGCAGCTTGGCCCTGAGCTTGCATCTACTCTTGTGATTGTTATTTCAAAGGTCTCTCAAAGTGGCTGTTGACCATAAAGATTGTGACTTTAACAAACTTCAATTCCTTCCAACATGTCTAAAGCTGTGATTTTGTCTCCTGTAGAGTGGTGGTACTCCGGAAACCAGGAATGGCTTGTTAGAGGTGCAGAAGGCATTCCGAGAGGCGGGCCTGGATTTCACAAAACAGGTTTTTATCTCAGGTCTTGGTGCTACTTGTCTGCACAAGCTGATAATGATGTTTTGTAAGCTTGCACCTGTCGCGTGGACTCCTACTCAAAATTGTTTCTAACTATTGTGCTTTGTGGTTAACTAGTGATCACTAATTTTTCCGTTTATCAATGTGGTTGTCTACATGTGTATATTTGTTTGCCCAACTGTTGAAGCCCTTAACTCTTCCTGCTCTTGCTAATATCTGACCCAGAGAATATGTACACTTTCATTCCGGTCAATCTATTGTGAATTCCGCATCTCTGAAAATTCTGAGATGAAAATATATTTTACATATTGATGCCTTTTTTGTTCATAGGGTGTTGCCATAACACAAGAAGGATCGCTGCTAGATAAGACTGCAAAGCTTGAAGGTTGGGTTGCTAGATTCCCTATGTTTGATTGGGTAGGGGGAAGAACATCAGAGATGTCTGCTGTCGGGCTACTTCCAGCAGCTCTTCAGGTCAGGTTCTCTGATAAAGTTTTGCTCAAGCAGCTAGCTATATCTTGGAGAAGTTGCATGCTTAGATATGAGCTTTCATGTTACAGGGAATCAACATCAGAGAAATGCTTGCTGGGGCAGCTTTGATGGATGAGGTGAATCGAACCACAGAGGTAACAACATGCATGATAGAAACATCTAATATCAAGATCATGGTCTTAGTCGGCCCCATTTTTGCTGCATTTACTGTATGCGACTATTACTATGTGTGCAGCTGAAAAACAATCCTGCAGCTTTGCTCGCTTTGTGTTGGTATTGGGCTTCTGGTGGAGTTGGATCGAAGGTGGGGCTCATCCATTAGTTTATCTTACAAGCTTATTGAGTTCGCATTACTGCATTTTCTGGTCCTGACCAGCTCCTTAATTTTGTATCTTTATGTAGGACATGGTTGTTCTTCCTTACAAGGACAGCTTGTTGCTATTCAGCAGATACCTGCAGCAGCTGGTCATGGAATCACTTGGAAAGGAATTCGACTTGGATGGTAAAAGGGTAAGTGAAACTACTACGAGCCCTAAGCTGATTATCAAGAAAATCAATTCCAAGCCAGCTCATACTGACACATACAGAATTACAAGACACTGTTCTCCGAGCTACTTTCTTTTGACTCCATATCTTATTATGCTACAGGTGAATCAAGGACTAGCCGTGTACGGAAACAAGGGAAGCACAGATCAGCATGCGTATGTTTTCTTCCCCTTGATGCATGCCCCTTATGCTTAAATTTTTTTAATTCTGATGTAGTAAGGTGCGGCTTACAGTTACATACAGCAGCTGAGAGAAGGAGTACATAATTTCTTTGCGACTTTCATAGAAGTGCTACGTGACAGGCCTGCCGGTCACGATTGGGAGCTCGAACCAGGTGTCACATGTGGTGACTACCTCTTCGGAATGCTACAGGTATTTTTCCAAATATTTCCAACCGATGCAAAATGAGTTCTTAGATTAAATATCTACCTTTGGGAGATCTGATGGACTTGTTTCAGTCGCGATCTAAACAAGTCCGATCTCCATTATTCAGATCTTTCACTGGCCACAAGCAGAATTCAGAATTGTTTTGACTTCTGGAATTAAAGATGTGTGTGTGTGTGTATGAAGTTCTTTTCACAAGTGATTTTATCACGCCAGATTATATATATGGTGAATTTTTGCAGGGGACAAGGGCAGCACTTTACGCCAATGATAGAGAATCAATTACAGTAACTGTGCAGGAAGTCACTCCTCGATCTGTCGGTGCCCTAATAGCCCTATACGAAAGAGCGGTCGGGATATATGCATCCCTCGTCAACATCAACGCCTACCACCAACCTGGCAAGCATCAATTTCGATCTTCGAATCCATCGCGATTCACTCTTCAAAGTTTCAATTCTCATCTTTTTATCCACTGGATTTTTCCAGGAGTGGAAGCTGGAAAGAAAGCTGCAGGAGACGTACTCGCGCTCCAGAAGCGAGTCCTGGCTGTCCTGAAAGAAGCAAGGTTATGCATTACAGATCACACGCTGCTCTTGACTCTAGTTGAAGTGTAGCGTTTCCTTATTAACACATTCTTTTCTTTTTCAGCTGCAAACAGCCAATCGAGCAACTGACTCTCAACGAAGTCGCCGAACGCTGTCATGCCCCAGACGAAGTATGTCTCATATCTCTCATCATCTCTAGCAGAAAGCATTTTTACTACTCTCATTGGAAGCTGGATACCTCTTTGCCTAACTTCTTGGCTTATCCGTCATTGCAGATAGAGATGATTTACAAGATCGTCACGCACATGGCCGCCAATGAGCGGGCGTCAATAGCTGAAGGCGATAGCGCCTCACCTGGGAGCCTCAGAGTGTGCCTCGGAGAATGTAACGTCGATAATCTCTACGGTTAGCTACTCATTTCTTTACCTGGTTTTGCACCTTGGAGCTCTTTTGCGACAGTTATGTTCTAAAAAAAATGTAATAATGCTCTCGTTTCTAGCTACCTGAGCTCCCTGTAAACTTGGTTTCATCGACAGTAATTTACTCTCATGCCAAACCTGTTTCTTTCAGGAAATTTGAGATTTCTAATAACAGAGCAAAATTCGGGCTAAAAGTTTTGGCAATTAAAATTTTCGTTTCTAATAATCTGCTCAATGTGTTATCTAGTATTATCTCTTGACTAGCGAATTTTGCAATTTGAAAATGCATATTTTGAGATTTTTATGTAATTATATATAAGTATTTTTTTAAACTAAGACTTCAAATTTATTCATTTTTCCTAATTGCTTAATTAATTTAATAATTTAACATATTAATTCATTATAAATATAAAAACTCAAAATTTGATATCGTCCGTCTTATTTTCATAAACCCTAGCTGATGAATCAAGGTTATAAAAAATACTGTTTTCTCAGATTTTTGAAGATATTGTGGGTTGAAGCGAGATCCAATTTTGAGACTTATTTAAATTTTATAATTAAATTATTAATTTTAAATAAATAAATAATTATGAAAAATAATTAAATTAGTGCAAAATGAAGGTTTTAAAAAAGACTTATCTATAGTTGTAAAAAAATATAATTTAATTATGTATACAAGCACTTATTTTCTCTGAAATTACAAATTTGCATATTTCATACATATAATACGAACTTATTTATAATGATAACATTTAATGTATAAATGGAACACCCATACAAACTCTCAGAAACAGAAAAATAACTTGGAATGAAAAAGGAAAAGAGAAACCCAGATCAAAATACAATGAAGAAATTCACTAATTATATCTGATCATCAAACCCTTAATCACCAACCATTTATTTATTTAAAAATTTTCACACTAATTTTGATCTTCTTTCTCCTCCTCCTGTGTAAAAGAGTCAAGTGTCAGCCCCACCATTGATGCACTGCAACACCTTCATCCCTGAGCTTCCCATACAAGGCCAGGCACTCCCAGTAAGCTCTCCTGTTCTGCTGATTGCTGTTGTTGCTCAGTCCCCTCGGCCTGCACTCCAGAAACAGCTCGTCGATCAGCCTTATCGCCTTGCTTTTCACCATCTCCTCCACCGCCTCCGCCTCCGCCTTCATCACCACGTACTCCTCCTCCCTCACGTTCCTCCTCACCCAGTCCGACATCCCCGTCTGCACCACCTCCTTCCCCGGCCACTCCTCCCCCTGCACCGTCTCGATCTTGTACTTGTGGAAGTCCAGGTTCCGGGTCGGGTAGTTCTGCTCCAGCCAGCTGCTCCCGTCCTTCTCCGGCAGCCCCACGTCGATGAACACCCGCCTCGGGTAGCTTTCCAGCGAGTCCCCCAGCAGGTCCGGTAAGTACCGGGTCCGCTTCTGGTACGATCGGGATTTCCCCGACGAGGCGCGCGGTGGCTCCAGGAGCACGTCCTCCAGCTTCTTCAGCGCTGCTCTCCGCGCCTCCGCCGGAAACCCCAGCAGGCGGCGGTGAGTTGCCCACTCGTCCAACGAAGAAGAATCTTCTTCGTCGTCTGATGTCTTCTTCATCGCGACGATGACCGAGTCGGAGCTGAATCTCCGGAGGTAGACGGTTCTGTACCCATTCGGCTTCTGGAACGCCTTCGCCGACTCGTCACTGACGCGCACGGCCGCCACTCCGCCGGGCTTGAGGCTCCTGTCGACGAAATCCTCCACACTCCCACCGTCCACGAACGCCACGTCGAATGCTTCCTCAGGCAAAGTTCCCCGCCTCTCCACGTCCGAGCTCGAAACCATCTCCATGTCGCCGCCTTCCTTCTCGCCATTCATCATTCCGTAGATCGCCGATTTCTCATCCTCTCCGGCCACGATCAGGCTCCTGACGTCCCCCTTCACCACCCCATCCTTCCTCAGATCACGTAACACCAGCGGCAGGAAGAACCCGAACCCATCCTGCCCCGCTTCAACGACGGAGCCAGACGCCTCCTCCAGGCTCAGCGGACGCCCCACGACGGACCCGATCCAAGGGAAGGAGACGATCAGTAACGTGAGGAGCAAGAAACGCGACATGAACCTTCTAAGTCTGGAACGGAGTATACTGAGGAGCATGACCCGAGCCTGCTTGTTCTTCGGCGGGCACTGGCGAATTTTTCCCGGTGACAACAGTTGTACAACAGCCATAATATATATCCCGCTACGAAAGAGAAAAAAAAAACAAGAATTTTTTCGAAGAAACGAACGAAAGAATCTAGAACAGGAAGAGATACTGGAAAACGAAAACGAGAGAGCTGCGGGTCGAAGACGCTGCGGCGCAGCGGTCGAGCTAGCGAGCGAGAGGGCCTCCTAGCGAGTGCAGAACCGGCTAGCAGTGTGATTACCGCCCACTAGAGAAACACGGCAGGACTTCAATCTAGACCACAAGTACATCAACTGATTCAACCGCTGAAATTCCATAGCTTCTCTCCGCCAGAGCCACCTTCCCGATTTTCAAACTCAATTTATCGGCAACAGCCCATCAGGAAGACGACCCCTTGTTGAAATTTCAGGCGATTGATTTTACATAGGAGGAGAGAAAGGCGCGCGTAGATAGATGTCTGTCTTCTACGTAGGACTCTCTCTCTCTTATTGTTCGGTTTCTTGACAAGGGATTTGATTCTTGGATTTTTGGTTTCTTTGTTTGGGGGTGTTGCAGGTGCTGGGAGGCGGAGATGAGGAGATATACCGGTTGGAGGAGATGATGGGGTTAAAAATGGAGATGTGGTTCGCCATGAACGGATGGCTCTGCGCTGAACCCGCATCGCCATTGTCGACAATTTCAGGGCTGGTTTGAGCTTCCCTTGCTTTTTTTGGCAGATGCATTTCTACCATGCAAACCACGCTGCTCTTACACGTTTACTTTTTTGAGGGTGAAGCCAAATTAGTTTGGGTAAAAAATTATTATTTTTTTAAAACAAGTATGAATAACGGGTGTAATTATTAAATTTATAATTTTAAGGAATAAATCATTTGAGACTATTTTTTAATTAATGAAATTAGAATTCAATTTTGATAAATTTTAAAATAATAATAGTTGGATTTCTAATAATATAAAATAACACAATATAATTAAAAATAAATAAAAATGTCATTTTTATATTAATCCAGACCGACACCACATTTACAAATGAAGAAGTTTCGTAATTTTGTTGTGTTAGTTTATGATATTAAATCAAATTATATTTTTTCTCAAATTTATTGGGTTAGATTTTAGTTTAATCAATACGATTTTTCCTCAAAACTGTAAAATTTAGTAGATGCATCTGCTATTTCAGAAATTATGATAGTTTATATCTATTGTTTTGAAGTTTTCCATAATTTATTAATAAATTAAGGCTGTTTGGGTTTAGAAAAAATTTGATAGAAATGAAAGTTTGGGAAAATGAGTAGGAAATTGTCATTTTCTATCATCAACCAGAATAAGTCTAAATTTTTTTCGACGGCATCATTTTTAAAAATTATGATAGTTCGGACCGCAATTGGAGTACCATTTTAAATTTCTCCTTAAAATAAACACTACACTATTTTCCGGTAACAGCCAATTATTTAGCTCCCCCTGAATTAATCCCAGATATAATTCATATGAGAAATTTGATATTAGACTGGCAGGCAAATCAATCAATCTGGCGGATCGAAAAACCAGAAGCTTGGCTGATGTCGCATTTTTATAACTACGATTGTGGGCTTAAAGATTTTGATATGACGAGAAGCTTAGCGACTTGACGCGCTGGAATTACATAGCAAACTACTTAAGACTCAGTTACAGAGCTCGCGCGAAATCCCGAGGCGTGAATTCGCCACGTCGAACACGATCCGGAGGTTCTGCTGCTGGAGGTTGGCGATGACGTTGACGACGGAGTTCACGTTGTTGGGGGCCGCGGCCATGGCCAGGCAGGCGAGGGAGCCGGCGCTGCTGTGGATCAGAGTGTTCTCCACGGGCAGGGTGAGGTCGAGGTTGGTGAAGTGGAACTTGACGGCCGGGGCGAGGTCCTCGTGGGTGGCGGCGAAGCAGGTGTCGAAGGCGCCGAGGGAGGAGAAGGGGCCCTTGACCTGGGCCCTGAACTCGTCGCGGATGGCGGCGTAGACGTGCTCGACGAAGCGGGTGATCACGGTGCCCGAGTCGATGATGGTGCCTGCGCCCGTGAGAGGGTCGAACGCGAGGAGCTGCTGCGGGAGAGGGACGAGGACCTTCCCGATGGTGACGCCCGTGAGGTTGACGTAGTAGAGGGAGGGGCGGTGCGGGTTTTTGAGCAGCGGGGTGTACTTGATGCTCGAGGGCTGGCCGAGGGGGCCGAGCTTCAGGGATCCGGAGAAGTAGTAGGACTTGAAGCTCGGGAGGCAGTAGGAAAAGACGCCCGCGTAGAGCGAGCCCGATTGCGCGAGTAGCGACATCGGTCCGCGCCCCAGGCCCAGGAGGCCCTGGGGCGGGACTGACTTGCCCGACACCGAGTTGATGCACCCAAACGCAAAGTTCGGGATAGCATCACTGGCTAAGCTCAAAGTGTCACGGGATAAGGTCGCGGAGAATGTCGAGTCGCCCCCGTAGCTCTGGTTGAAGAGGCACTCGCCTGCCCCGGTGGCGGGGCATGCGAGCCCCTTGACCTGGGTGCACTCGGGCACGGAGCACTCGACGGCCCCGAAACTCGTCGAGGCGTTGGGCGAGAACGTCGTGGCTCCGCACCCGACGCACCCCGCGCAAGGCACCCAGGCCGCATCGCTGCTGGTGTCCAGCACCATGAACATGAGCTGCCCCGGGGTCCCGATTTTGGCCCGCACGATGTAGTTTCCGATGTTGAGCACGTTCTGGGCGGAGGCGATGGGGACCTTGACGGCCTTCTTGCCCGCTAGCAAGGTGGATAGGTATGAGATCCGCTCCGGGTCCTTGGACGCCATCTCGATCACATTGTCGACCCACGAGACGGATTTTGAGGGGCTGAAGGGCGAGCATTTGCCGTACATTGGGACGACGGAGAGGTCGGAGTGGCCGGGCTTGGTGGCCTGAGGACAGTGGCTTGCTCCGGCTGAGGCGAGGAGAGTGCAGATGAGGCTAAGAGTTGTGACAAAGTCCATAACTCTCACCATTGTCATGTGAGTTTCCACTCGCTAGAAGCTGTGTGTGTGAATGTGAGCACAACATTCCCAAATATCCTCCCTATATGAAGGCCTCAAGCTACTTACAAAATTACTAAAATGCCCCTTTATGTAATCTATCATTACCGGAATTATAATTTGGGTGTTGCAATCTGCTCATCTAATACTATAACAGAAAACAGTCTGTCCGTCCGTACGACGCTCCCGGATTGTTCAGTTTGGTTCGAAATGTTAGTAGTTCAATTTGGTTTTAAATTTTAAAAATTCATTCGGTTTGAAATGAGTCATTTCGGTATGGTTTGAAATGTTAGTGATTTGGTTATAATTTCATATTTTAAAAATGGATGACTAATAATTTTGTTCGGTTTTTAATTTTCTTGACCGAACCGTCGGGTCGACGGATACCTTTACTCGTATGAATATAATTATGTTGGAATTTTGTAGGAGTGAAACGGCCATAAGTTTAGCTCTACTATTAAGATAGAGAGAATGTGAGACTCCTCGCTATAAGAAAAATTTAAATTTTATAATGATTAAATGTGTGCGGTAACGAAATTAATTTATCATCAATATGATGAGCCAAATCAATCAAGATGAAATTCATTTCAATTCAGGTGTAATTTCAAATAATTAATTATTTTTTATGTCTTCTTTTATTTGTTACTTAATTAAATTTTTTATTCACTTTTATTTATCACTTAATATTTTTAATGCCTATTTAATATATACAACTATCTTTAAAATCAAATATTAATAATTTTATGATTATAATTAATAAAAAATAATTCTATACCAATAATAATTCATCCATTCTATCATTGATATATGCGAAAATAAGTCAAAAGCATACACTAATCCATAGGTAAGCATTTTTTTTGGTATAGGGCGAGTACCATGCTACAAGACAAAACGCCGCGTTCTCGAAATTGAGTTACAGACTCGATCTAGAGTTCTCTTGTTGACCCTTAATATAATTACTCTGGTCGTCTATCTTATTATATACTCTTTCTGTTTTTGTATATATCACTTAGTTCAATTTTTTTTTTATTTATTGTTAAACAATTTTCAATATCTTTCAATAATTATCTTAAAATGTCAAACATTAATCATTTTTTGATCATAATAAATAAAAAAATCATTCATCACTTATAATAATCTATTAATTTTATTTTTTGCACGATTTTTTTAAAAAAAATATCAACCACTCATCCATTAAATTTATTCAACCCCTAGTATTTACTTTACCTTATTATACTCAAGTTAACCTTAAACAACATGTATGAGGGAATAATCTATAAAATAAGGCAAGGGTAACTTGGGAAAGAAGTTTATGTGACACTCGTGACTGACAGGTTTAAGTAGTCTCTGGGCTGGAACACGAGACAAGATTTATCACGGGTGCAAGTAAGACTTTTCTGTTTCGGGCCTGGCCCACTTTGTCCTCATTCTCAGTTCTGTTGTTATATGGGCCCTGGCCCACTTACATGGCCCACCATGTAAAAAATTATTGCTAAATCTAATTACATTTAGCAACAAAATTTGGCTGGTTCAAAATTTTGAACTTTTGATTCATATGGCAAGCTAGGTCTTTGAAAACTAACATATTTTTAGTTATGAAATGTCTCACATTGTCTAGTAAAGAAAAGGTAAATTATTTGATACTGGCTCATAGAATGATGAATAACATATCTGAATTTTCACGTGACAATAAAACTGTAGCCAGGCTGATGAAGCATATGGACACCAAAATAAAAGTAGATGCGGACTTAAAGATAATGAGATTGACACATAACGAAGGAACAAGAGACATATGGGGATGAGATGAGTGGGAGCATCTTGTGGTGGTCCTTGCCAAAGCCATACAATGATTCTTAGCTTATTTCACAATGAGTGATCGATCCCACCAGGCTCACGAGACCTCTCTATTACATGTTTTTGCCTTATAACTTCATGTGCAATCTTTACACCATGATGGAGTACATATCTATCTTTTGTACACCAATAGGGTTTAGTTGGAGAATAGATGTGAATTATTCGAAATGGCATGGAAAAGTCGAACAAAATTCGTGGGGTACCTCATATATGACTCTTTTTATTGCCGATGATTAAATAGAACTGGTTCAATTGGTAACAGATGACGACATTTAGTAACTAACATCGAAATATATTCATTTTGGAAGCACAAACAACTGATTTTACTGTAGGAATGTGAACTATTTTATGTTTTTAAATTCAAACAGCACAAATATTTTTGAGATTATGTTCATAAGTTCATATATTTGATGTTATGCATTAAAAATGACAAGAAAAAAAATCTCAAGAACCAATGCACATCTAAAATATAAGTATAAAAAAGTGCATGCAAAGAGAAAGGTAAGGAACTAATTGATTTAGGATCATGATTCTCTCTCATGCCAAGTCAGATTATTGTTGTTCAAATTCACCTGATTTTATATCTAAGTCACCACTATACCACATAATTTATAAAAAAATTTACTAATTATATTATTATACTAATTACTTAACATGTGTCATGATATGATTAGTTGTTAATATTTTAAACGCAGTTTTTATTTTGTTGTTTGTTGCTTAGCTGCTTGGAATCACATTGTATATCATAAATCATGCTAAAATATAATTGAATTATTCTTTTATTTTTTAATTCATCCCCACCTAAATACTTACTTGTTTTCTAACTCTGAAGATTATTATTACATCAAAATTTGGTTAGTTAAATGAAAAAGATACATAAGACACATTTTTAAATTCAAATATTAAATTAAGAAATAATCATTTTTTTATTTATGGGACTAATCTTTTAACTTCATAATACACTTTTCTCAAATTGGTATTCCAAATTTCGAATACAATTTTCAATTGATCCTTTATCGAAAAAGAAAATAAAAAAGGAAACCCTGGCAGGGCAGAAACACAACCGGACCATGATTGAACACAATTAAACCAGACCGTTAAACCGAATCATCAATGGCTCACCGGTCCGGCTATTTGCCGAGCCAATGCCTCACGCTTTCCCATCCCCTAATTCCTTCGTCAATATTCCCCCTCTTCAATTCAAACACCGATTAAAATATAAATTATAATTTATACTCTCTCTGTCCTCTTTTACATGTCACTTAACCAATTTTTTTTTGTCCACTTTTACTTGTCACTTACCAATTTTGAATGCGTATTTAATATCAACAACTACCTTAAAATGTCAAACTTTAATCACTTCATTATCATAATCAATAAAGAATACATTTCTCACCAATAATCATCTACCAATTTTACTTTTTGCACGAATTTTTTCAAAAAATTATTAACCACCTACCTATTAAATTTGTTCAACCGCTAGCATTAACTTCACCTTAATCTACTCAAATTAACCTTAAACGACATGTATTAGAGGACGGAGGGAGTATTAAATAGTTAACCCCAATGTAATCATGTAAACCGTAACTAATGTCATTAATGACCACTAATTACCCACTCATTTGTCTTTCGACGCTTTTATATTACACGTTGATTTTTATGACCATTTTCGCTAAAAGCTCGACATGCTTTTAATAATAAAAAATCATTTTCACCCTATGAAACTCTTTTAATTGTGAAAAAATATTTGGAAAGCTAAATAAATCAAATTTCATTTTTAAAAAAAAAATCAAACCAACCTATAAATATGTCACAAAATGTAAAATCACAAAGACATGACTATTAAAATATCCCAAATGAAATGAATGATAATCAACATTGAATGTCATTATTCAAAATTAATCTTCCTTACATGCTAATAAATCTCTCTTAATCCGTAATTAAGAATTTCTTTATTTCTGTATATACGTGTATTTCCTTGTTCGATCCTATTCGTCTCCGTTTCTCACCGTCTCTTTCTCTGTCTCCCAAACAAAACCCTAAATTTTCGATCTGCTCGAGCGCATCGCTCACTGACAGTGCCCCGCTCTCGTCGGTCGCACTCCGCGATTCTACCAAGCAATCGATCGATCAGATTTTCCCCAGCTCGCGCACGAGTTTGACGCGTAGTTTCTCAAATTCGGCCACGCGGTGATCCGATCACCCCGATCGCTGCAGAAAGGCGCAATTGGCTGTTGGTGGGAGCTCAATTGGACGTGTATTGATTTTTGAAGCGGTGTGATGAAGTGAGAATAGATGATTCGTTCGGTTGTGGGTGTATAAATGCTTGTTCCGGGGTTTTCGTACTATGTTAATCTAGGGTTTTGGTATCTGAGGCTGCTGGTGATTTTGAGCTTTCCGGTGATTGGCTACGTGGTCAGCCGGAAATGGCGCTTTGCGGTGGCCAAGGAGGCCGAGATCAGGAGGTTGATGGTTTTAGCAGCGGTGGAGGCTTCTAGGGCGGAGGTGGAGGCGGCTGAAGATGGGTACTATGTTGCTGATTGTAAACCGGTGAATAAAGTTGCTGCTTTTGGTCATGGGGTTGAGGTTCCTGTGAAAAAGGGTTCGCTTGGGTCCTGTGGTGACTCGCTTGGATACTCTGATGAGGTTTCTGTGCAGAATGAGAGTACGGAGATTGCTTTGAGTGGTGTGAAGGTGTATCAGTGTGCGGTTTGTTTGAATCCTACTACAACGAGGTGTTCGCGCTGCAAGGCTATTAGATATTGGTATGTGTATTGAATGCTTGTGGGTTGAGTTAAAAAATTTTCTTTATTGATTGGTTTATGCATTGACTCATGAAACTGATTGTTGAGTGTGTTGCATGTGTTTTGGATTCAAGTAGTTTGTCTTCGTTAGATCACGGTAGAAGTGGAAAAGGGGCATCTTGGGCGCTAAAGAAGGGAATTGTGGTATACTTATATGGAAGTAGTGGGAGGAAGTTGAAGTCTATTACAGTATTTGATAGTAAAATGTGATTTTAATTGGGTTTGTACGGACTTTGTTAATAGAATTCAGTTTTTTGTCAGACATATGAGAGAAAATTTGAATGCTCAAGATAGGAGGCCTTTGAGTGAATCTTTCTGTTTCAAAAGTCATATACCAAAGTTATAAAGAATGGAGAACGTATTTTCACTAATAACAGAACTGTATAGTTCGTTAGGGTTAGTATGTCGGCATATGTGTGGTTTAGAGTTAGGCGGATGTGGGGTAATACAGAGGTTGTTTTACGAGGAACAAGATTGAGAAAGGGAAAAGAGGATCGTAGAGGGGTAAGGCAATCCATTATTATGTTGCTTTGATATCAAAATTTCTCTCCAAAGACATTGCATCTGGCATGCACATGACCTAGGCTGATGAATTTCAGCTTTACTCCAGAACTTAGAATCGTGACATGCTGATCCTGATACAGTTTTTTGCAATAAAGATAGGATATATCACATGTAAAGGCAGCCTGAAGAATCTTAGATATTTAACTGCATTGCCTTTTATAAGGTTGTTGAGTTTAGATACTTTGGAATATAATTATCTGATTTACGTGACTTTATCACTGGGCATATTCGTTATTTAACAGGTTGTGGTTATTGAGTAACATTTTTTTTGAAGCTGTACTATCCCTGTGTAGTCATGAATGAATGCAATCTTATCGTGCATGCATACATAGCTGCTTATCTAATTTACACACTTTTTAAGAAGTCCAGTCAAAGATTGTCTAGGCATTCAAGGAAAAATAGCAGGATGAGGGAATTTAATAAAGAAATAGAAATGTGATAATCAAAGAAGGAAGGTTTGAAGTAACAGTATCATTGGTATAAAAGTTGTGAATTTACGGCTAAAAGCAGTAAATATCACGCAAAGTTCCTCGACTTACTTGGAAATAAGAAGTCTGCACACCTGTAGATTTAGGTCATATAAAAATGGGTGGTCATGTATTTAGGTTGAAAATAGGTTATCGTCTTGCTATGTGAGTGCTCTTAACGGCCTAGCTCACAGTGCCAGGTATTTCTGTGATGATATTGGAGCTTGTTCGAAGGTTTAAATGACATCCTTTTCTCAACAACATATCTTGGCTTATGTAATAGCTAGATTACGTTTATTTGTATACTTGAAGCAAACATTTAAGGCTTGGAATGCTGTGGATCTCGGAGGTGTGCAATTTATCGCGCTAATAAAGTTCGAGTTCCATATTCATCTAGAGCCTAAGTTGTTGTTTTGACATGCCATGTTGCCCCACATAATGAGGATGATTCATTGTTTATGTTTTTTTTATTCCTGATAGTCTGATTTAGTATCTAACATAAAGTACTTGTATGCTTCAGCTCTGCAAAATGTCAGATCTTCCATTGGCGAGATGGTCATAAAGACGAATGCCATTCTCCTAGCATTCTTAATCAATCATCTGATGCAGAGAATTATCCACATTCTAAGGTTTTTAAGCTAGAGAAAAAAGAGACTCACACTGGTTCTGTTGAGACTGAGGACAGGCACTCGAAACAGTCTCGCTCACATCGGGAAGGAAATGCTTTCTGTAGTATAGGTCGGACGGAACAATTACAAGGGAACAACCATAACATCAAAACTGAGAAAGTTCGGGAAGTAAAACCATCTCGTTCAACTTCATCTTTCAGCACATCATTCTCTTCAGATTCTTCATCGTCAAGTGTCAATAGCGTCTCATCCAATGACACATCAACTACTGAAAGCAGTGGTTCAAGTGAACTTGATAAAACTAACGGATGTCAGCAGGCTGATACATCTAATCTGGCCAAGTGTGTTCCCAAGCGTGCTAGTGAAATTAAAACATGTGATGTGAAAGGTGGCACCACTGCACCCTCCAAATCGAATGGGGCACAAGCAATCTCTAGTCACCGTGACACGCAGAGAACATCCAATAGTGCCCTCAGTTCAAGTTTTAAAGGTTCTGATCCTTTAGTTGTCAAGTCTGGTGCATCTGAGTTTTGGGAGGAAACACTGGACTACCGATGGTCAGAACCTGTAAAAACAAAATCTCGTGTGACGGATGATGGTTTATCTAATATTGGATCTTCCTTACGTCATGCATCTGGTTTATATGGAAAGATTGAAAAGAGCAGTCATGTGGATGGAAAAACATATTGTTCTCTCTTAGTGATCAATGAGCATTCCAATGAATCTGCTTCCTCCAAAAGAACAGATGTGTCCTCCTCTGAGGTTTGTAGCCCTATTCTATCGAGCTCTAAACCTCGTGAGCATTCAAACGTTGCAGATAATAATGCCTTAAATGTGACTGGGGAAAACAAACTCAGGTCTAGTTCATCAGCTGCAGTTCTATCACATCATAGAGGAGAGACTGCGGCAGATGCTCAGAAGGTGAGCAAATCTCCATTATCAGCTTCCAAGAAGCCTGATCTTACCCAGAATGGTACCAGTCATATTTCAAAGTCTAGGAGTTCATCTGCCAGCAATGGTGGCGGAACAGTTCTTAGTGTAAAAGGCGATAATATTTGCCAAGCGAATGGCGTTTCTCACTCTCAAAATGCTAGCCGCTCTTCCTCAATTGCTGAAAGGCTCGGACGTGCTATGAATTATACTGAAGTAAATTGTACCGTACAGTCGCTGAAATCTAGGCTGACAGACTCTAATGTGACAAAGGTTGATGCAGTGAAGTCTAATAATATTGGCATCAGTAATAAAAGTTACTCACTTAAAGTTGCAAATGGTGTAAAAACATCTACTTGGAAAGCTGTAGATCACTTTAAAGCATCCAAACTGTCAAGACGTTGTGGAGCTTATGAAAAACATGAAAACAAGGTGGGGAGACTCTCGTAGTCAAAGTTGTTTAGTTGGACTAGTCTTAATGATTTCCATTCCTTATTGTCCTACTATATTGTTGCAGGGTCTGTTTTCTTATGAACTATTCAAGAGTCTTTATGGATGGAACAATGTAGAGCTGCAGCCCTATGGGCTTGTAAACTGTGGAAACAGGTATTTTTATATTTACGCATTAGCTAATCTTGGCTCTCCTAATTTATCGCACAGCTAAAGATGTAATGGCCACTGGCTGATGTCAAGCAAATAGGCTAGGAATTTGAAGCGCTTAATGCTTCACCGATGGTCTCCTCAGTTTGATATTCTTGTGTGGGTATATGTTATAACTGTCTATCTTTGTTGTTTCCATCATAAGGTGGTGCTCATAAACGGGCATCGCTTTTTTTCTCTTCTCTCTTTTCTCTTTTCGCATAATTGACTAATTAGAATAAATATTACTTTTCAAAGAAAATTAGCGAACCTCTAAGTACACGTGAAATAAGTTTTCTGGTGTCTCAGAAGGCGTTAATATCAAAAACCAGTACCCAGGTTTAGGGCAGTAATGCCTTTTGATTTATTTCGTGTATCCATGCTAGTTAGTCCCAGGTGACAGGCCGGTTGCCTGCGCTCAAAGACACTGCACTAGCTCTTTGCTTCTAATTTTACTCTCAATTCTTTTTTTTGTCTATTCTGCTAAAACTTTTCAAATATGTAAGTAGATCCTGCAATTATCTAATATCTGAGACATTGTAGAATTAGAAGTAAATTAAGATTTTACTGTATAATCAAGTTTGTCTTTCTCTGCAGCTGTTATGCAAATGTTGTGCTGCAGTGTTTATCATTCACTCTACCACTGACTGCCTATCTCCTTCAAGGGCTTCATTTAAAAACTTGTATGTAACTTAACTTTTAAGTTTAAGGTTATTTCTTGATGTTCTTCATTGTGGACTTTTCAATTTTCATTAACCCGTTTTAGTAAATCAGGTATCAAAAGAGATTGGTGTTTCACATGTGAGTTTGAGAGTTTGATACGAAAGGCGAAGGATGGTCATTCTCCAATCTCCCCTATAGGAATAATCTCTCAGTTACAAAATATCGGAAGCCATCTCAGTAACGGAAGAGAGGAAGATGCACATGAATTTCTCAGGTAGTTTTCAGTGAGTCTTCACAATTTATCACCTAAAAATGGAAATTACTAAGTGAAACTGACTGTTCGAGTCCAAACCCTACAGACATGTTGTTGACACAATGCAGTCTATCTGTATGAAAGAGGCCCAGAAAAAAGTGGCTGATACTGCAGAAGAAGAAACCACCTTTGTAGGCCTAACATTCGGGGGATACCTACAATCAAAGGTATATGTGTGCCATATCCACATCTAATCTTTGTGTTATTGCATGTGCTATTCTCCAAATGTTCACTTTATTAACCTCTGAATTGTTGGAGACTGGATGACAATTTTTATACAGTGTGGGCAATACTTATAGCAATCATGAATTTTCAGATAAGATGCATGAAGTGCGGAAGCAAATCTGAAAGACATGAAAGAATGATGGACCTATCTGTCGAGATAGAAGGAAGCATAGGAAGCTTGGAAGACGCCCTTAAACAGTTTACCTCTACCGAGATGCTGGATGCAGACAACAAATACAATTGTTCCAGGTAGACTTGATATGTTAAAGTTATCTTCACTTAATAAAGGCATGAGTCTCAGTAAAGCATGAGCACTATTCTATTTAGATTGTCTATTTTTGCAATGGTATTTGTCATTTTCTTTTTGTTAAAGCTCACCTGAAACCTCATTCGTAGGGAAAGTTACATAGATTCAGTCACTAAGTAACCTTGTGAACAATTTGAAGATTTGTTCGTGCCATTTCCATAAAATGTATTTCATAATGGTCGTGCCCAGCTAATATTTTGTCAGTTCTATTTTAATCTATTAGGAATTTTTTTTCCAGCCATTTTATCCTGACTTCTGTGGTAAAGCCTTTTTGGTTGCTGATCTGAAACTGTTATTTGTTCTTCAGGTGCAAATCTTATCAAAAGGCTAAAAAGAAGCTGACTGTACTAGAGGCTCCGAATATTCTTACAATTGCACTCAAGCGGTTTCAGGTGTTTGTTTGCTCAGAAGCCTACACAAACAAGTCTTAATACTCTTCAGTCTACTCACTCACTTTTATCCTTTTTGGCAACATAATTTACAGGCTGGTAAATTTGGAAAGCTTAATAAGTGGATTGATTTTCCAGAGACGCTGGACATGGCTCCATTTATGAGCAGCGCAAGTGACGACAAAGCACCTGTTTATAAGCTATATGGTGTAATTGTACACTTGGATACAATGAATGCTGCATTCTCTGGCCATTATGTGTGCTATGTAAAGAATATCCAGAACAAGTGGTTCAGGATCGATGACACCGTGGTATGCTCTTATTTGGAATCATGTTCGAGAGCTCTGTATATTTTTTTTTCTTTTTCGGTGAGCCAATATATTACACAATTGAGATGATCTTGATTTTTTTCATTAGATCAATACTGCGGAATTTAGCAAGGTGAAGGAACAGTCAGCCTACATGGTTTTCTATGCAAGGTAGAAATAGTACATTACGCATTTTTATTAATCATGGTTGATTGTAGAAGAAGTGAATCATTATGCTTTCTCTGTAGGTGCTTGCCAAGGGCGCCAAACTCTATCGGGAACAAAATCAATTGCAACTCAAAGTCCAAGGCCGCAACGGGCCCCAATTCTCCAAACTTTTTTAACTCAAACAGCTCAGACTCGTTCAGCGACAACAATTCCCTTTTTAGTAGCTGCTCAGATGAATATTCCTGCAGTACAGACAGCAGCACCAGGGAATCTAACAGTACGGATGACCTCTCTGATATCATATTCGGTGGCTCGGGCCGTGGACTGAGGTACCCATGGAAGAGCCCCTCAGATTCTGACTTTTCATATCTTTCCACCTCTCCATTAGGCTCCTGACATCACGATCATCATCACCCAAACGCATCCAGTATCCCATTTTTGTGCTCTGACCCTTCTTCTAGCCATTGTAGGAATGTAGATTACAGCTGTAGTAATAATAGCGACCTTAGGGAGCAGCCGGAGACTGACAAGTATAGACAGTTTAAGATATGGCCTTATTCCGGAGGAACCGATTGTTTCAAAATTGGAACCCTCACACCATCCATTATGTTAATTGCGTGTGGAATAAAACCCGTAGCTGCAGGAGGGATAGGAAGCGGGTTTGGTGGGGAGTATGGCTGCAAGCATAGCATAGCATTTTGACATGATGCAGATGAATCAAAAACTGTGGCTCAAAGATGGGTCAGAAGAAAGCTATGTTCTTCTCTCCAGCTATCCCATTTTAAGGATAGATAGAGAGTAAAGCCGCTATCTTCATCATTTCACATCTTCAACACCATGACCCTTATTACGTATGTCATCAATGCATCCATCTGCTCTACTATCTTTTTGGATGGTTCTGAGCAGCTTGATCTGGACTGCAGTTTTTGATTGAAAACTAGTTCTGTGATCACGTTGCCAGAAGCCACATAAAATTGCTGCAATACTGATCGACTGATTCAGCACATACCCTAACAAAGCTCACCTGAAAACAGCATGAGCAAAAGTTGCTAGCTACCTGGCCATAGCTGGTGTTTCTAGACTGTGAGATCTCAGAACCCAATATAATGAAAATAATAGCAGGCATTCATTCATGTTATGAATGGGCAGCGGCTCAATTCACTTACTGACCAATCCATTATCAACGAAAGACACACAGAGGTAAAAGCTAACTGCATCCCTTGTATTATTAAATAGGAGAAAAATTAAAAAGGAGCTCTTAAACTATTATTTTTTATTTAATTTCGCTCAGAATTATCTTGATTTTGAAAAAAATATGCTATAAAAAAATAATTGAACTGATTTTCTAAAATAAAATTCACTATTATATTCTAAAACTAATATTATTATAAAATTAAGATTTGTGTATGAAAATTACGTCGTTTGATTATCAAGAAACATCGTTTTCTTTGTGTGCGCAAAACGATATAATTTATTTTGATAACCAAACGATGTAATTTTCACACACAAATCTAAGTTTATAATAATACTAGTTTATAAATGTAATAGTAAATTTTATTTTAGAAAATCAGTCCATTTTTTTTCATCGCACCCGTTTTGGAAATCGTGGTAGTTCTAACCGCAATTGGATAAGCGGTAATAGTTCATGACCCTTTTTGAGTTTTATCCCTATTAAATATATCTAATATTAAGGTGTGATTATTGATTTATAAAAAAAAATCACGCTTAATAACCAGAATTAAAAGCTTTTAAAAACTGGAACCGTGATAATTATTTGTATAAATATTGCCAATTTGAAACTATGAACATAATTATTTAATTTTAAAATTTACTACGTTTCTATTTGTGGGATTTCCATGTAATTTTACAATTCTTAATTACTCTATCCAATTAGGATTTAGGTTTAGGATTTTAATGTTTAGTAGAATGAGTACAAGTGAATTTAGATAAAGTGATTTATGGAAGTGATTACGAATTGGAAAGTAACACAATTTTTGATAAGTGATTTATGTGATTGATTAAGAATTGAAGTAACATAGAGATCACATAAATTGAAATGATTGTGAATTTTTAAAATTGGATAGCTTTGACCGTAATTTTTAAATAAGCATAGTATATATTGCGTTTTGTACTTTTTTTTCTAATTATTTTATCATTAATGTTAAATATAATAAAATGTGATAAATATTATTCTAATTATATTTATTTTTATTTGAATTTTTTGAATCAAAATATTTTTATATATCTATTTTTTTATTTTTTTTTTATTTCGGTTTGGTTTAGGGGTTTATGGATGGTTTTAGGGTTCAATCCGTGAGTGATTGCCAGACAGCCCAAACGCCAAGCCCGCGGTAGTCATCTCCTGGTCGTCCCCCGCACGGGCACGGCCGCACCCCATCATCGTCTCCACCGCCTGCCTCATCCTCAATTCCCTTCTTCATCCTCAAACCTTCAAATCCTCCTCGCCCGCAACAAATTCACACTCGCCACGTTAAATCCGCAGTCGAATCCGACGTGTTCGGCTGCCTCCCGTCCCTTCACTCCCACCCCACACTGCTCGCGCTCCATCAATTCAATCGAGTCACCACTAAAGCCCGCGGGTGAAATTCAGCCTCATTGAACGTGGGTCTTGTGAAAGATCGGGCCTTTCTCGCGTTTTGGAACTCCTAGTCGGACACCCACCTCCGGCTTTGAACTGGGTGCTGCATGTGTTGAATTGGGTGCGTTGAGATCAGTGAGAGAGATCCAGAACACCCTTCTCTGGCAAGAAGCAGACTCCGGTAATTTCAGATTAAGTGTTTCCACTTTTAGATCAGATGTGGGCTTGATGTTGTTTTCTGCTTCTTTAGTTGCTAAGCCTGATTCTTACTTACCTGTAATGTCTTTGTATATGTTCGGTTGCTCTTTCAGGTGCTTTTATTTCCGGACATCTGTTATGGTCATCGAAATTTACTTTTTCTCATATTTTGTGTCTGATTGTTGCTGGCGTAGAATGTCTTCCGGAATCGACATTGAGTCAATTTGAAATTGTAGTTTGAGGTTTATTGTGTCCACCCAAAATGTTGTTGTTTCATTTAGATAGATTTTATGCTTCTTTATTAGCAATATTGCTCAGGTTTTTGTGGTGCAGATGCTGGTTTGCATTTGGAAATGTTGAATCTTTTTTAATCGCGGAAGTTTTATGTTGCAGGTATGTCAGGTGGTGATATTGGGGTGGAGAGAGCTTTCATCGGAGCTGGATGCAATAGGGTAGTCAATAATGTATCGTGGGGTGCTTGTGGTTTGGTCTCTTGCGGTTCTCAGAATGCCGTCTCCATATTCTGCCCCAAGGTTACAAGCATCACTCTTTTACCTTTTCTCGCTTTTCTCATCATTTTTTGTAGTGTAAAGAAGACCAGTACATCATGTTTTCAATCTGTGCTTCGTACTACTAACAGTCGGGACAAATTATCACCACACTTCCTGGCCATAAGACTGCCGTGAATTGCACCCACTGGCTTCCAAATAACAAGTTTGCATTTAAAGGTATGAACTAATCTAGTTTCTTTCTCTGGAGTTTTGATTTGTTGCGGTGCAAATATCGTTTTCTCTAGTTCAGTGCTTCAGTTTGAGCTTTGATAAGATGAATTTTTCTAAATCGCAGCTAAAGATTTAGATAAGCATTTTCTCCTCTCTGGAGATGCTGATGGTGTTATCATACTATGGGAGCTTTCACTTCCGTCCAGAAGGGTATTTTGTTCTATGTATTTCATTTGTTCTTCAGCCGCTCGCAACGTAATATAATTGTTATAGTTATATCATTCGGTACATTTAATATCTCATTTACTCGCTCGCAGTGGAGACATGTAATGCAAGTTTCAGAATCTCACAAAAAAGGCGTTACTTGTATTACTAGTTTTATGATCTCCGAGGAAGAAGCACTTCTCGCTTCTACAGCTTCAGATGGTACGGTGAACATTTGGGAGGTGAAATTTCCGTACACTACTGGAGGTGAGTAGTTAATCTGTCGGTACTTGTTCAAATCTTCTCCTTCGTATAGAGTATCATGGCAATTCGTACGTTAATACCGAGTTTATTTTGATGTTTTCTCTTGGGTGTTAGTGGCATGTTTGAATTCTGCAGTTATTTAATGTTATGTTTTTAAAGTCTTCACATGTCACCAGGTGATTGCATGCTATCATGTCTTCAGTCCATATCCGTTGGTTCCAAACCAATGGTGACCGTTTCAATAGCCGAGTTGCCCGGTAGCTCTAGCTCGGGTCAGATTGTCTTAGCAGTGGGTGGACTGGACAATAAGATCCATCTATATTGTGGAGAAAGGAAAAGCGAGGTAATATCATTTTTACTTGTTTTATTAGTGACTACAATCTCCATTCTCTAATAGCAGGAAGTTGTGTGAAAAATTTAATAGATATGTATTTGATGTATTTTTTAAAATTTCGTGTAAAATGTAAAATGTGGTGTATTATTAGTGGTGTAGAAGGATTTTTTTATGGATTATGATGATGAAGTAATTAATTTCTTATTTTTCAAAGTAGGTAACAGTATTAAATGTGCATTAGAATTGGTAAGTGACAAATAAAAGTGGATAAATAAATATTAGTTAAGTGACAAGTAAATTGTACTCTGTAATCCTAACTAATACTTGTTTGCTTGTATTTTCTTAAATACAGTTTGTTCGTGCGTGCGAACTAAAAGGGCATACTGATTGGATCCGCAGTTTGGACTTTTCGTTGCCGATATCCGTAGATGGTTCCACGAGCAATCTTCTACTTGTGAGTGCATCTCAGGATAAAGGAATTCGAATATGGAAAGTAGTGCCGCTCGCTCCTGGCTCCAGCGACGCATATAAGAACGAAGAAATAAGCTTGGCGGCTTACATCAAAGGCCCTCTCATGGTAGCTGGCTCGTCCTCGTATCAAATATCATTAGAATCTCTTCAGATTGGTCACGAGGATTGGGTTTACTCGGTCGAATGGCAGCCTCCCGTGATTAATCCTAAAGACGGGATCACCTACACTCAGCCTCAGAGCATCTTATCCGCTTCTATCGATAAAACGATGATGATTTGGCAGCCTGAGGCGACTACCGGAATCTGGATGAATGTTGTTACAGTTGGTGAACTGAGTCACAGCGCATTAGGATTTTACGGCGGTCACTGGAGCCCTGAAGGTGACTCGATCTTGGCACACGGGTATGGCGGCTCGTTCCACCTTTGGAAAAATGTCGGCATCGGTTATGACAATTGGCAGCCGCAGAAAGTCCCTTCCGGACACTTTGCAGCTGTGACCGATATCGAATGGGCGAGATCGGGAAAGTATTTGCTTTCAGTGAGTCATGATCAGGTAAGGCTTCAGCTTTCGGATGTCCTCTGGCGTAAATATATCCTTACAACTACTTCAAATGTATCCTTTGTAGACAGCTAGGATTTATGCTCCGTGGAAGAATGCCGAATCTCCTGAAGACGAGCCTTCATGGCATGAAATTGCTCGGCCCCAAGTTCACGGCCATGACATAAACTTTGTGACGATAATCAAATCAAAAGGAAATCAACGGTTTGTGAGCGGAGCGGACGAGAAAGTGGCCAGGGTGTTTGAAGCTCCGCTATCATTTCTGAAAACTTTAACTCATGCCACTTCAGACAATCTCAGCCAAGAGGATTTTCCGTCAGATGTTCAGATTTTAGGAGCGAACATGTCTGCTCTCGGTCTATCCCAAAAGCCTATTTATGTCAACGGTATCTCCTTTCTTTCTTTATGTTATCTGTCTTTTGTCTCTAACGTGGCATGATTAACGTCCTACTGTCTGCGCAGCTTCAGATGCCGTGTCGAACAAAACTAGCGTTGATGGCGTGGACACTCTCGAAACCATTCCGGATGCTGCGCCTGTTGAATTTACTCAAGTTCCTATTGAAGAGCAGTTGGCGTGGCACACTCTTTGGCCAGAATCCCACAAGCTCTACGGCCATGGAAATGAGCTTTTTTCACTTTGCTGTGACCATGAAGGGAACCTCGTCGCCTCTTCCTGCAAGGTACATTAATTCATATGCATTCAAACCTATACCATAGAATTGGATAGACTGGATGCACATAGATTGACTGAACGCAGGGGATAAGAATTGAGTCCTTTTTTTTCCCTCAGAAAAGTACGAAAAAAAGTCCGCACTATCGGCAGAAGAGTGTTAATATATCAAATTTGTAATTTTTGGGTATTTCTCATTTTGACGCGTTTGGAACTCATGTGTAATTACATGGTTTGTAATTTTATCTAAAATTAACTTTTACCGTTTTTAAACCTATCTCTAATTTTAGTTAAAAATTTCTTTTTTTACATTTTTTATGTAAATCAACCTGTTATCTTCTGTAATTGGAATTAGGGGTAGGTTTGAAAATTGTAAAAATCATTTCAGGTAGAATTGCAAATCATGTAATTACACTGGTGATAGTACAGACCTTATTTTTATACCTTTTTTTTTAATCACAAAGTGAAGTTTTTTTTTTATTTGCAGGCTCAATCAGCCGCAGTTGCTGAAATTTGGCTTTGGCAAGTTGGTACATGGAAGGCGGTTGGCCGGTTGCAGTCTCATACCTTGACAGTAACGCAACTGGCATTCTCCCGTGATGACGAGTACTTGTTGTCTGTTTCAAGGGATCGCCAGTTCTCAGTCTTCTCGATAAAAAGATCAGGTACTCACTCATTCATCCTCGCTAGCTAGCCGCTATGCAAGTGACTACTCTTCAATTTTAGAGCCTAGTTCGACTGACAAGGCTGCTGGAGGAGCCGAGTTATTCATATACTCCCTCCGTAGTCGCTTAAGATTAAAATGAATTAAGCAATATTTGCAGTTGAACAAATTCAATAGGTAAGTATTTAATGTGTTTTTTTTTAAATTTCGTGTAAAAGGTAGAATCTGATGTATCATTATCTTGTTTACCGAACCGTAGATGAGGTCAGTCATGAGCTTGTAGCACGCCAGGAGGCGCACAAGAGAATAATCTGGGCCTGCTCTTGGAACCCATTCGGACACCACTTCGCCACTGGTTCAAGAGACAAGACGGTGAAGATATGGTCTGTGGAAAACAGCTCCTCGGTCAAACTGCTCACGACGCTGCCCTCATTCAAAGCCGGCGTCACCGCCCTGTCTTGGGTCGGCCTCAACCGCCAGACAAACGAGGGTCTTTTAGCTGTGGGAATGGAGAACGGCCTCATTGAAATCTGGTCTGTTTCTATAAGCACGGTGATGGCCAAAGCCAGCATCGTCCTGCAGCTGGACCCGTTCCTGTGCCATGCTTCTGCCGTCAACAGCTTGGCCTGGAGATTGTCAGAGATGGATACGGATAGTGGGAGCACGGAGCTCGCCTCTTGTGGAGCCGACAACTGTGTCAGAGTGTTTAAAGTAAGTTTAGACGGCCAGAAATCTAAGAGCGTGGGAATCAGAGGAAACATGTTGAGTTGACAATTGCCTTTTAGTTTGCTGCTTAAGGTTGAAACTAGAAAAATCTGAGACAAGTTTCAGTCGACAACATCTGAGGTTGGAACTCAGTCTAGCCTATTATGGAGCATTTGCAGAATTTAAAAAACATGGAAATGGTTTCAGTTGGCTGCTGCTGGATTTTGAGGTTGGGCCACAGACTCGGGCGGTGGATAGTTGACGTATTGCTGTTGGTGCTCAAAGCAGTCGAAGCTACTAAATAAAAATCGAATTTAATTAAATTGATTTGAATTAGTAAATTTTGTTTGCTAGTTGTTTTAACAAGGTTTAAATAACTAATAGTTTGATTTTATTTTATTTTTTTAGTTTTAGAAAGGGGTCGAATTAAATCGAACTGTTTAGATTGCTATATGATATAAATTAGTATCTCTATATTATTGTTATTATTTATATAATAAGTCTCATGTTTATTAAATAAAATAGTAATTAAATTTCATGATAAAATTATTGAATCATGATTCAGTTTGATTTTTTAAAATTATTTTTTTTAGGTGGAGAAAAATGTAAAATTTGGAACAATTAATTGCTAAGCGCTGTGAAACATTTTAATACTGTCTAGTGACTAATTGAGTGTCTAGAAATTAAACGGACGCTAATAACCTGCAAGCCTAGAAACGAAACTAAACTAAACGGACGGCTAATGACCGTTTTGACACCGTCTAGTGTCATGCCCATGTTGGATTCATGCTCTATTGTTTTTCTTGTGTATATAATTGTTGGTTTTGTGCATGAAGCAGCCATAAGGAAGCTACTCAGTCTTTTTGTTCATCAGATTGATGAGTGGATGGAAGGTGAGATTGGTGGCCTTGCAAGCTTAAATGCTTAAGGCAAAGAATGAAGAAGTTGAAATGTAGTTTGTGATGGGGTTGGTGGAGTAGGGAATAAATGACTGTAACTGCACTTATTTCGTATTGGAAAATGAGAGAATCTTCGTTCGCTGTAATATTGATTGTAAAATTAACACATGCACGATCCACTATGCTTAAAACATTGATGGATACATCGGGTAATAGGTGGGCGATCACGAAATCGTCCTGAGCATGAATAGGTCTGGAAACGGAGAAAAAAGTGTTCGGAAGTGATCGAAAAAGCCTGTTCGGGTTATCGACGAATTCCTTGGGTACAAATTGAGTTATCTTACCTTGCTCATATCGATCTTTCTTCGTCCTAACTTATCTTCATACCCAAAGCCAAGTAACATTGTAGATCGCAATCATATCGGCCGCCGGATATTCCTTACTTGGAGAAGCTTTGTCACATAATCAAATTTTTACACACATTGAGCATTTTAAGTCTCATAACAAGACTTGGGATCCACGCTTTGCCGTGCTGCACCTGAGAAGCAGGGCCAGCGCTAAGCCGACGAAGCTCAGGACCAGAACTGCCTGTCTTTGATCAAGATTGGGTCGGCTCCAGCGCCATCTCCGCGTCCCACAGCGAGCGTCCACTTCTCAAATGTGCAGCTGACAAAGTCGTAGTAGCCGCCGTGGATGGCAAGCCGCTCATCCTCCACCCTCTCCGCTATCCACGGATACATCGTCAGGTTCCGCATCGAGTGACTGACCGATTCCTGAAATGCCAAACACCGTAAAGTCAGTATCCAAACACTTTGGATCACACTAGCACGTGCGTCCGTCTGATTAGTATTCAATCTTTATAATTAATTATTAAAAATATAATCAATTTTATCTAAACTACTGCAGAGTAGGATTCGATTACCTTCTCGCAGTACTTGCACTGGCGGTTAAACGGCAGGTGGCTGGCGGAGGATTTCGAACTCAGCCTGGCGGACTTTCCCGTCACGACCCATTTCTCAACAAAGCTACTGAGAAACCAGCGGAATTCATGCATCAAATTTATCGGGTACGTATCAATTATTGAATTTCCGCTAATTTAGTTGAATCGGTGACCGAATAACTAATCATAATTAGATATAAATTAACTTTTATTTTGAGCGATGTGGAACATTTCATCAAGAAAACTCGAACTCAAACGCATTCGGAATGTGTAATGAGGCTAAGGAGCGCGAGTAGCTCGAACCTGAGATTCGGGCTATCTTCCATGCTCATCAGCGTCTTGATTCCGGCACAGCAGCTGTGTCCCACCACGAGTATATTCTCAATCTGTCCAACCACACTCCCATCAGAAATCAGTAAATCGGTACTGAGACACTAAGGCTGTGTTTGGTTTAGAGAAAATTTGGTGAAGGAAAATTCGAGAGAAAGTGAATTCTTATATAAAATTCATCTTATTTTCCCTTTGGTTTAAGGTGAAAAATGACGGAAAGTTACCAAAACATTCTTTATTTTGAATAAATTTTTCTTCCTATTTTCCATTTAATTTTCCTATAAACTTTTCTTCTTATTTTCTCACAAATTTTTCATCTTATTTTACTCAAATTTTCCTTTCCACTATATTTTCCCTAAACCAAACACAGCCTAAATGTGAGCATAAGCGGAAAAAACTCACTCCAAGGGTCTTAATCGCGTATTCAAGCGCTGCGAGAGTCTCCGACGGTCCTTGCTACAGAGGCAAAGCCGAATTCAGTCTCAAGCTGAAAACCATTTCAATGTTCGGGTGTGGGCGGGACTAAGAGGGTGATCATCACCTCGGGAGGCGGGACCAGGTTGGCCATGTTCCGGACCATGAAGGCCTCGCCCGGTTGGAATCCGAGGATGTTGGAGGGGCAAACCCGGGAGTCTACACAAGCAACAACCATGAACTGTCCTCCCAACTCGTCAGTTGGAACAGTTAAATAACTTCTTTTTAACGCACACATCCAATCATCACTAGTCATCTAACCTTTGGATTCTGCGTCCTGGCGAGTGCCTGATACCGCTCCGACTCCTTCCTGAGCATTCAGAAATAATTGGGTCAGCGACGAGCTTTGATCAGAAGATTCTGAATTCAATACTCACAGGTAATTATTCCTCTTGAAGCGCAGAAATCTGCGCTTCAGATCATCGAACAAGCTCTCGTTATCCACGGCAGGCTCTGTGGCGAACCTGCCCGATGGCTCGAGGGAAGCCGCTGAGCTGGACATGGCGCTTTTTCTAACAGAAGAAAAAAAAACACAAATCCAAGGATTGATTTTGATCAGCTATTCAATCATCAGCAGCGAAAACCGGTGCCAGCACAAATTCTTACTACCTGGCGAATCGGAAGCCTGGAGAAATCGGGTCGGTTTCTTGAACATGGTGACCTTCGGACACGGCCGCCTGCGAATAGCAAAGAGAAAAAATCTCAGCTTTAAACAGCAAATTCCATGTGAGTCTGAAACTCTATAAAATTCAGAAACTTACAGAACCCGGCCTGATCAGCTTGGAGATCAGGCCGGACGGGTAGCTAGGGGATTTCTCGGCGCTGATCGTCTTCGACGGGCTGACGGGCAGGACCCCATTTCCTGTGGAAGGAGGAAGAAGATACAGAGTCCTTGTCAGCATCTTTGCCGGAAACTTAGTGGAGTGAAGCTAAAAGTTTGTTCATACGGATTCTTCGGAGCATCATCGTCATCGCAGGATTCGATCGGCTTCAGCTCAGGATGTGTCTGCAAGTTGTTGGAAGATGGTGATGAGGAGGAAGGTGTGGAGAGTGTGGCTGCATTTGATCTTCTATGCGTTCTTGCCACGTCAGTCCTACTGCAAACATTTATCTAAAGTATGAAATTGACCGTTACTCTGGCAAACCGTATTCTAACTGAATTAATCAGTTTTTTAAACTGTCATTAGTAGTTCCTAACTTGTTTTATAGTATTATATATTTTACATGGTTTTATGCAAAATAAAATTATTTTATTTAAAAGAGACTCATTTAAATTAGAAATTAGTTAATAAAAATAAAAATTCCATCATATATGGCTGCGAATCTTTTGAAAGCACCGAATCGTGTTTGTTTACCATTATTCAAATTCATAAATAATACCAACGTATTTTTTGATAAATATGATAAAAAGTGATTTTTGAGTGGACATTCTACCACGAGCACAGTAGACATCGTGTTAAAAAAATTATTATAACGTGTTACGTTATTGATTAAAATATTATATAATATTTTTCGATTACTCCCTCTGTCATCTTTTACATGTCATTTAACCGAATTTTTTTGTCCATTTTTACTTGTCACTTAACAATTTTCAATGCGTATTTAATGTCAACAACTAGCTTAAAATGTCAAACATTAATCACTTCATTATCATATTCAATAAAAAATACATTCTTCACCAGTAATCATCTACCAATTTTACTTTTTGCACGAATTTTTTTATAAAAACATCAACCACTCATTCATTAAATTTGTTCAACCGCTAGCATTAACTTTATCTTAATCTACTCAAATTAACCTTAAACGACGTGTAATAGAGGACGGAGAAAGTATGTACATGTCCTTGCAAGAATCTCCCGAAAAAAAGAAGGGCAAATGATTTTGTTGTGTGATATAATACAACGACGTTGATATTTTTAACATGATGTGGAGATCAGACAGCCTTGTATGGTTGGTTATGGATGAGATGAGGTTGTGATGAGTCACGAGGGACATAGAAAAATGCTAATGAAAGACTGTCTGACTCACGTGGGACATAGACAAAGGCTAATGAAAGACGGCCACGTGGACGCTTTACTCAAAAGCATGCAACCTTCCATAAATGGAACCATCATATGTTGACACTTGGGCCGACATCTGGCCTGAAGGGATTATTAGGTGATCGTCTCTAACTGGATCACGACGCCAAGTAGGGTTTCAAACAAACCAATCTAGTCAAGCCGAACATTAAAGTCCAAACTCGATTGGCTGGAAAGATGAATAGGATGGTTACACGTGTCAACATGTACTTTTTCATTTCAAAAACTTAATTAATATAATTTTACTAGATTAGTATAATTAAGGGGAAAAGTATAAAATGGGGACATGTAATATTACTCATTTAAAAATCACGATCATAACTATTTAATTTTAAAATTTAAAGTCTTTTATGTGTTGTGGGATTTAATTTTAATTTTGAAAATCTCAATCACACCGACAAATTATGTATTTTATTTAAACAAACACCCACCCCAATCAATTTAGAAATGGAAAAATACAAAATGAAGGTATGTATTATCATTCATTTAAAATTATGATCCTAATTATTTAATTTTAATTTTTTTTTACAAGTTACCCTAAAAATAAAATAGAAAATTGTAAAATAAATTTGAAAATTAAATAATTATGACCAAGATTTTTAAATGGATGATAGTACATACCTTCGTTTTGTACTTTCTCATTTCTAAAATGATTGGGGAGAGGTTTGTTTAAATGAAATAAATAATTTTTGGGTGCGATTAAGATTTTGAAATTACAATTAAACCCCAAAACACAAAAGAACCGTGAATTTTAAAATTAAATAGTTAGGACCTTAGTTTTTAAATGGACGATAGTACGTGCCCTATTTCGTAATTTATCCTAAATTAAGGGAAATATTACTAAGATATTTTTATTGAGTTTGTCTTTATTAACTTTTTAAAACATCTTTATGCCAAACAGTCAAAGCAGCCAAATCATCATCCGTTACAATTTAACAACCGTAAAACTAATTAAACTAGAAAATCACTTACTTTACACATGTGTCATAATAAAACTAGTTAACAAACCTAAAAACTAGATCATTCTATCCTCATAGCAAATTACGTAGCTGCTTAATATAAAAAAAAATTAAATTTAAATTTGACTAATCATAATTTACTATTCTAATTAATTTCTGTCTAATCAATTAATCGTGCTGTCCAACGCCCATAACTACCTACTCCAGTCTTTTACAACACAGGTCACGAGTGTCCCACCCTAACCTCAAGACTACTTCAATCAATCAATCAAAACAGCACCAAATAAATGAATAAGGTGGTTCAGATTCAGACACGATGTTTCATTCCAACGCTTCATCCTTTGTTAGTTTGTTTCACAAGGGAAGACACATCTGTTAGCATTCATCATCAATACGACTGTAGACATAGCCGTCTGCAAACAATCTCAAAACGGCATCGTCAAACTGTAATCACCTAATGCTGGTTACTAACCCAAAACGCGGCCTCAACTGTGCTTCGCCTAACCATAAACCTAAAGATGTCAACTGTGCTGGATCTTACGGTCGAAGAGGGAACCGGACGGAGCTATCAGACCCAGGCTTCGCAAGATCTTCTTACTTCGCTCGCTTGCGTTGGGTTGTGCACTGACTGGAACTGGACCTGTCGGCTGCGGATTACAGCCGATTTATCATCAGAGTGATTCGATACATAGTGAGACAAGTTACAGGCAATATGGAATATAAAAAATACATACAAGAGCAACCCACCTGGCGAGGGCTGCTGGGATTGTCATCAACCTTACCTTTAATTTTCAAGCTGAGATCTGCAGACTCAGTTTCTGGTTTCGTGGACTGTGACTTTCGCTTTGTGTCGCTTGTTTTTTCAATAAGTGTCGGACTGCTCGCTTCTGATTCCAGGTTGCCATTCTCAAAATCTGACTCCAACTTCATACGAGCAAGCATTGCTCTTGCGGAAATATTCCTTTGGCGCTGAGCCTTATAAACATAAAACACTATTATAAGCTATTTGACCCATTTTGTTCAAAAAATCGAAGTAGATGAGTTGTTAATATTTAGCTGGTATAACTCACAGATGTCTTGTTATCCACCACAGCGGTTTTCTTGTTTTTGCTCTTTTTCTTCATTGCACAGTGCGGCCTGCTGCCTTCATGTTCCGCCACAATGTCACTTATTACCGTGCTAGACAGATCATCCTCTTCATTTCCCTGGAGACAAATCATTTACCAATCAGTATCAAAACTTTGCTAAGATGACTGAACACAACGGATTCAAAACAAGGCCTTTTTCTAGCCGGCAGTGACAATGTGACATTAAGAGAGAAAGTCAAGTACATAAAATGCAACTCGGGCTACGTAGTAATATAAAATGCTACCTGTGTAATATATTTATCTTCTGGCTTTACATCAGAAATTAGCTCAGATCCGACTACTGTAACATAAACAAGAAATGAAATCCGAATGAAACTTTTCATCTTATGGCGCGGTTTAGGTCCATAAGTCAAAATGAAACAAAAGATCACACAACTCCAAGACACCGAAGTGAAAAGAATGACACAATAAACTATAGCAGAGACTAGTCGTAAATAACAATTCATAATAGAGTATAATAATGAACACACCGAGGTAAGGTAACCACAAGTATAGCTGCAAGCCGATAGTGAAATGGTCGATATTATAAAGATCACATTTTCAAGAAAAGATGACACTGGGAAACTTCTGACTCTTCCACAATTTAACTATGGAAGCGAGTGCATTACCTGCGGGCTGAGAGACTTCAGATACCACTAGTCCTTTGGATTTGGTGGGGCGCGGGCGATCCTACAAGCAGATTGAAACATCAAGTGGGAGAACTGGTGAATGAACAACTTTTACGCATTGCGATTACAATCGTTGCCGTTTCACGAGCAGATATACATAAGGTACAAGGTAACCTTGTGTAAAGATTCTTTGATTATTGCATCACGGTTTCCATCATAGCGTTTCAGTACCTGAGGTTCAAGATAGATCAAAATGACATAATAAGGAAAGTGGATATCTAAAAGTTAAACAAATATTTCGGGCACAAAAAAAATTAGCGAAAAATTACAGGAAATATAAGGCCTCTATGAGGGAAAACGTAATGTTTGGGTTTGAAATCTATGATTGACCTTCTCGAACTCAGCGCGACTTTCCGAAGGGTCGACATACAAGCTGCCAGGAGGTACGATGAATGTCAAACACTTCAAGCTTCAAACCAAACAAAATATCACGAGGTGTAAGCATGAGATAGATGCCTAACTATATGTAGCTTCCATAAACTCGGACAAGAACTTCACCCACTAATCTCTCGCTGGGCTTCACGCACTCGCTCACTGTATCTGCATCAACAACCTGGATAGACGATAGAACCAG
>NQLW01000095.1:2956096-2970640 GCA_002312845.1 Kalanchoe fedtschenkoi
GTGGATCCACCTATGGAACCAGGAGACAAATAAAGCATAGTACTTGATTTGAGTATTGAACATTGAGTGAAGGTAGAATTAGGCTCGCGTACCTGCGCAGGCCACCATGAAGAAGGATGGAGTTTGACCCAAATAAGATCACCTAACTTGACACCTTCACTTGGTTCACAAAACACGTGTTTGATGTCACCTTTCTCAGTCTCTTCATTTGCGCCATTACTAGGATGCTTACGCTTCATAATTGCAAATCTGTATCTGTATGTCAGAAAATCACGTGTAAAAAAAAAAACATAAAACATGCTCATCACAAATTTAGTAGTTGGCAACCAAGTACAACTGTACAGAATTGATAGCCAATCATACCTACATCTACACGCCGTGTCAAATCTATCAATTCAGATCGGAAGATGCAACAAGAAACCCATTACATCATTTCAACTTACACCAAAACATCAGAAGACAAATATTTTACGCACGTATATAGTCCCCAACATACATCCAAAGCTAATTCAAATGTAACTCAATCACACTTCTAGTTCCCCCCGAAATCTCAAATTTACACATTTCCAGCAGTCCAGCACACTCTAGGAGAGCTCCATCCTATCGGAAAGAGGTCATTATAAACCAGTGTTTTAAAAAGCGCTTGGTGTAACCACCGCCTAGCGACTAATCGGCTAATCATGGATCAATCGGAATGACTAATCGACTAGCTAGGCGGAGTTATATATAATAATAAAATATTAAATACTTAATCATAAAAATACACATTTGTAGATGAATATTATTTTTCAAAAAAAAACTTATGAATAATTAATCAAGTAGACGGCTAGGCAATACGTTTTAACATCGAGTAGCGACTAATCGGCATCCAGGGGGCCTAAAAGGACACTTTTTAGAACAACATGTAAATAACAATATAGCGCCAGTATCATACAACAAACGCCCGCTTCAATTTCTACAATATCTCTCATAACACCCAAATCCAAAACCATTACAACTAGACCACATCTTTTCGGTGATCCACGCTAGTTGAAGCAGCCATTTACCAAACCAGAACCAGAATAAGTTCCATCATCACCCTACAACACATGTTTCAGTCTCTACAATGTAACATGCTATTTCTTAAATCACCCAAATTAGAACCCCAAAGTGACCTAAGATTCCAACATTGTCCATACTTTTTTACCAGTCACTTACCATAAACCAAACCAGAACAAACGCTTCACACAGCCATCAGAACCCCAAAAACCAATCAACCTAAGCAACGCACACAATCACACAAACCAGCTCAAAGCCATTCACAAAACGTGCAAAACCACACATCACCATCGTCTCCCACAGTCCACATTCCTATTCCGCCGATCACCACACGCGAGCGAAGCACGCGAAACCCTAGGGCTCGACATGTCACAGAAAAAAGTCACGCAAACGGGAGGTGGTTCGGACTTCAGAGGCGTGGTTAAGTACGACAGAATGCGCGAGAACTCACCGGACGATCGCCGGATTCCGTGGCGATTCGACTCCGTCGCCGATGGAGCTGAACGAGAGTGAAAGTCGTGGGAGAAGTGAGCTTTTGTGGGGATTTTTTTTTCTCTTGTTTTTAATTAGTGGATTCAGTTTGCACTGTTTTGTAATTAGTCATGTTTTGCACATGAAAAATACGGAAACATTGAATATAATTTGAAATTCCCATCTTAATTACTCGGATCTGTGGGTCCTTTTTACTTTGTTTTTTTATAGATTTGAGTTCGACTTTTCATTTTATATATGATTTTTTTATTATAAACATTATGATCATAAATTTCAATATATTTTTATTATAATTGTATAATAATTATATTTTGAGTTTTTTATGTTCAAAAATTAATGTACGGTCTTTTAAGCGACAAGTAAAAAAGTACAGACAGAGTATGTTTGTTCGTGATTTTCAACCTTCTGATTCGAATTCTACCTTGCTGGATTTAAATCTAATTTCATCTCAATCCTTAAATCAGCTACTCATCTCAATCCGGTTATAGTTTCAGGAATTTAAATTCAGAGATACGGATACCTCAAATACTAAGGTTGGACTTTGAGTTTTGATAGATTAAGAATGAATTATATTATAATATTTATTTATTTTATATATGTTTTATTTAATTTGATAAATTACGAATGAATTATATTATAATATTTCTCATATGACATTTGTCAAGAATGATCCTACTCATTTCCCCGTCAAATGGCTGTACTCTAAGAATGGTCGAGCAGATGCAGAGCTCTGCTCAAATTCTTGATCCTATTATGATATGGATTATTTTCAGTCAGAGGCGGCAGCATTGGATAACTGTCCATCCAAATACAATCCTAATACAGTATAAAAATCCATTCAGATCAGTTCATATTTGATTTATTTTTCATAATTATTACAAGTTCAGCCACAATCATCAAGTTTCAACTTACAATAGTCAATATTTCAACCAAAATCAATTGAAATATATTTAAGAAATAACAAAAAAAAACATGGCATAAACAGATAGGTTTCGTTGTCAGCATTTGGAGATGATGCATATTTTGAGCTCAAATAAATCATTTGATAAATTTAATTTTAAAAAATTTTATCATATAAAGCTATGTGCACCCAACTCAAAATTCTTAATTCTGCCATTCCTTTCAATAAGATGGGTCAACCACACCTAGCCAAGAGAACAGATTATATAGAAATCCTTGAAATACGACCCTCTCTAGATATTGGTCATCATTTTTCATGACAGCGGACTTTCACCAACAGAATGCATAACTTAAGAACACAACCGAAGTCAAGCATATGACTCGAACAACTGACATGAATATTAGCTTACCAAATTGTGAGTCATTTCAGAAGAAAATGACTCGAAAACCAACCCTAATGTTCTACATTATCGACTTCAGATAAATGAGTCCCATGCCCAAAGTATCAATCAGTAGTACCGGATTCCATACACAAACAAAATCATGTGTAATGCGTTGATACTTCCAGAACAATTATCTTGCATAGAACCCTCAAAAATCGTCCAGCTCCAGGACGCAATTCTCAATGGACTCGCCCAAATCACTAGATTATAAAAGAGTAGTGCTGACATATAAATTTATCTAGTAAACATCATGCATCAAGATATCCTTGCTACGGCAACCAAATAAACTGTATCTAAAATCTAAACTATAAAAAAAGATGACACAGTCATTGAAACTTTGGAGCAATATGATGCATAAGATCAGTTAAGCGAAAGCACATACAACCCTGTCAATCACAATGACATCAAGTACCTACTTCGTTCAACAACTAGCATCTTACTAGCGATAAAACATTTATGTGCAATGCAAGACAAACAAGCAAGAAGCACCATGTATAGATAAAATCTTTACAACTACAACAATACCTCAACCACAGGTCCCCTTTGTCCTAAGTCTTCAGGCATCGTCTTCCTTCAGAATCTTACGCTGAACAAAGTTTTTTACAAATAACTGCAACATGTGTTTACAATCCATTAGTCATCCATTTTATCACCTCCAAACCTCTCACTTGGGAGCTATTATTGTTACAATGGGTATTTCCTCGGCCTTCCTCTCTTCTTCTTAGTCCCATCATCGGCAGATCGAACCCCGAATGACATTTCCACGCCCATCCGCAGCGTGCTAGCCTGCTGGGACTGTGCTTGGGGGCGAGCCGAAGATGGCTGTGAGTTGTGCTTCGCTGGCCTAGGGTTGCTTTTGCCGGTGATGCTGGTAGGAGTACTGTCAAACATAGGAGGCATCCAATTTGGGAAACCCTTACTACCACTTCTAGCATTTGAATCCTTAAACCCGACTGGAAATGACGCCCAACAGCAGTAATAAGCCTCGTTTCCGGGCACCAGCGGAGGCAAGGCAGGAATCTCAGCGCCATGAAATGCCCTCTCGCATTTCTGGCATCTCAAACCACAATCCTCATAAATCCTAGGATACTCGTACAACATGAAACAGTAAGGACATGCAGTCCAGAAACTCGGACTCAGATTACCATTTCCATTTCCATTAGCCGCTGTGGCAGATCGCTTCTGCTTGCTTCTCGAATCACCCTCCTCGCCTCTCCTCACCGGCAGCTTCTCCTGATGCTGTTGATTCTGCGGAGGCGGTTGCGAGCTGAAATCCATCTGAAACCCCTGCGACTGCGGCGCTTGCGAATACTGAAAGCCCGATTGCGTCTGGGACCTGCCAGATGCCAAATCCACACGCGTAAACGGCACCAGCATCTGATCGAACTGCGCCTTCCGCGGCGGATCCGACAGCGTCGCCCACGCGTCCGCCACCAGCTGAAACGCCTGATCGGCGAACGGGAACTTGTTCTTATCGGGATGCAGCAGCAGCGCCAGGCGCCTGTACTGCTTCTTGATCAGATCGAGGTCGTCCGATCGCCGATCGATCTGGAGAATCGAATACCAGTCGTTGTGGCGGTCGTTGATGCGCTTCTCGGACGAGATCAGGACCTCGGAAATCGCCAGAATCTGGTCGGAGCCTTCGAGTAAGGGATCGTTTTCCTGCGCGAGGATGGCGAAGTCGCGCGCGCCGACGAGATCGCGCGATTGGAGGAGCTTCTCGGCTATGGCGAGGAGACGCTCGCCTTCGCCGCCGCTGCGCGCGGCGGAGTTAGGGTTTTGCATCGTCTGCTCGGCGGTGTATCTGATGAGACTCGGATTGGGTCTGAAGATATGATTTATAAAATTGGGCACGAATATCAAGAAAATTATTACAATAATTTTAAAAAATAATAATAAATATGATTATCTAAAATATAGGTAAACATTACATCCAGTTGAAAATTTAGGAAGAAATATGAAAGGACACGTAGTAGCATTTCTATTTAAATTCATTTAAACAATTCAAATTTATATTTAATTTTATATTTGAAGTGTTGAAATGAGTTGGATTTCAAAATAGGATAAGAATTAAGTTTGACTTGTTTATATGTCAAGTTTGACATAAAATCATTTTAATTTTAGATTTTGAAACATATTTGATTTTGAAATCTTTAAAATAGGTCAATAATCACGTTTCAATTGTTTAAATGCTAAATTTGGCATAAAATCAAGGGATAAAACCCAAAAGGGGTCCTGAACTATCACCATTTACCTAATTGCGGTCAGAACTACCATGATTTCCAAAAAGGGTACGATGAAAAAAAAATTGGACTGATTTTCTAAAATAAAATTTACCATTATATTCCTAAACTAATATTATTATAAGACTTATATTTTTGTGTGAAAATTACGTCATTTGGTTATCAAAATAAACTATATCGTTTTGCGCACATAAAAGAAAATGACATCTTTTGATAACCCAACGACGTAATTTTCACACAAAAATCTAAGTCTTACAATAATATTAGTTTAGGAATATAATGGTGAATTTTATTTTAGAAAATCAGTCTAATTTTTTTTTCATCACACTCTTTTTTGAAATCACGGTAGTTCTGACCGTAATTGGGTAAACGGTGATAGTTCAGGACCCCTTTTTGATTTTTCTCCTAAAATCAATTCAAATATGTTTTAATTTTGGATTTGGAGTTTTGAAATGAATTTGGTTTCAAAGCCTCGATCATATGGTCAGAATCAATACTAAGTTACTTAAATGCCAAATTTGGCAGAAAATCAATTCAAATATGTTTTAATCTTGAATTTGGAGTTTTTGAAATGAGTTTTATTTTAACACCTTCAGAATAGGTCAAGTATCAAGTTTGAGTTGTTTAAATGTCAAATTTGACGTAAAATCTAATTCAAACATGTTTTAATATTTGAGTTGGAGGTGCTTTAAAAATCTTCAAAGACCAAAAATCAAGTTTGAATTGTTTAAATGCCAAATTTAGCCTAAAATCAATGCAACCATTTTTTTTGGATAAAACCCAAAAGGGACTCTGAACTATCACTACTTATCCAATTGCAGTCTGAACTATCACGATTTTCAAAAAGGATTTGATAAAAAAAATTACACTGATTTTCTAAAATAAAATTTATCATTATATTTCTAAACTAATACTATTATAATACTTAGATTTGTGGGCAAAAATTACGTTGTTTGGTTATCAAAATAAATTATATCGTTTTTCTTTTTAATTTTAAATTTTACAAGCTAATTTAGCAAACTAACCTAAAACTTTTACACTTTGCCAAATATATCTATAAACCTAATTTAGAGCTTTCAGACTACAACTTAAGTCCTAGAATGATTGAAAATATCTACAAACTAATTTTGTAACTTTTAATTCAAAACTTTAGTTCTAGAGCAAAAAACTAAAACTAAAGCAGACTGTCAAGCATGCGAACCTTCTATTTAAGTACTATGTATGTGTATTTATCAAATAGTAGTTCGCCTCGGGCTCGACGATGCCCCTCTCTATTCTGACTGCTCAAAATAATTTTAATAGACAAAAAATTTATAAAAATAGTTCATGTGAGTGCACATTACTAAACGGGCTTAGAGACCTGAAGTCACCCAACAGTTATAAATCCGGCAATAAAATGCAGACTGACTAAGTCCACCAGGCAACATAATAAGACGACACCTGATGAACTAGAGCTCCTGAAAGGGGACATCCTATTGCTGTTCGGTTCTTTTCTTGTTGGGGACTCCATGTAGGGAGTCTTATCCTTCTTCCAAATGGTGGCTGAAAGACGCATGACTGTAACTTACACAATAGTGATATATTAATCAAAAGCATACGAGATGATATATTTGAAGAAAATAAATTATAAAAAAATATAAAAGCCGCCTATACCTAAACACACACGCATATAAACTATTATAAACTCAAATGTATAAAATTAAAACTCAAAATTGAATTTCATTCAAAATTGACATTATAACTTCATATTCAAATTTCATACAAGTTTCTCTGTAAGCCTACCTAATCTCTACATAACCTACACAAAACAAATTTAAAATTACTAAACTATTCAATAATATGGCCATAAGCCGAACACATAAATCTCAAAACAAAACTAGCAAATCAAAAATAAACTAACAAAAATTTAGAAGAGACTCACTCAAAATTTGTGGATTTAAGGTTCGTTTGGTGATTGGGCAGAGATACGGCTCATGGTGGCGATGAATGAGTTGCGATGGGGATGAATGAGCTGCGGTTACCGTCGGATATAAGGTGGAGGTGGAGATTTTAGAGGTTCACCGACGTTTATCGGAGAAAATGTAGGAGGCAGGAATGAATGGGGGGAGAAAAAAGACTTGTGCCTGATTTTGATATGATTTTCCAATTAGTTTTCGTCAAATTAAAGATAATTATAAAAATTGGCCGAAAACATGCGAAACTAATAAAAAAACGTCATTAATTTTCCAGCCCTCTTTTTCATATAACTTGTGACAACTTTTGTATTTCTGTCTACAGAGCGCCGCAATTATAGAATACGGTCGAAATTGGCCAAACATTTGCCTGAAATGTGTCAATAATTCCGGCCAGCTTTCCGACCTCTTTTGATTATTAGAAACTTTAATCATATAACATCTATTTTGGCCACGAATTGATCGGAAAAAAAAAAGCCAAATATGAACCATATAATTTCTATTTACTTTCCTGCCATGTTTTTAGTCACAAAATATGTTTTTATGGTAGTGATTTCACAATTACTCCCTGTCAAGTAGAGGAGAGCCTGCATCAAACTCAGTTTCATCCTCAGTTTTTTTTTACATTCCTCCATTTTGATGCATCATGCTGAAATTATAAATGTCTAGTTCCGATAAAATATTATAAAGGAAAAATGAGAAATATTCAAATAAATCTCTTCGCGATCAACATTATAAATTTTCACTATGACAAATCAACTGGGGGTTAACAGATCGATTTAGCTTTGATGGAAGTAAACATGTGTTTTTCTTTCATTCAACTCTCTGAGTATTGAAATTGACAAATTAAATAACATAGTTTTAAATTTAAGAATGAATGATAGTTTATAGTATTTTTTTAATTAATCCAAGATTAAATTATTATAGTTCAGATTAATTCTTATTATCATTACAGATCTACTCTTTTATATTTTATCTCGTATATTTTTGAACTTTACTCAATACATAATTATGTGACTAGATAGTTAGTTTTATTATTAAACTTTACAATAAAATTAAAGATGTTGAGATGGCCGAAAAAATGACAATGATCTGTCCCATACCTCTTATTATCACAACATTCATCAGCACATCAAACGTTGTTTCAAATCTGAACAAATGACAATGATCTACACTCCTCACCAAGGACATTACAACGCCAGCCTTAAAAACTCAGCTTCGTGCATTCCCCCAAACAGGTTGATGAGGAGACTCATCCGTCGTCAATGGGCGTCTTGGTCCATCGGCGCAGTTTTCGGGGCCACCGGAGGCTGGTGGCCATCCTTAACCGAGGATGGAGGGGCAGCAACAGCAGTCTTCACTGCCGCCGTCTCCAAGGATTCTTCGCTGGGGACGTTGGCAGGTTCGGGGTCTTCGTGGATCGGGAGTGTGCGTCTCGAGCCTTCCAGCGCTACCCCGAGAACTATGTTCTCTTCCAACGTAGGCCTGGCGGTGGGCGGTGCGGACTTCACGGTGTCTTGGTTTGACTGAGGGGCTGAGGAAGTGTCTGTCTTTTCAGCGCTGGGTGCTGACTGGGGTTTGTCGACAGATTTGAATCCTGGCTGCTGCGTGCTGTTCGAGCTCGGTTGAGTCAGAGGGTTGGTTTTGTCATTACTGCTCTTGTTGGAGGGTTCGATCAGTAAATACGGCCTGTTCGCTGCTGGCCTGCGGCTGAAGTTGGTTTCAGAGTACGGTATGTCCAAGTCAACCTCACCGTAGACCTTCTGTACGGTGCGGATAGGCGTTGCGAGCCTGGCTCGATGATGGCTTACAATTCTGAGAAGATCCGTTAGAATTGCTTCCTGCCATAACATCATATCCATCTAGCATAAGTTAACCGGCATAAACCAATAGCAAGAAATATAATTCCGTTACACGTCTAGAGTTCGAATCTCCTGACAATCAAATGTGCGTGCAAAGAATACAATTTTTTTTCTTTTAAGAAATGAAACTTGCCGTTAAAATTCCGATTGACCCATGACCCGGTGATACGTAAACAAATACAAAAATGAGAACGACAGGTAAAAAAAATAGAAATACCGAGATTAACACGAGCTGATTTGAGGGGTAATTTTACCTTTACGCACAAGTATTCCTCAAAATGTGAGGTTTTCACAAAGCACGAAATCAGGATCTGAAAAATAGCGAAAAGTGATGATTAGAAGAGCGAGGGAGCAGGCCGGCAAGACCTTCTCAGGATGAAAAACTAACCATAAGAGCTTGATTTTCGGGATCGATCGTTTCAAGGAACACTCGCCTATGCAGGCGTTGTTGCTCGACTTGAGGATTTTTTGCCAAGACCTTCCGCATGTCAGCTATGATATTCTGCGCTCAAACGATTCCAAGGTGAGATTCGAGTGATAAACTACGGAAACATACTAATGAGACGAACCGAACAATAAATGATTCTCACGTTGATTTTATTAACATCTAAATGACTGATGGCCAAATGAGTCTTGATACGCCAATGACTCTTCTGGGTTAGATTTCTCACGACGTTGACGGTGAACTTATGGTTCGGGATGTGAATGGCTTCCCGATCATCGCCTCTTATAATAGTTGGCGACCACCAACCCACATGCTGCAACAATACATCAAATTCAATAGACAAATTCAGTAACCAGAATCAGGCCATAAAATTCCAACTATAGAACCAATTTTTTTAATATTACTTTATTATTTTTTACAGTTCCCAACTGGTAGTGCAGCTTAAAACTCGAAGGCTGTATACAACAATAAATCAGGAGTGTAAATAAAAAGCGATAAATCAATGAACCACATCAAACCACGACTATATTTGGAGTGTTAGTGGTTCGGTTACGGTTTCACTATTTGAAAAACCGTTGACTAATCGTTCGATTTTTAATTTTTTCAAACCATACCAAACCGAAATTTTTCACTATACTTTAGATCATATATAAAATTAATTGAACATAAATTAGTACCTCTGTTTACATAAAAAGTCTTCTTTTTAGTAAATAAATTACTAAATAAAGTTCATAAAAGATAAATCGATTTGATTCGGTTTGGTTTTTTTGAAGCTAGCTGTTCGGATTCAAAATTTTCTAACCGATTCTGTTTGAATTTTTTACTAAAAACTGAACTGAATCGTTACTCCGACTATACATACCTCAACTGTACCCGAAACTTCACAACCGTCAATCCTTGTCTGGATCCACTCATTCAATACGAAAGGTCGAGTCGCATGTATCATCACGCTCGAAAGGAAATTTGTAAATATCTGAAAAGCAAATACAACCAAGTGTTACGGACCCCTGACGGCTGACGCATAAGAAATAGTCTAAATCAGAACACAAATGGTTAGCAATACAAAAAACCGAATAAACCCAGAAGTGAAACATGCAACTGTCACCTCTCGACCGGCTAGTGTAAGCAGCACAGTCCCAAGACCTCCGGCCGTTAGCCACTTCTGGGTCGAGAAGCCTAGCAACTCCATGAATAGTGAAACGGCTGCGACCCACACACCGGTGTAAATGGCCTTCCCGACAAACTGAATGCCCATCTGCAAGTTTGCACAGCTATAATTACCACGGAAAAATAAGCAATCCAAAGGGTTATCCTTATCATTCTTGTCCCGACAATATTTTTAACACCCGAACATTAACACCCGTGAACAGGCGAACATTAACACCCGAGTATTCTCAGAGAAATCGAAAGCCTTAAACAAAATATAGGATAAGAAATAAATAAAATATCGTGGTCACGAGCTTGTACATTGCTTGCATCAGTGGATTCGTTTGTCTCCAAGAAGACCTTTTGTGATTGTTGAATCAAACTGCAGGTTGTAAAAAATAGAGTCAATAAAATTCATATGCATACTTGAAAACAATCTGGTAAAAGTTACAAGTTGGTGATAGCATTTAGTTGCAGAGGCGGCACTATTGGGGGACAGCTGGGATAGCTGTCCGCCCACAAAAATTAAAAAGATAAATTAGAATAAATTTTTTAAATTCAAATAAAAATATTATTTTCTTAATGTTTGTACCCCCAATTCAATTTAAATAGTGTAAAATCACTAATTTTTGTATCAAACCAATTCTATTGGAAATTCCAACCTAAAAACTAAAATATTATAAAATAATAAAAAATAAACACCTGGAAAAGTCTTTATTGCTGGTAATGAACCTTATTTGACAATCAATTCTTGTTTTTTTTTTTTCGTACCCCCAAACTAAAATTTCTGGTTCCGCCATTGTTTAGTCGTAGATCAAATTTCTGAAAATGCCTTAAAATTGCAAGACATTTTACTAACCTCGATAAGCAATATGCAAAAGCTAGCACGGTTGACAGCGAGCGTATGAAAGTCAGAAGGCGTTTCTTCACTGCCTGGCTCGCTTCTGAAGATAAATTCAATGGATCGAACGCCCTATATTAAGTTTGAATGAGTCTTTTATCGAATTAGAGAACCGAAACAAATTTATGTCTCATAAAAAGGACATAAACGCTAAGTTCCGAACACCTGCACACGAGCGTAACTCCAGTCCACAACAGCACAGGTTGTATGTACGAGCTCATTATAAAATACGTGCTACTCTTTTTCCAATTGTTGTCATTTTTCTGTAATAAATACATCTGGCGGCGCACATCAGAAACCATGACACGTATCGTGCAGCAACAAAGAAACAGGTTGCGTATGAACGAAAGGCGTTGAGATGACATACACGAAAGAATACTGTTCTGATCAGGCGCAGGAGTGGCGCAAGACCCCAGGTGGAGAATGCGATGATACCGACCGCGGGAATCAGTTTCAGAGCTAGAGGGTTCCCTTGAACCGCATCAAATGACCTGCAAGAAACATGTCACCCATTTTACATACATTAATGTGCTATTTGAGTACGTACCTCAAAAAGAAGAAGAAAAACCTACGCGTTGATTTACACACCTCGCCAAGACAAGAGCAGCAGATTTCAGAACAGGAACTCCGGCGCCTCCACTTGGGCTTAAGACGGATCTGCAAAGAAAACCTCTACGCCTGGAAGATGCAAGAGTTTTCCCCCGTCCTTTTTTGTATAATAAATGAAATCTCCACACATCCTACAAAATAAAATATTAAATTAAAAAATTGGCGTCCAAATAAACAACGGTTTCATCTTCTCGTTGCCAGTAAAAGTTGTCAATTTTGAGCAACTCGTCGACAACCAGCAGTGTCTTAAAAAATTTACTCTAAATGGCAACAAAAGGGATCAAATAAAAACTTTGACAGTCTCAACTAATAGCATACCGAAGCATATGATGCATGAGATGTCCTTGAATAAGGCGGACGTCCTCTTTCGCTGAAACCCCGCTGAAGAGGATACATAAAATGTATGAGATGGTTCACCGACAAATGAAAAAGAACCGTCGGATTTCTTACGCAGATGAGCCATGTACTTACTTTACAATGACTGGTGCGAACACGATCACCATGAACCACCCAATCTCGCACCAATGGAACGGACACTGCAACAGCCATTGGTATAAAGATGGACTAGCAGCGGGCGTTTAATGTCATGCCAGTATTCTAGAATTATCCACCGTACAGCTCCGAATCAAAACTGCCTGAAAGCAACGAGGAAGCCGCCAAACCACAAAACTTCATATGATGTTCTAAATAACAAATTTCAGACACTGAATCATTTTCAAAACAAAGGAGAAAATTCAAAAATAAAGAATGCTCCACTCACATCCTAAGTTGCACGGATACAGGGACGAGTACGTAAATGAGTACAGGTACAAATACAGGAAACATGATTTTTAAAATTATTAGGAAACAAATGCGACACCAAAAATGGTTACTAAATTCCTTAAAAATCTATTATTTTGACTTGTTACTTGAGAAAGTCACAAATAATTAGTTTTTATGAACAAAAATGTGACAGAAATATTATAGTTCATATATACAGACATCCAACCAAGATATCTAAGCAAATTTTTAAGGTTTTTCAAACATAAAGTAAGTAATTAAAAGCCACTAAAGTTGTAGGACATGTTTTTTCAAGTTTCTGGAGTTTGTGCAACATTGCCCACATCCATTCCAACATGCATATGAATTATGAAACATCATCAATAACTGCCTCAAGCTCAAAGCGATTTCAGATCATGTCAAAACCCTAAATTTCAACTGACCCAGTTGCCAACTTTCCCAAATCAAAACACCCAGATAGCCAGAAATGACCCCACTCTCACAAACCACCACAACCCATCTCAACAGCACTAAAAATCACACCTTTAATTCATCAGCACAACACAATCAAACGCATTCAACCAAATCGATCATCAAAACACCCATCAGCTGAAAAATCCTCACCCAAACCCAACCAATCCTCCCTCAGCTCAGCTGATTCAAAACCTTCGACTTCAACAAGACAACTCACCATGAAACCTCGAACCCCAAGGCGGCAAGGAAATCAGTGCTGGTGCAGGAGCTGCGCCCTCATCAGGCGGTGACGTGCTCAAATCGGTTTGCGTCGGTTCAGGGGTGTCTCGTTTCGAGGCCCCGCGTCCGGTGTCGAATCAAAGCTGCTATTTTTATTTATTTATTTATTTATTCATTTTCACTGCGCTTGTTATTGTCGGCTTCGTCATTCCTTATCTGCTTCCTCGTTTCCGACTCACGAAACGATGGTCTAGTTGAGGAAACGGCGTCGTTAGGTTGGACAATTGCATTAATGACGGTGTGGGCGTGTGTGGATATGAATGCTTTTTGATATTGAGAAGTTGAAAATTGAATGAATGATTGAAGTGATTGAATGGTTGATGATTTGTAAATGTGTTTTGCGTGTCTATTTTGATTTGTTTTATATTTTTTATTTAATTTTTATTCATTTTTGTTTTATGTTTATAAATTGCTATTCAGGTTTACTTAATTTTACAAGGATACAAAACAACATTTAAAATTGTGATTATATTATATACTCTTATATGTCCGCTTTTATTTATAATTTAACTTAAATTTATTAGTCCACTTAATTATCACACTTATTTATCACTTAACAATTCAAATGTACAATTATTATTATCACATATATTCAAAGAAATTAATTAATTAATTCATCATCATAATTTATAAATAAATTCTTCTACACTAATAATAATATATCATATTTTACATTTTACATGAAATTTTAAAAAATGAATTAACTATATAGTTATTAAATTTATTCAACAACTAGTATTAAAATTTTTAATACATTTAATTTAAACTTAAACGATTACTACCAGGACGGCTAGTAAATACTTAATTGGCTAATTTTGAACTATTGTTATCTACTTTCACAAAATTCACAGTTCGCAGCGAACTGTTAAATTACGGAAAAATTATTAAATAAACAAAAAATGCAGAATAAAAAATTAATTAAACCAAAATTGGAAAATTGAAAAAAATATATTTATTTTCTCTTGTTTATCCACATTTCTCCTTAAATGGAGGCTAGTTTA
>NQLW01000095.1:2970697-3013668 GCA_002312845.1 Kalanchoe fedtschenkoi
ATTGCAAAAAACTAAATTCACTTCATTAATGCTCCTTTGTCATTTAATAAAAAATTTATTGAATCTGATTTATCCACGTCAACTAAATTCCTCTCACTAGAGCTCAATCTTATTCTTATCACAATTTTTTTTAAAAAAAAACAATATTTATCTGTCACTAACAATATTTTTGTAAATATCAAATTTTCCATTATTATTTTGAAGGTTTAAATTTAAAAAGTTCAAAAATAACTTCCCAATACAAAATTAGGCATGCATGGAACAGTAACATTACCAAAGGGTGATTTTGGTTTGAGAAAAGTTTGTCAGAAAAGAAAATTTGAGGGAAAATGAATTTTTCATGAAATTTATTTTATTTTTTCATTATTTAATTATGGTAAAAAATTTGGAGAAATTATTAAACATGCTTTAATTTTAACAAATATTCTATTATATTTTTCATTTAATTTTTCATCTGTAATTTTTTATAGGGCAAACAAAGGGTTTCCAATATTTACGTAATGCTTAATTGATCACTTATGTTATGCAGAAAGATATTAAATTTAAAAGATATTAATTACTTAAAATATGTTAGGATGAAATCGTAAATTAATTAATTACAAATTAGTCCAAAATTAAAAGTTTCTTAAAAATTGAGAAAGTTGAAAACCGTTGAAACATGTAGCCTCAGGACCACCATATGTAACCGTGCACCTCCATTGCAGACAATCATTAAAATTTCTTATTCGGACAAACCCAAACGAAGAGCCGATAGGGCCGAAGACGCGAATGGAGGCAAATCCATTTTCAAATTCCCACTTCGAAATCTGAACAAAACCGCCCACGCTCCCGAGGGCTTCCGCCGCCGCGCCCCGATCGGAAGATGAAGCGCTATCAGAAGCGAGTGCAGGAGTTGGAGCAGGAGAAGCAGGCTCTCCAGGTCGCCAGTCGGTTTGAGATTTCAGTTGATTTTTTTGAATTCTGATTTGCGAAAAACATCCAGTTCGTATCTCCAGTCTCCGATCTGGACTTCAAATGTCCGATCGGTGTGGTTGCTTATTTTATTTTATTTTATTATTTTTTGCGGATGATGGGAGTTGGGATTGGTTGCAGAAGGAGAACGAGGAGCTGAAGTCTCAGGTGGCGAATGTGCTGACGTCATCGGACGGTGGAGGGCAGAAGGTGAAGGAGTATTATCTGAAGAAGTTGACTGGATTGGAGGACCAGGTGAGGAATGGGGCGTAGGCTGAGCTGATACTCTCGGGGCATTGTGGCCTGTCGCCCCGAATTCAACCAAAAATATCTAAAATTATATTAATAATTTCGACTAAATTCTGATTTTGTCTACACAAATTTCAAATTTATACCCCAAAATGGAAAGCTGGAATGCCACCAGACTGGTTCGGTTGAGTAAATTTTTTCAGCAAATCTGTGTTGGATTTGAGTTTGGGGTTTTTTTTTGGTTTAGGTGTCTGAGTTGAAAAGGAAGCTGGAGGGGCAGTCGCAGGTTTCGTGTCAGAAACCGAGGAGGGATGATTGGGCGAAGGCGATGCAGGAGGAGATTGCAGCGCTGAAGGCTCAGAAGGTGGTTGTTGATGGGGATGTGTGGTTTATGTTACAGTAGTTTGAAGACTGGAAGTGGTGAATATAAGCCCCATTTTTTGTTTTTGAATTTGAATTTACAGGCCGAACTGCAGCGGAAGATGAAGGAAGAATCTGTGCATTTTAGGTTGGGAAAAGCATTACTTGAGAAGGAGGTTCTGCAGGTATGAACATCGAACAAAGAACTTGAGTGCTCATTTTTCAAGCTTTTCGAAAGCGATTGAAACGTGGGTTTTGTCAGTCAAATTGTGGACGCCACCACATTAGCTTGCTGAAGTTTACGAATGTTCAGTTCTATGTCTGAATTTCAATGTCTGAGAGGCCTTCATGGGTTACTGCTTTTGTTGGCTTTGAATGAACTGGAACTCTGCATACATGCTTTCAAAATACTGGAAAAAAAAATCAACACATTTTGCAATGTAGAATATGCTATTGTTAGCTCCCTTTAATTGGATGCATCGTGGTTAAATCTGAAGTGTGTAGGTGTAAGACAGCTTGATTACCTGCTACTGTTTACTGGTTTGTCTTTTCTATTAAGATTCCTAACCCTTATTGCAGCTTAAGAAAGACGTCAGAATGAAGGACTATAAGCTGGATAAGCTAATAGTTTTCAGTTCAAGACTGAAAATGGTAATGTTGTTGTTTTCCTTCCGGAGCTGCTTGTATACTTTTGAACAAAAGTGTAAGCGCATCCTCTACTTCCAGGCTACATTATTCATTTTCTGTGATGTTATTTTTCAGGTTTTACAAAGGAAGATAGAAGAAGCTTTCATGGCCACAAAACGCCTTAATGATCTGTTTGAGTCCCGGAAGGCATCCCCTAATGATAAGGGTATTGGTGCAGGAGACTTGAAGTGCCAAAAGGATAAGGATCAGGTAATTTTCCCCAGCTATTGCATCAATTTGGGCACAGAACGGCACAATAGTACAAAAACAGCTCAGGCTTATATTGGATGCTCCTAGTGAATTGCTTGAGAAATCATAAAATGCAGGTAAAGAAGGAGAGGAACGACGCCAAGATGCAAATACGAGGAATCTGCTCTAAATACGAGCGGCAACTCCAAGAGTACTCTTCTAAATTCATTTCTCCTTGACATAAAAGTCATAGGATGGATTTATTTTTTTAAAAAAAAAGTTCCTTTCATTTTTGTTTCAATGGAAATTAATAGCTTTGTTTCTATCTATCTGTAGCTGTGAAGCTGACTTTTAATGCAATCTTAATCTGTTTAGCCATAATGCAATTGTTGCACGATTCACACGCAAATGATTGCCATGTAGGCTGACAAGGTGTTGCATATCCTGTTTTGCTAGGATATCATGTATAGCCAATGGAGAAAATGAGATGAAGAAGTATACAGAAATGCCTGATCAAATAGATATCGGGTGAGATATCATATGATTTACTTACCCACTGCCGTTTCAGTTTAGCTTTTATATATTCCTTCTGTTGTTTTTACCCAAAGATTAAGCTTTCCTGGTTTTCTAGGACCATATTGCAGGACATTGACGATGACTGTCGGAAGAAGGATCTAGAGATAAGAGACCTTTTACAAGAAGTAAGAAACAATCACAGAGGGAAAGAGTCAGAGATAAGGGACCTGAAGGAACAGGTTGCAAAACTAAGCAGCTTGGTAAGACAACTGGATATGCACAACGAAGAGCCTAGGAAGAAGTTACAGGTAATACTTGACTTTTACGTATGGAAATCGTCATGTTAATATTAGTGGTTGAACAAATTTAATGTGTTTTTTTTTTAAATTTCATATAAAAGTAAAATTAGTAGATTATTACTAATTTGAAATGATTATTTTATATTGTGATAAGAAAGTAATTAATGTTTGTTTTTTAAGATAGTTTTGAATATTAAATATGGATTGAAATTGTTGAGTGATAAATTAAAGTGGACAAATAAATTCGGTTAAGCGACAAATAATACCATCGGGAGCATTGCCCATCTGTTGTCAGTCCATATTTAGTAACTACGACTATGCACCTAATCTTGCCTTTCTCTTCTTGTTTTGATGATCTATTACAGCACTCGACGTTAAAGGGCAGCTCAACTGTTAAAACTGCAAATGTAAGCACTTCATATACTCGCCCGGTGTTGTGTTGAAAATTTCAGATTTTATAATACTTATTATACTGATAATCTTAGGAATCTGGGAGCTCCATTATCGCTGATTTGTTGGGAAGAAAGAGCAGTTTGTCAGATGTCACAAATACAACCGGATTGTCTCAATCCGGGGGTACATCTGAAATTGGGAAAAAGGGTTCAGACGCTACATGCTGCTCTTGCAGCAGTAAATCTACATGTAAGACCAACAAGTGCAAATGCAGAGCTACTGGCGGAAGTTGCGGAAGTTCTTGTGGCTGTGCACCATCAAAATGTGCCAACAGAGAAGCAACTTCCATAAAGCTGGACAAAACTCCAGAATCCGAGGAAACTGACACCAAAGATAATTCATCTGACGCTGGCCATGTTGAGCAAATCACCTCTCTGGCTTCTCATGGCGCAACGTTGCCGGAAAATGCCTTCGTTGCTGACACAAAAGAGACTGATCACAATGGTGGGTCAAGGGTTCCTTTATCAGATGTTGGAAACATACAAGTATGCTTCATTTCTTTCTGTTTTAGACTAAAACCTTTTCCTTCTGTTTGACTCTCTGCATGTCATGTTTCTCCTTTTAATTTCCAACTCGCTCACTGCCTGTCTGAATCATTTGCAGCTCAAAATAAATGCAGCATCTAAACCTGCTCCAGCAAAGAAGACTCAGAAATCCCAGGAGCCTGAGATCAGCGCCTCAACCGAAGCAACCGCCGTTCCCACAAGAGCATTAAGAGCTAGGCAGCCCCACAATTATGCTGAGACGTAGCTCTGCGAAACCCTTTGTAATATGCTGCTGCGAAAACTGGTCTTCTTGAGTAATGTTGCCCTCTGATTTACATTTTGGCGACCTACTGCTGTGTGTCTCAATCCAGCGAAGTGAAAGCAGGATTGATCTTAGCATTTCCCTGTGTTCATGCCAGCTAGTTTTCAGGCAGAATCAGTCATTCAAGACTCATTAAGATTGCTTCATTCAATACAATTGATCAGTTGAAACGTTTAATCTGATGACGAAAAGTAGTCTGAAAAGTACAATTTTTTGCACCTTTTTGAGATTCAGACAGTTCTGAATGAAATTATTGAAGAAGTGATGATAATTGAGAGCTTAGAAAACCCAACATAAAGCATCAATCAATGATATTCCAAAAATTCTACTGCATCAATTCCCGAAGTTTCAGAGTTCAAGGATGTTATAACTTGCACAACATTCACAATGTTACAGCTGCTGTAAGTCCAACTATTAGGGTACACTTCAGATTCCAAGCTTAGAGACCCAATATTGAAGCTGGCCAGCTACGCATTCCGAACCGGTAGACCCATAGGAACTGAAATTCTTCACCGAATTTTCTACCCCGAGGTACTGGTACACATCCTCGTCAAACACTGGGTTAATTGCTCGCAACTCGTCAAGGCTGAGATCCTGAAGCTGACTGTTTTTAGCGACGCAGTAAGCAACGGATCTCCCGACAATATCATGAGATGTCCTGAACGGAATACCCTGCAAGGAAACATTAACTGGCACAATCAGCATTTTTCTATCCGGAAAAAATGGAGCTAATATTTCGATAGTCGTGTGGAAAGGACTGAGAAAAGAACGGATTTAGCTAACGAAAAAATTACTTCTTTACAGCGAGTTTGTAATATTTAGGGAACTAACAGAAAAGTTCGAAGCGTGACCTTTTTTACTAAATAATCAGCCACCGTTGTGGCGTCGAGATAACCAGCTGGCAATGCCTTCCGTATTCTCTCGGCATTGAATGAAATATTCTGCGCGAACTCTGATGACACTTCAAGCATTCCGATTATCGTCTTCACGCTATCAAACACAGGCTCCTTGTCTTCCTGTAAGTTAAAATAAAAGTCACGTGGTGAATCTCGGAAGATGGTAAAAATTCAGATAACTAAGCAAAATGGGCGAAAAAAAAGGTAAAACCGCAGACCTGTAAATCACGATTATAAGCATGTGGAAGACCTTTGCACAGTACTAAGAGAGTGACCAAGTCGCCCACAACCCGGGCAGACTTTCCCCGGACAAGCTCCATTGGATCCGGGTTTTTCTTTTGCGGCATTATGCTGCTTCCGGTGGAGACCGAATCGTTGGGAGTGATGAATCCGAATTCTTCGGACGCCCACAGTACCCATTCCTCACCGAGGCGAGACAGGTGGATGGCGGTGATGGAATTGGCGGAAAGAAATTCCAAGACGAAATCTCTGTCCGAGACTGCGTCAATACTAGTTTAAAACGATGAAGATCATTAGATGCCCGACAATAATTTATGCATGGATAAAATTATACATAAAAAAATTCTGGGGGTAATAAATTAAAGCGGGCTTATTAAAATATATAATTTAAAATTGGATTAATTAGGATGAGCGGATTTTATTTTCTTATTAGATATTTGTCGAATATACAAGGTAACCTGATTACGTTCAAAGAGCTTAGCTAACCTGTTTCTTAGAGGAGCGGTGAATCCTAGAGCCTCAGAAGTCATAAATCTGTCGATTGGGAGGCCAGTACCAGCCAGGGCACACGCGCCGAGAGGGCAGAAATTCAAATTAGCTCTGCAATTGAGAAACCGAATCGAATCACGCTCGAGCTGGAAAATCACAAGAAATAGTTATAAATCATCGCGTACATGTCCAATGGTAGCTTAAATAACGCTTCAGAACAGCATCTCCGGTAAATAAAAATTTGAGAATGTGGCTCAGTTCAAACCTGCTCAACATAAGCCAGAAGAAGATGGGGCAGCAGAACCGGCTGAGCCCGTTGCAAATGTGTATACCCGGGAATGATCAAGCTATTATATTTCCGTGCTAGAGTGACCAGCGAAATCTGCACCGGGAAAGACACATTTGAGCACAACATTCTTAAAAACAAACATTCCTTTAACAATCTCGACACGCACCTGGAGCCGTCTGATCGAGATAACTATGTTGTCTATAGCATCCCGACACCATAGCCGAAAATCAGTAGCCACTTGATCATTCCGGCTGCGCGCAGTATGCAATTTCTTTGCAGGCTCCCCGATTAAATCAGTGAGCGCAGCCTCGATGTTCATATGCACATCCTCTCGATCTGACCTCCACACAAACTCACCCGCTTCAATGCTTCCCTCTATCGTCTCCAGCCCCTTCAAAATACTATCCCTATCACTCTCACTCATCAGGCCCTATACACACAAAAAATATACAAACTCAGTTCGTTCAAACAGCACAAAAAAAATCAAATAAATATAATTTGCTGCTTCATTACAAGAACTAAAACCCCGAATTATCAAATCAAATTAAAATCAAATCAAAAATTGCATTCTCAAAAAAAAAAAAATCAAAACCAAAGAAACAATAATAATCAAAATTATTACCAAAAAAACCTTTCGGGTCACTGATTCTACAAAAGATACAATAAAGAATCTTACTATATCAAAATTTAATTTAATTACTTTATGATGAACACCTCTCTAAACTTTAGATACAATTCTCTGAATTTTTCTCAGTTCTCAGACTTTTGAATGTGCAACTGTCTGAACTTTAAATATTGCATGTAAATTTCAGAAAAAATCAGAAAATTCACTGATTAAAATGCAATAGTAATAAAAGTAAGAAAAAGAAATCAAATTATAACATAAATAAAAAAACTGATTTTTGCAGCTTCACTGATTCTACAAATGCAAAGATGAAAAAACTAAGGCTATGTTTGTTTTAGGGAAAATTTGGTAGAAAGGAAAGTTGGGAGAAAATGGTAAGAAAATAGAATTCCATCTAACTTTCTCTTGTTAGGTTTCATAAGGAAAATACTTAGAAATCCATTTCATTTTTCATTATCATGAAAAGTTTCATATAAAATGTGCAGTAAAGTATCATTGATACTTTGAACTTGATATAAGAAGTGATCATGACATGCAGATACATTAAACTTGATCGGATTGTATCATGACTATCGGTTAAAAGTAAGAATAGCATTTTCCACCAAAATTTCTTCCCATACTATTTTCCATCTAAAACAAACACCAATTTTCAACAATTTTTGTGAAATGAAAAAAAAAATCAGTCCAATTTTCTCGTGGATAAGCAGTGATTGTTCTGGTTTTTCCCTAAAATAAAAACTTAAGGCTGTGTTTGTTTTAGGGAAAGAAAAATTTGATGGAAAGTGAAATACATTGTGGATTCCATCTCATTTTCCTTTGTTTGGTTTAGAACGGAAAATTTGAAGGAAAGTTTCAAAACTCCTTTTAATTTACATTAACTTTTCACATAATTTTCGTTCCCTCATATTTTTCATCTAAACCAAACATTGGATTTTACCAATTTTCCGCAACATTTCCCTTCCACTAAATTTCCCCTAAACCAAACACAGCCTAAAAGTCAAATTCAACTTGTAGCTTTACAGACTTTGAGAATATCATCAAACCTGGGAAGCCAGCATGGTCGCATGAGCTCGACTCCCCATAATATCCTGCTTGTACAATGCTTTATCAAACGAAACCGACTCGGTAAACTTCTCAACAGCGTCCGTCACGCTCTCCTCGAACCTCCCTCCCCAGAGCTTCGTCTCCTTCGGCTTCAAATCGCCCACGGTCGCTTCCATCTTGGCGCAGCGAACCTCGAGGCCGGCTGACTGATGAGAGGGGCAACTGAGCGATAATGGGGGCTTCGGGGTTGGAAATTTGTGGGTTGTTAGAGATGAGAGGAATGATGCGGTAGGCGGCCGAGCGGCGGCGGAGTAAGACGCGGCGGCTAGTGAGTCCGCCATTGTCGCGGCGAGCTGGAGAAGAAGAGGTTGTTGCAGCTGGATGATTTTCTGGCTTGGTGTTCGGGAGGGTTTTGCTTGTTGGGTCGTGGGCTTTTATATTTGGGCCCAGTTTGGGTTTCACTGGCCCATTAAGGTTTCGAGGTGTGGCGGACTAGTTTTACGAACTTCTGGGGTAGCATTTGTTGGATCGCACAAGAGTGACTAAATTATCTTTCTATAGTAATTAAGTACTTTTAAGACAATGAAAAGTATTACAGAAGTAATGTGTGTAAATTGAGTGAGTCGATATATGGATTAAAAAATATTTTTTTTTATATTCAAAATTTTACTACGCAAATATATATGAGACACACATATGTAAAGAATATATTCAAATGACGTTACCTTATATGAGTTGAATAGTCCAATTATAATGCTCAACTATCCACTCGTTATTAAAAGTTAATGAGACTGTTTCAATCTCAACATGAAAAACATGATTATTGTTTGTGCTAACATACTAAATGTTACAAAGGTAGCGAGCGGCCATAACTCAACAAATGCCCTAAAAAAACTTGGTTTGTGTCAGTCTCCCTCATTAATTTGTCGACGCTCTCGCCAACATAGGCTGATCTTCCTACTGGATGGTTGTTGCTGACTCTCAACTAGTTTCTTTTACTCTTTTGCTCTTCCACTTGACTAAATACCATTTATGTCATGCTCTGAGTTGTAAGTGAGTGATCATCTCTAATAAGATGTCTTCAATTTTCTCATTGCAGTTTGAGGTTATTTTAACTCATGATCTCTTGGTTACGCTTCATAATAGATCTTCATTATTCTTGTAAAATGGCTCCAAACATCTGACCTGAACTATCGGATGAATCTTCATTCATTCAAAGAATTCCACTTCGTTATTGAGAGATGGCCTTCATGTTTTTGAATTAAGTGTTTGTCACTACATCTAAGGAACCTTAGCTGCTCTTGAAACACTTTCACCAACACCAAGTTATTAACATTTAACTTTAGGGACTTCCTCTTATTGTCTGCCAATTTATTCATTCTTTTAGAAGCTTTTCAATGTAGGATTTAGCTACATCAATATTCACTTAATTCTCTTGAGATTTTGAATGCTCTTGAATTTTTCCATGTGTTTTGGTGATTCTTCCAAATTTGCACGCCCACCAAAGATGTAGGCCTGCCAAAGTTGTCAACGAATTCTTGTACGCTCGCCAAATTTGTTGTTGTTGGGCTCAACCGACTCTCTATCTTTTACAATTCTCTTAAAAAGAATCGTCTTTTATTCGAAAGATTTGAGGACCCAGAGTTTGTCCCCCAAGGAATCAATTTTGACGCGGCGATAGTCGTTTTATCTCATTTATAAATTTATCATTTTGGGTATTTCTCTAAAAATGTAGTTAGTAAGATTTTTCGCCACACATATGACACTTGAAAGATCATGGATGTTTATCAATTTAATCTTTTTAGCCCAGAGCTTCAGTCCCTTAATAAAGTAAAACCTCTTATCCGCTGCACACATGTCCTTAATATCTAGCATTAAGGCCATACATTTCCTCATATAATAACATATATCACTTCCGTGTCTCAGTGATCTTAATTCGACCTGGACATTGTAGATTACATTTTTCGGAAAGAATTGGTCTTTTAGACTCTTCGTGAACTCTTACCACAGCGCAATAACACATCGGCCTACTAGCATTTCCTCATATGTTGACCTTATACGGTCTTTATTCACTCTGTACGGTACATAGTCACCATCATTAGTTTCACTTAATCAGTTTTCACCCTCACCATATGGAAATATTATTTAATATATAATAAAAATTTATCCAAGTCTTTCACAGCCGTTGGAATCAAGGTTCTAGAACTCATGGATTTCCAAATTATCAAGATTTTGAAGGGCTCTTTACGATATGGGTGAGCGAATTCACATTGAGCAACAGTTCTTTCAACTCATTTTTCAATATTGAAACTGCTTATTTGATGTTTTTGTTTAACTTGATCACTTTCCCACTGCATTACTTATAAATGTTTCACAACTCGCCACACGCAACCAATGCCGAGGCTATTTGACGGGTCACACTTGTCAACTCTTCACAAGTTTGGTTCACCACACCAAATCAAGCCTTCTAGGCTAAAATTTTCTTATTACGAGCTTCTTTGAGCTCTCTCAATTTATTAGTGATCAAGATCATGCTTGTTAACAAGCCTTCAAATCCAACAATTTATTCTCAATGATCTCGACCCATCCTGGATGAGATGACTCTTTATTTTGACATCACCCGCTGACGTTCCATCGAGATTGTCACGAATCTATTTGAGTTATTCTATCAGGTTCTTAAAATCTCAATTTCATTTGATAAATGCTCGAATCAGGCACACCTGTTTTCGAGCTCAATGATCCGTTCACTATATTTCATGGATGACACCATCGTCGTATAACCTTGCTCTCAATACCAATTGTAACGGACTAGCTCTTGAATTAGCTTATGCGAAACTTGTTGGATCACATAGAGTTAACAAGTCACCTTTTCTTGTACAACTCGAATACTTATAAGGCAACTAAAAGATCCTATCACTAAGGACTTATATCCCAAACATCCAAGCAATTTGCTTTGAGGGTAAAACAATGTAATTTTTTGTTTTGTTAACTAATCATAATGTGACATGTGTAAAGTAATTGATTTTCTAGTTTTATTATTATTTTTTTACACACTTATAAAGTAGTGACTGGTTGTCAAAATTATAAATGATATGGTTGTATGTTATTTGGCTTTCTAGGATAAAGATTCTATAACTAGTGTATTTACACACATGGGCAAAGATCAAGACTATCATGTAAATTGAGTGAGTTGTGTATAAAAATTAGGGACTCGAGGGACGTACCTTATGAGTGAAGTATCTCAATTGCATAGTTGAACTATCAACTACCCTTTAAAAAGCTAATGTGAACTTTTTAACCCGAAACATGTTTATTATTTGTCTTAACATACTAAATTTTACAAAGATTCACATACGAACGTAACAATGACAAATTTTATTTGTGACACGAAACAATCATTAAATAGATATTACTTTTAACTGAATATTAGTTTGATCCAAATCATTTCAGAATGTGTTAATTTGATTTTTTTATAGTTAACCTCATTTCGTTATTTATTTTTCAAGTTATGTTAAATTTTCATTAATTTTTGAAATCCTCATTCATATTAAATCAACATTTAACAAAGCAGTTTTCCGATAAAAATGTGGCTTTGAACTGTAATTTAAATTTGTGATTGTCATCTAAATTGCAATTAACATATTATAAAAACACAATTTACAAATACATTTTTAGTAAGAAAAATATAATTGAATAGAAATTGTCTACAATCCTAAAAATAATTTCACAATTTATCAAAAGTAATTAAATCGAATTTTTCACGTTAAAATTTCTAACTTTGGACAGTATTAGAAATCAAAATTCTTCATATATAGATGACTGGTTCGAATTCAATTAGTCACATATAGTGCCAGATTTTTTCTCATTCAAATATAAATTTACATATTCTTTAATATACATATTTATCATATATATGATACATGAGGGAGTTTCTACTGAGAACCGCAAATCGTGTGAAAACCGAGAAAATGGTATCGCCATTTTTGCCTTGAGTTCTCAGTTCTCACATGATTTGCGGTTCTCAACCGAACCTCCATCTATGATACATTCCCTAAACAATTAAATCTGTTATTAAAAAAAACAACAACATGAATATACGTGTTTGCCATCCATAATTTCATACGTTTATCAATTAGATTTGATATACATAAAAAATGACAGGTACATGCTTCTAAAAATTATCTAAGTACTTGATTTAAAATTAAGTGTTTTGAGTTCAAATTCTCCGTACACATCTGATTCATATTTGTTTTTGTAAACGAATTATTCGATCCTTACTAATACATTTTTTTAAAAAAAAATACCAAATGTATGATAGCTTGATCATCAAACAATGTATATCTGAATAATATTGAATCATATAATAATACAAGAATTTAATTAATTACTTTTTTTGAAAAATAATTTAATCAATTAATTATGCTCGCACAATTTCATTACTTGCACAAACACCACACGCATCAAAATGAACAAGTGTACGTCTGCCGTCTACATTCAACTCCCACCTCATCAAACATCCTCCAAAAAACTCCAAACTGCCATGTCAGCATCCAGCCTGGCAGCAATTCTTCGATCCCCTGCAACCCGCCCCACCGCCATCTACAGTATTACCCAATCAAAAACAACCACGACTCTCCATTTAGAAAACGGAATCGTTCGTACAGAAACAAACAAGCCTTAAACTCTGGTGTACTGCGGACGTTTCGTACGAGAATAAACCCCTTCGTCTGTCATTTTCTGAATGAAAACCCGATGAAGAGAAAAGCCTCGATTACGTCCTCAAATTCGCCCCCATCTCTCAACCCCAATCTCTCGCCGCCCCCCTGATTGGTGAATCGTGGAATCTCCCACTTCGGATTCCGCCGCTGAAGTTGACCGCTCTCCCCACCTAACTTCAAACCCCAGGTATGTAAATATCCCAGCTTGGTCAGGATAAGAACGATTGAGCTGAGAAAGGTCGAAGCTTGAGGTAGCAGACGAGTTTTCACGAGTTGGGTTTTGCTGTTAAGGTTTTCTCCGAACTGGGTTTTCGGTATAATCGGTAGGGTTTGGATAAGCTAAGAATGCAAATGGCTATGGCTGGTGCTTTGACTTCTATTTTTCTTGGCTTAGTTTGGATTATGAATCTGGCTGTGTTCTGATGAAATTATGTAACTTTATTTTTCATATGATTTTGGGTGGATGAGATTATGAGATGATGAAGAATATGATTTTGCTGTGTATTAGCTAAATATGGATTTTGCTCGTATTCATATGATGTTGTGTTTTTGTTTGATTTTGACTCGTTTTGTTACAAACTATGTTTGTGTCTTGAAGTTTCAAAGGAAAGCCTAAATCCGGTAAATTAAAATTTTGCTTATACGGGTGTCATAAGGAAGTTCAACGGGACTTCTGTTTCAGGGTGTAAATTGATGTTTTCGGGGTTGTAGATCAGTCTAGGTTCATTTTTCGTCATTCGGGTGCGAGTCGTTTGAGATTCGAGGATGAGTTTGATTTATGGAGGATGTAAAGGGTGTCCCTTCTTTTGTGCAAAAATGAATTCAATAAGCTTTACTTTTAGGTCCTCTAATTGGACTTCCCGGGGGGAGGGTAAGACTTGTGCGGAGACTTGGAGTCGTTATCCATTGTTTCTATGTGTTTGGCTCATTGGTGTCTAATTCGCGCAGGTATAAATCTTTTGTTGGACCACATTGTCGGATTGTCGAGTCTTGGAAAAGAAAAACAGTGTGATAAAAGTCTGCGAGGCTGCAGATTGCTGCTTCCGGGCAAAGATGGCTTTGGCATTCACCCCGCTTTCCTGGCTGTCGTGGCGCAGGAAATGCCAGCAGTCGAAAGCCGTCAAAGCCCCATCCTCGAACACTACTCAAGATCCCGGTTTATGGGAGTTGGACACTGTCAAGTTCCCGAAAGCTAACGGAAACAACATAGCCTCCTCGTCTAGGAAAGTCAAGAGGAAACGGGATGCTCGGGAGGAGCGCAAACTGGACAAGGAGTACGATGTTGTTCTCGTGCCTCGTGACGGGGGGTGTGTTTCGGGATCCGAATCCGATGATTCAGACTGGTCCGTTGGATGGTCGGAGCCTCATGGACCTGAGTTCCCGAGCGACGAAGATGACTCTAATAACAGCTTCGCAGTGCTCGTTCGTTGCTATGGCCGTGGCGTGCCCAATGTAGCCGCTCAAATGCCTCAAAATAAAATTTTTGGCCCAGCCGGGAACTTCTCAGATGGCTTGCCTGCTGGTAAGAGTTTGACTTTTTTTTTTAAAAAAAAATGTGTTTTTTTCTAATATTAATTATTAAAAATATTATTAATATATATAACTCAGTCTTACCGTCTGATTAATCCTTCCGATTAACGCTTTTTACTGCTGACACGTTATAAATAACCTATTTCTGCCACTTTTTTCTTAATTTTTTATTTTTGAAAGAGAAAAATTACTGGAGGGAAGTTTATTGATTCTTATTGCAAAAGCACGAATTCTTAGTATCATCGATGCACTTCATTGTACTCATTTGCAAACTATTAAATTAGTTCTGGTTTTGTCGTGCAGAAAGCAAGAAGTACATGGAGCAGTGGCTGTCATCTCTGCAGACCAACTAATCGACTTCTCACCATTCTTCAGACCCATTCACGCTATTGCCGCTCATTCATGTGGACTCTACAACAAATACGAAAAAGAAAATAAAAAAACTACAAATGTCGACACCAAAACAAAAAAAAAAGAGGGAAAAGTAAGTTGTGGTACATAATTTATGCAGCCTGGATTGCGCGTAGACGGGATTCTCCACACCAGCTCAAGCGGAAGGTAAACATAGTGATCCTCTTCGGCCCTCAGCTCCAGCTTCTAAATTTCAAGAAAATGACGGAGAAGAGAAAGAACGGGAAATCTCGCTGCGAGAGTTATGGATTAATTCGCATGGTGTAAATTAATGTAAATAATTTGTTCTAAGCTCTGTCTGGAAAAATCCGAGCCTCTGTGTTGAAATGCTTCACCGCATTTCCTGGTGTTTATAACATTCTCATTTGTGAATGCAAAAATAATTTGTCATATGATCCTCTTGTGATATAATTTAAGGTCCGGATCTTTTGCCAGTGTTTTCACTCTCACTTGCTTTGAATTGAAGCTGTTTAATTTTCAATGCTCTGATCGAATCCGGAAGCTATTCAAATCTCCCATGACATCCTATTTCGAAACTGAACAGAACCACAGACTTCAAAAAACTAAACCGAATCAAATCATATGATTCAATTTGAAATAGTTCGGTTTGAAAAATTGAACCCTTAGTAATCGGTTTTTCAAAATGGATACTATAAACGAATCACTAACACTTCAATCTGAATTAAATCTATCGGTTCCATTCGATTTAATTTGATTCATCAATTTATCAGTTTTTATTTACATTCATGATCGACCCTTAACTTTTCTCTAATTTTTTTTTCATTCTTTTATTTTTGAAAGCTTTTTATGGGGTTTTTATTAGCAAAATTTATTTTGACTAGCAAAAATAAGAATAAAAGTTATTTATTTTTTTCTGAAAAGAAAATTTATTTAGAAAGCTTTTTTCAATCTATTTTTTACGTATTTAGCAAATGCTGCCAAATCAAACTGAAATTAGAACCTGGAAAGTATTTTCGAAATGATGATACAAGACAACCCTAATTTCAAAAAAGTCATATTTTCCCCATTCTTAATCCTTTTAAGCTCCATCAACTAACCTGCTATCTCTCTCTCCGATTCAGAAATGCACGGACGACCACGCAAAGCGCCCAAGCCGGAAGCCGAAGCCGAAGCGGCTTCAGCGATCAAAGCCGAGAAGCTCCGCATTCTGCAGTCAACTTTCCTGCAAAACCATCTCAACAAAATGTAAGCTTCTGACTGATTTATCTGGTTGGGTTCGTTGGTTGATTGATTGATTGATTGATCTGGTTGGGTTTATGATTGTGAATTGGGCAGTTATACTAAGGAAGCCCTAGATGTGAGTGCGAAGCTGCTCGAATCGAATCCTGAAGTGTACACGGGTTGGAATTATAGGAAACTTGCTGTGGAGCATCAGCTGAGTCAATCTGAATCTGATCCGGAGGCTGCGAAGAACATATTTGACGAAGAGCTGCGTGTTGTGAGTTCTGAGATGTGTAATTTTGCTTCTGATTTTTCATAGCAATTTGAGAATTTAGAGTTCCAGTTCTTATCGTCAGCCTGACTTTCGAAGATACACATAGAGGTGCTTAGCATTGCCTTATAGCTTAGGATAATAGGCGGACTGAGTTTCTTGTTCAGTTGTTGCTTCTTTGAATGATGAGGAAGGCATAAATCAGTAGCGGTTCCAGGAATTTTAATTCGGGGTACAAAAAAATGAATATGTCATCCTAGTTGGTTTATGCTGTAGCGAACAGATTACAGAGATTTAGATGAAGTTAAGTTGACTCTTGATTGAGTTTGGTACTGGGATTGAGCTTTGAGCTCAAGGCCGCAGATGTTAATTTGTTTTCCTGTTTTTAGTATATTATTTATTTATTTGGTGTATTATGAGTTGAATTTGGCTATATTGAGATGTTTTGTGTTGTATTTAAATTATAAAAATTGGATTGAGTTTGGGGTACAAAATTACAATTTAGGCTAAATTAAGAATATAAAAATTACATTTTCTTTTTTTTAATATATATAAAAGTATTTTAGGTAGCAGACGATTGTCCACGATGTCCCCAGTGGATTCGCCACTGGCTTAAATTGGATGGAAGAGCAGAACATGTTGTGCTTTCTAAAATGTGATTTGGACCTTGTTAAGTGAATCTGTTGATTTTTAGGAAGATAGTTTGATTTTTTTTGCAGTTGCAAAACTGAAGTTTGAATTATGCAGGTGGAAAGTGCGTTGAGGACAAACTTCAAATCCTACGGGGCTTGGCATCACCGTAAGTGGGTTTTAAGCAAGGGCCAGTCTCCCTTGGATCATGAGCTGAGGCTTCTTGATAAGTTTCAGAAGGCTGACTCGCGAAACTTTCATGCATGGAATTATCGCAGGTGAAAACATTGGTTTTGTGCTTCTTAGGTTTTTCATGCTTTTGGAGCTTTTGCTATAACATTGTGTTTTGTTTCAGATTTGTCGCGGAGTTGATGAAGACTTCTGCAGAGAAAGAGTTGCAGTATACTACCAATATGATCGAAACCAACTTCAGCAATTATTCTGCGTGGCACAATCGAAGGTATCATCTTCTTTTTTTGCTGTTCTTCTTCTTCTAATTATTGAATGCTGGTTGGCTGGCTCCTTTTACATAATTACTTCCTTAATACTATGTCAATAGTTGCCTGACATTTTTTTCCTTTCCAGTGCAATTTTGTCACATTTATTGAAAAAGAAGGCCAGTGGATTTGAGTCACAAGAAAAAGTGTTGACGGAGGAATTTGAGCTAGTCCATCAGGCTATTTTTACGGATCCTGATGATCAAAGCGGTTGGTTTTATCATCTATGGCTTCTTCAACAAACAGTGAAACCAGAGTCACCTTTTCTGATTTCCTCCTGGCCTCCTCACGCTTCTGACCTGATGGTGGCTTCAGACTCGAGCCCGAGCTCATCAGCTTCTTCAACCGCGAGCTACGTCAGTAAAACAAGAACTCTTCCTCTCATTTTATACTTTGACCAATTAGTCAAAGGTGTGAACTCATCCACAATCACAGTTGATAGTGAACTGTGCTCCAGTACGAATCTTATCTGGAGGCCGGTATCTAAAAATACCGCTACGGCTGCCCAAGCATGGATCACTGAACTTACTCTTCTTGATGCCATGTCCGGCGCTTCAAAAGCCTACCCCATAAAAATTTCTATCGGCCATTCCGAAGGAGTTACATCTTTAAGTAATGTCCAGTTACTCGCCACTTCACAGATTGCTTTTACTGTGAACATAGAGAAACGTGCTTCTGATAATGCCAATGAGCAGGACGTGGAGGAGATTTTGTGGACAGATGGGAATTTCCATGCATCTGAAATCCATCACAAAGAATCTGTTCCCGTCCATCCGTTCACTCTACTGAGCATTGCAGATGAGAAGAAACCTCCATCCTCTACGTGGCACGTAAATACTTTACTCAATGAAATTACGCTGTTCAGGGAATTGTTATCCGAGATTAGCTGGTAAGTTCGTCAAACTTTCAGCAATTCATCATCTTTCATGTATTTTTCTGAAAACAGTTCAACTCGTATCACTTTTGCAGTAAAATTGGGAAGCTTACATTGGCGAGGCTATTGACAGCTTATGACTCAATCATGATGTGGAAGACTAACCCCCCATGTGCCTACAAATTTGTCCACACGGAAGAAGTCCTCGAACTATACAGCGACCTGATGAAGTCCGATCCGTCACACTTTCAATATTACAAAGACCAACACAGCTCAGCTGTATTGCAGAAGGTGACTCGTTGCTCCTATGTATGCCGCACTTCCAAGTTTGATCTCAATACTATTAACTATATGGCTCTATTCAAAATTTGAATTGTTAAATTCAAGTAAACTTAGGCTGTGTTTAGTTTAGCGAAAATTTGAGGGAAAGGAAAATTTGATAGAAAATAGGAAGGAATCCTTTGTTTGGTTTTTGGAAAGTTAGGGGAGAGAAAAATAAATGGAAAATGAGATGAAAATTTTTAACAGAACAAAGAGTGTTCGAATAATTTCCCATGAATTTTCTACCTCTAATCAAATCATGGAAAATAAGATGGATTCCATAGAGAATTCACTTTCCTTGTCATTTTCCTTTCATCCTTATTTTCCTTAAACCAAACACACTATTTAAATCATAGGAATCAGTCATAAAAATTAAAAAGAATTCTCTTGTAATCCTCCAAGTTTATGGGATGCCAGCGTCTTTGGTCAACACATGCACAAACAACAATCCACACTTTAAGGTTGTAGTTTGGGGAAAATTTTAGGGTAAGGAAAATGATTGGAAAATGAGAATGAATCCATTGTTTGATTGAGTGAAAGTTGGAGATGGAAAACTAGATGGAAAGTAAGAAAGAAAATTTGTTTAAACTGAACAGGTTTTTAGTATTTCTCCCAAAAATTTCCACCCTTATCAAACAAGAGGATTAATTAGGATTCACTTTTCCTCCCATCCTTATTTTCCCTGAACTAGACATAGCATAAGGTTGTGTAAGGTTTGAGGAAAATTTGAAAAGAAAAATTTGAGGGAAAGTGAATTCTTTATGGAATCCATCATTTTTTTCCCCTTGTGTGGTTAGAGGTGGAAAATTCTTCTAGAAAATGATTAAACACTTTTTAATTTTAACAAATATCCCTCCCTATTTTCTATCAAATTTTCCATTTAATTTTTCATCCTCAACTTTCCCTCAACCAAAAAGTGGATTCCATCTAATTTTCTCACTAACTTTCTTTTCCATCAAATTTTCCCTAAACCAAACACAGTCTAATGGTTTTCCCTTTTTTGTTGAAACGTGCTCTATATTTTTTTGAGACATTAGTGATTAGCAATTGTGTTCTATTGGGATTTTGGATTTTGATTGTTCCGGAGTTTCAGCATGTCATGTCTTGTATGAATAGTTGCCCCTCAGTCCTGCTATTTAAAACATGTGACCTTGTTCTCAAACATGGCCTCCGTTTTCATCTTCTTCTTACAAAAAGTTGCATAATTTTTATCAACCAATATACAGGAAACGGCCAGCAATGACTCTCTGTCGAAGCACTCCTTTTTCTACAAGAACTCAGCCTCTGCCAGTAAGGTCACTTGTTTAAGATTGAACAGCATGTCTTTGTCTCGTATCGGGTTCATAGAGCGGCTCTTATGGGTTCAGATGCTTGATTTGAGCCACAACGAAATCCGGACAATTGATGGTAATTACTTCTGACGTTACGCCATTAATTAGCTTGTTGATATGGATTTCAATCAAACGAGTCTGATTGACGTGTTCAAACATGTATGGCAGGACTGGAGGCTTTACAGCTGCTTCGCTATCTCAACCTCAGTGACAACAAAATCAAAAGCTTCACCGCGTTGGAACCTCTACGTCAGCTACCTCTGGAAGTATTGAACATCTCTCGCAATGAGATTGGCTCCCACTCCATCGACACAACGAGATACTTATCCGCATCTCCTCTTTCCCATACATACTCAAATCCCGACTTCATCACGAGTGACCCAGATGACATAAAGAACTACTGGGAGGCTTATATTCTGTTTAAAGGCTTGAGCTTGACGCAGCTAGATATCGCCGGGAACCAGATCTGCGACGATAAATTTATCTCATTTTTGGTGAAAGTATTGACCTCACTACAGTGGCTAAATGGCAGGAAGCTGTAACATGATCTTGCCGGAGGGAAGGCTTCTGACAGCGAAGAGGCTCTTGAGGTCTCGCTTGCCGACTTTCTTCTGCGGCGTGGCTGATCTGGTGCGCATCTTCGGGTATGGGATGCAATCGACGCCCATGTCAGCAGAACATGAAAAATCAGATCGATCCTTATAAAACAACTATTTCGTAGCTGCATGTAATCATTTTCATTGGCAAAGGTCGCAAGTTTGTTGCTGAAAACCAAGTATACATTCTTGTTTTCAACTGCCTCTGAAATGTTATGGGATAATGCAACTGCAAAAACAAAAAAAATAAAGAAATAAACCAGCAAAAATCATATACTTTCCAACAATATATAAAAATGTTTAAAAGAATGAAAAAAATAAGTTTATACTTACCGAGCTTAGTTTTGAGATAGTTGGGTTCTTGATGTATTTGCCACGCAAAATCCGGTCTAGACCCGAAAATGACTCGAAACCAGATCAGAATGGATCCGAACCGGATCAGATTGATTGATTGATTTCGGACGGGTCTTAAGTTTGATTTCAGTCCGGATCGGAATTGTTTAAAATAGACTGATTTTATAACTTTTTAACAAAATATAATACTTTAAATCTAATCATTAAATATATCTTATTTAATATGCAAATAGAAATATTTTTATTGATTTTTAATAATAAAATAATATTTTATTTTGAATCCGGTCAAAATCGGTCTAAATCCAAATCCAAAATTTTCCAGCCTGGAATCGGTACAGTCTTCGATCCTTAAAAAATTTTGATTCTAATTACGGTTCAAGTCGGTTCTAAACGGATGTACACCCTATTTGCGACTGATTTGATGACCAATTCATGACGGATGCGGGGAGGAGGATCGCCGAGACCAATTCTTAACTTATATAAAATATCTTTTCTTTATTTTTGATTCTACCCCACTATTTGAAGAAAACCTCAGTTTTTTCTGAAGAAACCGCGGTTTCAAACCGGTGATTTTATTACAGCAGTCTGAACCGGTAGTTTTCTTGAAAAAAACCACGGTTCACAACTGCGGTTTACTTGAGAAAAACCGCGGTTCACAACTGCGGTTTTTTTCAAGTAGGGTAGAGCCGAAAATAAAGAAAAAATGAGGGTAGATTAGATAACAAAATATGTAAAGAGGGTAATTTGTAAAAAAAATCAAAAAATTACGAAAAGATATTTTATATAAGTTAGGTAAGTGATCCAGAGAAAAAAAAGCACATTATTTTACTAATTTTTGTGTTTCATTTTAGGTATTTTATTTAGGGTTCTAACGTTTCACGGTTTAGAATTATAGGTTTTAAAATTTTAAGGGTTTTGTCACTTAACCAAAAATATTTATCCATTTTTACTTATCACTTGAGAATTTCAATACATATCTAATAACTCCGAATACTTTATAAAGTCAAACACCTAATAATTTCATTTTAGTAATTTATAATAAAACTCATTTTGAACCACTCCATATTGCATTTTATACTTACTTAAAAAACACACAATGCTATATTATTTGTTAGGATGGAGAGGCCTCTCTTTTCCACCCGGCAATCGCAGCGGAATGAGGATACGACACACTCATTCGAATAATACAGACCAACACACAATTATATGAATAAAGAACCAAAGAAACACATAATATTTTTTAACATGGTTCAGCCCTCCAACAGAGCATACCTCCACAATCTCCACTATTTATATATATGTATTATAAGAATGGACTCACCTCTCAACACTCTTGAATACAGATCTCTCAACTCTCTCATAGATTTTCTCAAACCAAAAACCTACAGAAACCCCACACAACACTCAAAAAGAATCCCTCATGAATTCTTCTGGAGGACTCCCACCGAGTCTCTCAAATTATTCCTACCACTAGGACATCCTATTTACAGGATACTAATACTAAATCAAATAGGATTTCTAATCCTACCAAAACAGTAATTTAGTAACCTACCAATAGGATTCCTAATATTAATCAACTTCCAAATAAGTTAATTATCTCTTTCATCTCCATATTTAGAAATCTAATCAATTTCCAACAAAATTTACTCAATCGTAAGTATTAACTTCACATTAATGGACACAAAATCACCTTAAAATATGAAATATTTGAAAAATAATAGTGACACTATTTTGCTTATACTTGCAATTGGTATCAAGTCATGTGCAATAATTTTTGTGTATTCATTGATATTTTTTATCTCTGTCAATAAAATTTAAAACTATTCGATATAATTTTTGAAAAATATATCTTGATAACTTTTTTTCCCTTGAAAATTATATTCTGAGTCGATCTATATTTAACTGTGTTAAAATAATTGGCTGGATATACACATTTTAATTTGGCAAGCTGAATCAAAAATGCTAGGCTGCTCCATCTCAGCAACCATTGAAGCCATCTTTGTTTTTCAAGCTGAAGTTCCATTTCAAATCTGCTGGAAAGCCATTGAGTCTGGTTTCTTCGGCTGCGCCAGGGCCGGCCCTGAAGCTTGACCCATGTGAGCGCAGGCCCAAGGTCCAGCTCCGGTAAGGAAAGAGTTTAGTTCTTCAAAGGGCCCCATGACAAAATTGTAAATGATTAGAATCGAACTCTCACACACAAAGTTAATTGGTAGTCCTTTAAACCAATTAAGCTAACTAAAACAAGTAAATCTTTCCAATATTGAAAATATATAACACTTGATAACAGGGGCCCATTTTTAAATTTCACCCAGGGCCCACAAAAATTCAGGACCGGACCTCAGCCGCGCTAAATTGTTGTCAAAGATCTGGTTGGGAATGGCTTGAGTGTTATCTCTCAATCGGAATCGGAATGTTTTTGCTGTGAAGATCTGTGACTGATCTGGTGAGTATGATCCAGAAGAGGATCGATCCGATCGAGTTAGAAGCAATTTGGGTCAGGGACAAGTATCGGATCTCCACAAATTTCGCTACGCGGAAATTCAGAAACTTGATGAGCAGAACAACAGCCCCTCCTCGAACGGCCTCTGAAATGTTATGGCATAATTCAACTGCAAAAACAAAAATAAATAAAAAATGAATAAAAAAAAATGTTGAAGGGTGTGTTTGGTTTAGGGAAAGTTTCAGAGAAAGAAAAATTGGATGAAAAATAGAATGAAAACCAAATCCTTCGTGGAATCCATTTCATTTTTCACTTGTTTGTTTAACATGAAAAGTTTAAAGGAAAATGTCATTTCCTATTATTGTTAATCAAAATTTTTCATCAGCTCTGATACTATGTAGATTTGTTGGATCCACACTCAAAATCAATTTGCAATGAATGAGAGAGCCTAACTATATATGATGATCAATCTTGAGCTCAAGTTGAACGATGTGGGATAATACGTTCAACACTTTCCACCTAATTTTCTCTTCCATGAAACTTTGTCTAAACCAAACAAAGCCTAAAAGAATGGAAAGAGTGTTTATACTTACGGAGCTTAGTTCCGAGAGAGTTGGTTTCTTGATGGATTTGCGACTGATTTGATGACCAAATCATGACGGATGCGGGGAGGAGGATCGCCGAGACAGCGAAGAGAAACCAAGTTTTGCCCATCCCCGGCGATCGCGCCTGCTCCATACAATAGCGTTGAAGATGATAGATGAAGCGAATTATATAATTCGATTCTTTACTAAAAACTACAAGGAGGAAAATTTGAAGTCCAGAGGATTGTAGCTTGCTCGATGCTTGAAGCTGTGAAATTTATGTGAGGGAGAAATTAAGTGGGTGTGGGTGTGTGTTATTGTAAGCAGCAACTAACCATTGACAAGTCTTGCTCGCTACGCGTTGTATGAATAGCATCAAATTCGGGCGACATTTCCTTGGAGCTCAAACCATTTATCAAAATTTGAATATTTGTAATTGTGGGTTATGAGTTATGAGTTTATAAAATATTAAGAATAGCTTGTTGGTGTTTATAATTGTGGGTTATGAGTTTGATAATGACGTTCAAACGTATACGGATTTCAGTAAGGAAAAATATACTTTAGTCATTTTTAAGTATATTTATATGTGCATTATTATTTTTTATTACAAGTAATTTATTGCATTACAATCAGGCTTACTAAGAGAACTCTCATTGAAAGGAGAGACAGAAACAGCTTTCATATAGGTGAAAAAAGAAAAACACATCCAATCTCTAAGATTTGGACTCCTGAACTTGAGAATGGAAGATCAATACTCAAGATAGTAGACCACCAACATTTTGATCGCGTGTATGTAGGAGTGTAATAAAAATCAATAAACCGATGAATCGAATCAAATTGAACCGAATCTATCGGTTCGATTCAGTTTGAAATGTTAGTAGTTCGGTTACGGTTTCAAATTTTTAAAAACAAACTACTAATGGTTTGGTTTAGTTTTAATTTTTTTTAAACCGAACAAAATTAGGATTTTATATAAAAATTCTTCTATTTAATAATTAAATTAGTCAATAATTTATTGAGGAAGTATTATATATACGGATTTTGAAAGATAAATTTTACCTTATACGCTATTAATATTCGTTTTTATTTTAAATTAAACGTACTACTCTCTCGTTCCTAATACGTGATACCAGATGTGTACTAATTCATTTGGCCTTTATCTGCGTATTAAATCATCAACTTGACATTCTTGAGTAAAATAGAGACCTTAATAAAACCTTAATCATAATATTGTCAATCCACATGTTGACATTTGCTGTGAATTATTCTCGTAAGGACCGCCTCGTCGGGGACCCGGTTAAATATTTTTAGGGGAACTTTTGTAGCCGTGACTCCGCCTTGACCTCCACGAAACTTAGAAATTTAATAATGTATTTCTCAATTAAATATTATCTCTTTGTATAATTAATTACATAGTTATCGTAACCGGATTGATCGATTGGACTGGGAATAGGATCGGATACCGATCCGATTTTATATATTTTATCAATCTACATCACTAATCAGATAAAACCGGTTGAATCTGTCGATTTTTAATGAGACCGATGAACCGGACCGCATATATGAACTGATTTGTCATGAAAATAGATTTTAAACTAAACTTAAAAAATTATTTTCTTAAATCGTGGCAATCATGGCTCAAACCGAAGCTTGCTAAGAGTTAGATAAGTACTCATAACACCAAACTATCCAATTATTTTATTAAAACTTCAATAATTAACATATTAATTCTTATACATTATAATAATTATATATAATTAGACCGACGGTCGAACCAGTTTGAACCGCTGGTTCGACTAGAAAATCAATTCAACCTCTGGTCCGGTTCTAATAACTATGATTAATTATCGAGAAGAGTTTCGAGCAAGCTTACCTGATTGTTTGATTGTTCGATAAGTACTAGGAAAATTCAGTCCATCTCTCGGCAAGTTCTAACAGGGTGAAATTTTTTTCCAGCTGAGAGAAATGGACCATGGAGATCACCACGAACTGCAGCAGGAAATCCACAAAACGGTGGTATTAGGCGTCGTTTTGATCCTGTGCGTCAGCGTCCCCGCCAGCCTCTGGATCAACCGGCACGTAGCAGGGCCGAAGAAAAACGACGGCGTCTGGGGGCTCCAGTTCGATCTCGGTGAGTCAGTCATACTCATTCCCTCCGCGGCGTTTGGTTGCGTAAATCGTTCCGCAGACCCTAAACTCCAATTAACATCAGAATTGATATTCGAACCAAACGCTGTCTTTCCTGCAGCGCAGTTTTACGATGCCGTTTCGAAGTGCGCTCCCGAGGACTCGCTCCAGGAGCGGATGCGGGTCATCGGGTCGTTTCCGGTCGCGCGGATGCTCTACGTGATCGGTTCGTTCATGTTTCTGGGTCTGACTCTGCAGCTCAACATTGCTCAGGTTTCGGTTCTGGCTTGGACGCTGACTGTGTGGTGCAATTTCGTGTTCTTCGTCGACCGGCTTGCGTCCGCCGTTGCGGGTGCACCGTGAGCGTCATGGAGAGTAGAACGGCTAGTGGGCAGATGAGTCTTCATAGGCCCATTTGAATCTCAGCCCAATGGGCTTTGGATCCGTCCATGTAATTATCCATAGAGTCAAATGAAATATAATAAGAGTATTGACCTTGTTTTTTGTAATGGTCTTCCGATTGAAAAATCTGTTTCACTAATTCATCCTCAAAAATCAAACACTAAGTGTGTATTTGGTTATAAAAAATTTGCTGGAAAATGGAAAAAAAATTTGTAGAAAATGAGAAAGAATGTTTATAAAAAAATTAGATGGAAATTAAGAAGGAAAATTTATTTAAAATAAAAAATATTTTATCATTTTCATATCATTTTTCATCCTTAATCAAACAAGAAAAATTTCATGGAGAAATACACTTTTACTCAATCCAAAATTTTTCGTAAACCAAACTCAGCGTAAGGCAATGTTTGGTTTAAGGAAAATTTGGTGAAAATGAAAGTTTGAGGGAAAATGGAAAAGAAATGGAATCTTTCAAGAGTTTCATCTAATTTTCTCTTGTTTGGTTTCATAAGAAAAATGACAAAAAAAAATTTTAAGGAATCATTCATTTTCCATTATTATGGCAAATATGTAGGAAGATATCAATCTTTCATCTCACTTCATAAATTGAACTTGATGAAATACATTTAATTTGTACAAAAAAGTGTTCATTTATGTGGGATAAATTAAATTTGATCGGGTTGATTTGTTAGAGATAAGAATTACAATTTTCACCCATTTTTTCATATAATTTTCTTCTTCTATTTTTCATCTAAACTAAATACTAAATTTTACTAATTTTCCATCAAATTTTCTTTTCCATCAAATTTTTTCTAAACCAAAAATAGCCTAAAAGAAAGAATAAAAAAATCATGTTTGGTTTAGGAAAATTTGGTAGAACAAAAAATTTGGTGAAAAATTTATAAAACTCCATGTTTGGTTTAGATGTAAAATATGAAGGAAAGAAAATCAAGTGAAAAATATTTTCTTAACTCTTAACCAACAAATATGATACAATCAAGTTCAATGTATGTGAAATGAATAACTATTTATTCTATTAGGTTCAATATATCCGAACAAGTTCAATGTATCCGACAAGATTTTTATATTAAGTTCAGTGTATCCGATCAAGTTCAATGTATCCGACAAGATTGACAATATTAAGATGATATAATACTTTTCTATACATTTTCCATGAAACTTTCCATGATTCTGGAAAATGAAATGGAATCTTTATTATTTTTCTTGACATTTTCCATAGCATACCAAACAAAAATAAATTATATGGAATCCTTCAATAATTTTATTTCTTTCTCATTTTCCATCAAATTTTCCTTTTCACTAAATTTTCGCTAAGGCTGTGTTTGGTGGAAAGGAAAATTTCGTGGGAAATAAAAAGAAAAATTTGTGAGAAAATTAAAAGGAAAGTTTGTGGAAAAATTAGATGAAAAATAGGAAGGAAATTTTATTTCAAATATAAAATATTTTAGTTCTTTTTCACCATTGTTTACCCCTAACCAAATAAGAGAAATTAGGAAAATTCCATAGGAAAATCCACATTCCACCATATGGAAAATTTTTGTTTGGGGAAATTGCATAGTCCATGTCATCCATTCTATTTTCCCTTGTTTTATTAGAGGTTCGGAAAATGCTAAAACATTCTTTATTTTACATAAATTTTTCATCCTATTTTCTAACTAATTTACAAATTTTACTTTTCATTTTCTCATAAGTTTTTCATCTTATTTTCTACCAAAATTTTCTTTTCCCTAAACCAAAACACAGCCTAAAGAACCAATAAGAAGGGACTTTAATAACGAAAGGCCCCTTATCGACGCATTACTGATATAGTTATGCAACTGGATATTACATTGATGCCAGACTTGGCAACTACCTGTTGCTTTACAGTTTCTGCAACTAGATATTACATCGATGTAGCAGTAACATTTTGTTTTCTCGGTACACGTATGTAGACTACAAGGAGCTCATTTGGGCTACTAAAATTCCCATTATTGACAGTTGAGGCCAGGATGGCCGCAAGAGAGAACTCATATTGGAGCCGGTGAGTCAGAAGCCTCAGAGTTCCACTCGCCATTTCTTTCTTCCAGACTCGTACGAGTGGAGACTTGTACATAGTTGAGTCCATTTTGTGGGGCTAGATTATACAATGCAGTAAGCCATGAAGATATGAAGCTTCAACAACTCCTTTGTATACAGATATATATATGATATGCGCGATGCCTAGGAGGGGGAGAGTTACCAAGCTCCGAGTAACGTTATATGAGGTTGGTGGAGTTGGATTTCAGACATTGGGCATCTGTATCATCTGGGAAGGAGACTTTAACAGCTTCTTTAATGACTCGACGATGCTAGAGATAGATGGGCGCTGAGCAGGATCACTGTCCATTCAAAATGGTAAATGGTAGTTGATTTAGTGCCTCAAACAATAAACCCTGTTATGCTCGGCAATTAAACAACCTTAATTGAGATAGCCTTGCCTAACAGAAATTTCATCTGATAAAGAAAAGAACTGAGAAGAATTGATTGTACGAGACTACCCTTACCTAGCCCAACAAGCCTCCATAAGAGAAGCCAAAACTGGGGAGGTATTTTTAGGAATGACAAGCCTTCTGTTCTGGAATGCAACAGCCCCAACCACCTGAAAAATTAAACAGCATTTTGGTACTGTGAAAAGCAAAGTAATGTGATGCTTTTACAACATTAACACGAAGGAATAGTCTCTAATTTTCTTCTCACAAAATGCTCCTCAATCTCCTTCAATATTACTAATGTGAGCAGAAAGAAACTACCTATTCAGGCGTCGTATCGGAAGCATTCATACTAGGGCAGTGGAGTCAGATTTACCTGGGCGGGGCTAAGTCCATTCCAAGGTTGTTGCAGGGTCACCAGTTCCCATAAAATCACCCCAAAGCTGTAAACATCAGATTTTTCATTTGATGGTTCTCCGCGAAGAAATTCTGGGGCCATCCACTCAGGCTGAAATGAAAAGCAACATAACTATTAGAAGCCATAAATGCAGTGCTAAGAAACTACCTGCAACTCTGCGAGGATGTTGAATATAATCTGATTGATAAATAAAGAGAAACATGAATTGTCACTGATGCAAACTATTTTACTGCAGGTTGATATTCAGGAATTGAAAGTGAAAAGGGACAGTGGGATTGCTAGACCAGCTAAATCCTCATACTGTGTTCACTCGCAAGCTTCCCACCCCCTAACCATAAACACATGTGCAAGGGATTGAGTGTTTACCGTTCCAGCAACAGACTTGGCCGATATGAAGGTGTTAGCTTTAAATCTGGATAGTCCAAAGTCGCACACCTGATCACAAAATGGTGTAAATGGAAATGAGATACACTGAAAAAGAAGCTTCCACAGCTGACAAGTGGAAGAGAAACACTATGCCACCACTGTACCTTCACTGTCCAATTTTTGTCAACCAACAAGTTTGGTGATTTAAGATCCCAGTGGACGATAGGCGGGCTCAGGCAGTGTAGATAATTAACCCCCTTGGCCTGAATTTAATCCACAGCAATGACCTCATGTTAGAATAAATTATAGCCTGTGATAGCATTATCAGACAACAGTGAATCATCGTATACTAACAACATCCAAGGCCATGCGTAATCGCCTCCTCTGGTCTATGATTTCCCCAGGCGATGACCTATGTATCAGTCGATACAAGCTACCCCTGTTAAGCAGAAGATATGCAGATGTATTAAAAGGGATCCGTGACTTTGTTCTGCTTTAAGGTGCAATGCCAGTCTTTATAAATACAAGATGGTTTCACCTTGGTAAATACTCAGTTACAATGGATAGGTGGGGCCGCTTTGTTACTGCACCCATGAAGAGGACTACATTTGGATGGCGGACACGCTTCATAATTGCAACCTATATCATAGCAAATACAAATTTAAGTGTCCATTTTGTAGATCATTTAATAAACCCAGCACATAGTATATGGAAGGCCATGGAAGATTACTCTCACCCAACATGTGGGTTCGGGGTTGTTGGTTAAAAAAAAGTATTTTGAAGCGCAATCTCATGTTTGATCAAAAGCAGGAACCAACCACTTGTGTTGCTGAATATATAAGCCTCTCTGGGCTTGAGTATATATAGTTCAATGACAAATTATCGGCATACAGAAACAAGGAGCCGACAAGGGCAGGTACTTCAAAGTGGACAAAAGAAATGTAACATTCTGGGCAAAGGCGCACTCACAGATCCAAAGTTGAACTCACGTCAAAGTCTAATCTAATGCAACAGATCCTTAAGTTTTTTTTTGCCGGCAGTTTGTTCTTAAGTCATGTGTGGCAATATTTGATGACAAAAAGTATAATTGTTCATGAAAAGTTACCTCTCTAAGGAACTCTTTTAGTTGATCATCTTGAAAATCTTGGATTGTAAGTACCTTGACGGCAACATCCTGCATTTTAAAGTAAAAAAAACGTTTACAACACCAATTGATGAGATTTTAGGACAACAACAAGGGGCTTGACACCATAACCTAACTACTTTGATTTCAAGCACTAACCGATCCATGCCATTCAGCTCGATGCACTGTTCCAAATGATCCTGCAGGGAGAAACAGAGTGCGACAACTTTGCACTGAGAACTACACTGAACATGCAAGAAAAAAACAAGTATGTTATAACAGAAGAGGTTGGTGAATTTTTTTACCAGCACCAACACGCTCTTTAATATGTAATTCATCCCATGAAATCTCAAGCCAGTCCATTGCAAGAGAAGGTTCAATATTCAAGTATTTTGGAAGGGTTCCTGAATTCGGGTTTGCTTGATTTGGACTAACTGCTTTGGGATTTTGTTGAATTGATAAGCTGACTCCATGTTGCCCAGCAGGATTCTCCTTAAGAGAACGATTTGATTCTTTTCCAGTTTGTTGCAAATATCTGCCCCCTCTTAGTCTTGACTGCTTTTTCAAAGATGTCACTGAAGAAGCATCATTGACTTCAGAAACATCAATACCTGCAAATAAAATGTAAGTTTATAACTAGTAAATAAAGCAATCATTAGTCCCATCACTGGAGATTCAGATTGACAAAACAAATAGCACACAAAGTTTATTAATCATCGTTCTTTTAAATGAACTGAAACGTAAGTCTAACTATTGCTAAGTAAATATATAATGTAAAGATGTTGGCTGCACATCAAATGTGCTAACTTGCATAAACCCCAAATGTTTTGAGAATACTAGTTATGTTTAAGTTAGTTATCTAGTCTAATCCAACTCACCATCTTTTGTCGATTGTTGAAATTCTCTAAGGTGAGAAATCTGGAAAGCTGAAGGGATTGGTGAAAGTAAACATCCATTTATAGAAGAATCTGGACTGCACACCGTTCCTGGTTTTCCAACTAAATCAACTATATATTCCCTGCTACGTGAGAAATCGAGATATGTGAGTTGATGATGATCAATACTAATTATTAATAGCAACAGATACAGATTCCCTGCTAATAAGACAAGCAAATCTGAAAATACTTTTACAGTTTTAAATGCAGATTACATTTATGAGAAATTTAGTAGAAAATGAAAGAAACCAGATAGGAAACATGAAGTGCAAAGTATGAACAATCTGACCTTGAGGACTGCTTATCGCCTTCTTCTATCTTGATGAGACATGAGGACCTGTGGTCTGTTACGCAATACTTGCAACCACGAGCTATCCTGCATGGCAGGCCTATATAATCTGCCAACTTCTGTATATGCAAATGAATTGAGTTAACTACCAACTAGAAGTACAGAAAACAAGTGGCAGCATGCAAAACTAAACAACCAAACAACATTTAGAAATAGCTAGGTGAAAACTGTAACCTTGAACAGAATAGCACGATGTCTACAAAGTCCAAGAGATAGGCTGCCAATAGGCACCACAATACACTTGTGAAAATCCTTAAGTCTCTTGCTCAATAATTTCCATCGTATTTGGAGATCACCTTGCTCAGCTGGAAAATCCCCCCTTCAAAGATAAAAAAACTGTATTGTTAGTAACAAGGAAATGTCATCAAGCTGAACACTTGTAAATAGAAACTATACCCCATATGTGCTGCAACAAGTTTTCCAAGTTTCTCCACCAGAACCATTGGGTTCTCTGAAGAGCAACTCAGCTCTTTGGCTTTATCCTCAAGATCCTTGAGGCTCACATCCCCATATTTATCGACTAGAATAACCTCCATTGATGCATCACTATAATCCACAGCCTTAAGTGACGACAAGGACGGCACTTGCCTTCCTTCTTTTGCATCATTGCACATCATCCAAAGGTATGGATTCATCCCCAAGATGTTGTAGAAACCATCTATTATCTTGTCAGCGTACGATAAGCAGCCACTAACCTGGAAGAATAAATTTCAGACAGCATCGAATGTACGTATATGACAAATATGTCTCAAGCAATCACGAACATAAGGTATGGACAGTAAAAGAGATCTCAGAAGAAAAAACTGGAGAAGCAAAAGGGAAATAGGGTCCGCACCCATAGACGATAAGAAACTGTTTCTACATCCGAACACTCTGAAACTGTTCCAAATTTGCAACCTAGCAAAATTGCATTTGCATCAGTACAGAGTGAAGCTTGCGAAGTGAGTCTCCTGGCCAGCGACAGTTGCAAGTAGTAACGCTCAGCCGATTTCTGAGCCAAATTTCCTCCAACATTCTCAACATCTTCCTGTCTCCTACACCCACATTCACCAACGGATGAATCCTTAACATCGCTGGAGAAAAGTCCGGTATCCACAGTTGTGGCTGAAAACAGGCTCCCAGCATAAGTACTACTACTCCCACTAGACAACCTCCTCAGCGACACATGCCGGTCATATCCCCTCTCCTTACACTCCCCACCATTTCCATCATCCACCACTCGCCGCTCATACTCCAGCTGCGGCTGACGCGGCAGCAGTAACTCATTCTCATCCTCATCAAACCTGGACTTCACATGCATAGACGAAGTTGTGGACGAGGATATTGAGGTTGGGTTCATCTCCCCTTTTTTCTCAATCAGCCATCCTCGTAAAGCGGAAAGGTTCTTGGTAGCTTGAGACTTGTGATGACCCAGGAATCCATGAGGTTCATGATCCAGCTGCAAGCTCTTTACACCAGATAAAGTGGCTGACTCTGACTTGGAGGCATCGATAAAGCAACTCGGGGCTGAGATTTTCCTCTCGTGATCCAACAACTGCTTTGCTGACTGGGAAGTTGATGACGCTTCCGGCCCTCGTTGGTCGGGGAATTGCCTGGGGAAGAAGTAAGTCGTTCTGTGCGGCATTTTCACGAGCACCTCGTGGACAAATGTCTATCGCTCGCTCGCTCGCTCGCTCGCCCCCGCACGCTCAATCAGACGCACGCAACGCAGCCCAGCAAATCAAACTCAGCACGTGAAGATAACCAAACCAAAAATCTGAGCCTCTAATATCGCTCCGATTTCAACAGTCTCCTGCTGCTGCAAGATCAATTAAAATTCCAGAAATTCAGAAAAAACTAAAATTCAAACAATACTAACTAAATCGATCCTCACACGTAACAAACCGATTCTGAGCGAAGCAGACGATATTCGCGACTTTCGAGTTTCAACGCTTCAATGAGGCTCGCGATCAGCAAACTGAACGCAGTAGAACTTCAATCTCCACACCGCGATCGACGCCACGGAAATTCAAACACGCGAGCACCAAACCAAACTGCACCGAAACTGAATCGGATTTCCGGAAACAACAGCCACGCGAAATCACAGCAGAGAGGCTTTCCGGATGAGCTTCGGCGGGTCTGAGGCTCGGAGACAACTGTTGCCTGACCTGGAAGCGTCTGAAACTGATGAAAATTGAACCAAACTGCACCGGACGGGAGAACGAAGATCGGTAGGTGAGTTTGTCTGACGAAGGCGGTGATGCGATCAGGTGACGTCCATGGAGAGGCCGGAGAGAGAGAGGTGGTTTGAGCGAAGGGTTTGCAGAAGTGGTTGTGCGCGGTGTGAAACAGAGAGAGAGATTGTTCGTGAGATGGAGTTTGTTATTGTTTTTGCGGCAGCTGAGGAGAGAGAAACACACAGCGAGAGACTTTTTTTTAAGAAAAAAAAAAAAGTAAACCTGAATTTATTAATTATTTATTTTATATTTTTAAAAATTGGAGTAGAGATGGGAAGCGTTGGGAAATTGTTTAAGGCGGGCGGGAGATGCTACCGTGCGCGGGTGGCGCATGCCCACCGTAGAATCGACAACTTTCGCGCGTGAGTTCAGTCGTTGGTGAGTGGTGAGGTCTCAGGTGCATTGAATTTTCGGATTTTGTAAACTTCTAGGGTTAATTATTTTTTATTTTTACTTCATTAATATTTATTTATCACTTATTCATTTTAATATATATGTAATATTATGGCATATCTTTAAAATAAAAAATTAAATCAACCTATAAAAAAATTATACATATTATTTTATCTTTTACATGAAATTTAAAATGAATATACTAATTATTTATCTATTAAATTTCTTCAATCATTGTCATGAACATCTTCTTAATTTACTCATTTAAATACTAAACGAATAGTAATAGCTGAAGGAGGGAGTATTAGTGCATGTTTGACAGTTTGATATTTTTATAAATTATTTATGTATTAATAGTAATAGAATAAATAATTTTTTTATTTTAGTGAGATCCGTATTTTTAAAATTAAAATCTATTTATTAAAATTATCAATATTTATCAAAAAATAAATAAGTTAAATTTAGACTTAATAGAATCATATTATGATACCTATCATATCTCACCTCTACCAAAACTTTGTTATTACTTATGATACTGGTGATTGGTTATTAAAATTTAAAAATGGTTACTTTATTTATGGTTTAGGGTGTAATGATTTGTTTCGATTTTTGATAAAAATTCAAAATCAAATTGATTATAATCAATTTGAAAATTTTAAAATTGATTCAAATCACTAGTTTTATAAAACTAAACTGTACCAAATCATATGGTTTTATTTGGTTCAATTTATTTTTTTATGAACGTTATTTACTAATTTAATTACTTTTTACATAAATAACAATATAGAGATACTATTTTATATTATATATTCAGTTAAATTTATATATGATCTAAAATATTATGGAATAGTTTGGTTTGATTCGGTTCGATTTTAAAAAAGAACAAATCAAACCAAACCATTAGCTGTCGTTTTTTTGAAAATTGAAACCGTAATCAATCCACCAACACAAATAGAACCGAATCTATATATTCGGTTTGATTTGATTGATTTATCCACTTATCTATTTTTATTTACACCACTAATTTTAGACTTGTTGTAAATTATATGAGATTATCTTTCAATTATGGGAAGTGAACGATTTTTTAAAAGTACGATTGAATAATAAGAAAAGATTTATATATGATTTTATAAAATTGTGGCGTTTGGTCACATTAAAGAAATTTGGAAATTTTACATATAATTTGAATAACTATAATTAATTAATTAATTAAATATGATATTTATACGGAGATATATGAAATAAATATTGCATTAATTTAAGAAAATAAGTAAAATATTAAAACGGGTCTTGATCAACCACTGGTTTTTCACGTACGGTTACAACTAGATAAATATATATTCAAAGAATTGTAAATAAAGGACTGACTATAATTTATAACACACAAAAACATATTCTTTATAATTAATATGTCACTTTTTCAGATTTATTATAGTGACCAAATTTTGCCATAGTTATTAAGATTGGCTCTAATCCATTTTACATCATAAATCGGGTCTGATCGGACAGAACCGGTCAAAATCGGTTTACATAACTAAATACTCCCTTTGTTCTTTTATATATATTATTTAGGGTTAATTTGAATAGATCAATGTGAAGTTAATATTAGCGGTTGAACAAATTTAATAAGTCGGTAGTTAATATTTTTTTTAAAATTTGTGCAGAAAGTAAAATTGTTAGATTATTACTAGTGAAAAATGAATTTTTCATTGCTTATGATAATGACGTAATTAATATTTGACATTTTAAAGTAGTTGTTGATATTAAATACGCATTGAAAATTATTATGTGACAAATAAAAGTGGACAAATAAATTGATTAACTGACATGTAAAAGATGACATATGAAATATTGTGATAAAATGTCAATAATGGATGTCAATTTCGTGTCTGTGAAGGTAATTGACAACACCATTATCACCAGACAATTACAAAATTATTGACATATTGACTTGTTACTTATATAAATATGATAAAACGCTTGTAATTATATCAGTGATTGAATCGATTTGAGCCATCGATCTGGCTGATAAAGTGAAAATCAAAGTTTGACCAATTAATTTGATCTCCGATCTGATTTTAATAATTATAAAATTAGCATACAAAATGAACATTTACATGTACACCCTCCTCATTCAATTAATAAAATTTATCGATATAATAAAATGTTGAAATTAAATTAATATCAATAATATTTTATGTTTTTCATAGACATCCGATAAAATTAGAATAATACAGAAAAAATTAACATGACTCCTAGGATGACGGACAAATCATCAACATTTTATTGTTAAGGCAATAGGCAACCCTAAAAAACGTAGAGCATTCTTTACTACAAGACAAACTAATGGATGGGGTAGCCATAAAATGTTGACTATTTGAAGATAACCCTAGCAAGCTACAAAAGAGAGTCAATATTATTTTTCTTTCAAAATTTCTAAATATTTGTTTATGCCATGCACCATTATGACTTCATTAAATAATAAATTCATAGTGGTCAATATAAATAATGATTTGGATAATGTGGACACATTTAAAGTGGTCCTAGAATAGAGTGGCAATAATATAGTAGTACTTAATATTTTATTGGAGATTAATACTTTTTTTTGTTTTGAAGATATATTATTTATTTTATTTCATATATTATTAATACTCATTTTTATTTTGAATAAAACATATTGCAATAATATTAATAGTACTATTGCATTCCTAATATTTACTACCAAAGGTGCATATTGCTATCTCTAAGCATTTTTGTCGATGTTGGAGAATACTCTATCAATTCGTTATTAGTCACTATTTAAAATAAAATCATTACTATTACAGAGAAGTTGTCTAAATCAATCGTCTGTGATTTTATTTATTTTTTATATTGTGATTTTATTTATTTGTATGTTTCCATTTATGAAAGGTAGTTGTGTTAGTAGTGAGAGGGGTAGTATGATATTATGTTAAAAAAATAAAAAGAGTTTTGGCAATTTACACATTCAAACTTTGAATTTTCCAATGATAATATATGTGAGTTTATTATTCAAAATGTCCGGTAAAAATAAAAATGAATTTATTTAACAGATTAATAAAAATAGATAAACTAAACTTTATAGTTAATTGAGAAGAACAAAACTAGTGGCTTTTGTCTAAAGCAAATCACATTTTTAAATCTAAAGTTGGATCTCCATTAAGGTTTTTACAATTGTGTAATTGGCTAGTACTATGCTTAGTGATAGCTTAGTTTTTATTTTCAACTCATTTGCAAAAGTAAACAAAAGTTCGAAATATTTAAGATAAATCTGACTGGACCGGTCGGTTCAATCGATTGAACTGAGAATCAAACATGATTCTGATATGATTTGCATATGTTTATCAATCTGCACATCGAATCTGATATAACTGGACCGAAGCATCGGTTCATAAGAAAATAGCTCAACCAACTGATTTTATTATAAACTATTGTTACACATATTAAGTGATTAATTAAATATTAAGACCTATTAACTAATTAATAACTAATAAAAAGAACAAATAGTTATAATTAACCGGTGTGACTAGAACTCTAGCTAGCTTGTCTAAGCAAATGAGGACTAGTTCACTACGCTATTTAAAGAAGTTGTTATCATGCATAATGAAAATTTATAATCAAATATTTCCAATTATATATTTGTTGTCGGTCAAATCGGTCTAACCGGTCAATTAAAAATTGAATATCAGTCAAGTTTAACCGTCGATTCAATTTTAATAACTATGAATTATATGCGTCATATGAATTTTGATATTAATTAATTACAATACCACCTTTTTAGTTTTATTGATTATTTTCAGTTCAGTTCATTTTATTTCAACTTTTGATTTGAAAACAATTCATCACAGTATTAGTTATGAATAATTTATAATTAACTCAATAATATTTAAAATCAAATGGCCCCCCTTAATTATGCCAACATGTGGATAAAAGCAAATACATCAAGACAAATGAAGTTTCGAGAATATTCCATCATTCCCCAACCACCATGTAAGCATTTGGCACAAGAAAACAAAGCTTTGAACTTACTCAAAGAAGTATGGCCATTTGTTTAAGCATTAACCAAATATTAAATCAAAATTGATGACTCATGTTCACACTATAAGTTGAATGTGTATTAAAGTAAAAAGCCACTTTCCAATTTGGTCCAACAATAGTTTAGCAAATACCAATGAAGTGTTGGCTTACAGGTCTTGATTATTGTCTAACAACTCAAAAGTTCTGGGTTTAAGTTCTGTTGGTACTGCATTTCCACTTAGATGCGTTGGAGGTACGCGTGAGTTGGTTCGTAATGAGTATTAATCTTACTATCAAGGTGGAAGAAGTGTGACTGTGACCGCAAAAAATAAAAAATAAAAATAGTTTAGCAAATTATTGGATCCCATGATGCACTTGAGGGCCCCCATGCCGGAATATAAAATTCTTGGAGAGCACAATTTATTAAAAATTTAATTCCCAAATCTTGATAATGTTGACCCCCTCGCACTTGCCTATGAATCTGTGCTCCTAGGTTTCTTTAATTTGGTCCCCTCTGATTTATTATTTTCAAATTATCCTTTTTCCATTATTTATGTTTTAACCTATTCTATCATTTTTATTTTACTATATTTTTATTAAATTGTTGGTTAACTAGAAAACCACAGTTACGAATTGTGAAAAAATTACGGTAACACTTTCGGCAGTTTTTTAACTGCCAAAACTTAAATAAACATAATTCTCCATCTTAATATGCACTCAAAATGAAATTAAATCGGTGAAGAGCCAACCAAAGCTCAAATATGAAAGCAAATATAAGGTCTATCATGCATGGTAAGAGAGAACTGGTAGACGAGTTTTGTATTCATTTTCATTCTAACAAATCGAAGTCTCGTACAGCAATTTTGTTTAACAAATTCACAGTTTTGAAAGCATGATTTGTTTATGAGTACGAATTGTGATTCATAGATGTGGTTTTCTTTAATAAAATTGTGATTTTATAGGATAAAAACAGTGTAAAATAAAAAATAAATAAAAACAAAGGTAAAAACTAAAACAAATAATGAAAAAAGGTCGTTAGAAAAGAAAAACCATTTCCTCCCATGTTTTGTAGTAAAACGTTCTGGTTTTAAACTTAAAATCAATTAATATCAATTCTTGTTTTAAACTCAAAATCAATTAATTCATGCTGAGTTTGCTGGAGGACATTCACTTGCGAGTCCTATATAATGAACTCGCAAATCAGGCAAATGAAACCATGAATCTAATCAAAATATCAAATACCTCACAAGGGGATTGGGTAGAGCCGTAGAGGTAAAATTAGCGGTTTAATTAGGGGTGAGATGAAAATCAACATGATACTGTAGAAAATATAGTAAATAAACAAATATTTTATGAATTGCTTGAAAAATTGTATCCAATGCAAACAAAATTTTGACAGCTAAATCACATCAATTTTTGATAATTAATGAAACAGTCCAAATATATATATATATGTGTGAGGGATCCGGTGCGAACACTTAAATTGTGAACAAAGTGTGAACGATTTTGGACCAATCATAATATATATATATATATATATATATATAATTTAAATTGTGATGTGAGACTTAATCCTTATATATGGCTCAACACGCCTTATAACCCTAATAAACCTCAACAAGTAGAATCTTTTGATAATCTAGTTTAAAGATACCAACATATTGTTAGGATGCGGCGAAACTCGCACTATACAAAAAATATTAGTTGAATCCGCACTCAAAATTAATTAACAAAATAACTAAAATCAACTTTAAAATTTAAATAGACGGTGTGAAAGCTATATCAACATCTTTGGTCAACTAAATGACCAAATTTTATAGAAGGATTTCAGGCCTTATGGATCCTGTTATCTTCCATGTAATGCACGAGCTCGTCAATGTAATTTTCATTCTTAATTTTGTTTCCAAATAGGTTCTTCATTTCCCTTGCATTGTCCCTCAGGATCTTCCCCTCTTCTCCACTCGCGCCCACACGCACCGAGTCGGCCACCGAGTCACGAGTGAACAACCCGTTCAACTCGTCCCGCCCCACCTCCAACCCGACCCCTTTCTCCACCATCAACCTCGCATTCAAGGCTTGCTCATTCATCAAGGGCAGCAATATCAGCGCCAGACCCGCCCCGAGCCCCTCTATAATCGAGTTCCACCCGCAATGAGTTAAAAACGAGCCCACCGAGTCATGACTCAGTATTCGAGCTTGCGGAGCCCAATTCGTGCACACGAAGCCACGGCCCTCGACCCGGGACTCGAATCCTTCAGGGAGCGTGTCCAATAACGCTCGAGCGGCCCAAGGCGGGTTTCGTAACACCCAAAAGAACGGCAAGCCCGAGTTCTCCAACCCGAGAGCTAACTCGGTGAGTTCGTACTGAGTCAATACCGACTCGGTCCCGAGCGCGACGTACACCACCGAGTTGGACTCGTGCCGGTCCAACCATGTCCGGATCCGAATCCATATCTCATCATCATCGTTGTCATAGTTGTTTTTCGGCGGGAGAAATCCCAACGGCCTGACTCGTCCCCGAGTCAACTCGTGACCCAACTCGAACCACTCGGGCTCGAACTCGGGCAAGCTCCTCACCAAAACGACGTCGCTATCCCGAGTCGTCAACCCGAACCGCACCGAGTCGGTCATGCCCGACTCGTTCCCGGCCCGAGTCTGCAACAGCTTCCTGATCTCATACTCCCGAAACTTCACACCCGTCTCGAATTTGACCCAATCGGGCACCTTCGCGAACCCCTCCACCGACTCCATGTTCCTCGACGCGTCGCCGGAGTCGGTAAGCACCTCCGGCGGGCCCATGAAGCAAAGCATCGCGGCGGTGAAGTTGTACATGAACGCCGTGCGGACGCCTAGCGCGGCGGCGATCGGCGGCAGCCACGGGGAGGCGTAGTCGATGATGACCCAGTCGGGTTTGGACTCGGTGAGAAATTCGGCGATCTGGGGTTTGAGCAAGTCGATCGCTTTCTTTATAAACTCCTGGTGGTGCGGCGGGACGTCGGCGGTGGACTCGGCGTGGCTCGGGAGGGGGTGGAGTCTGGGAAAGGGGAGGGGGACGAGGGTGAGGGAGGGGGAGATGGTGGCGGGGATCGGGGGGAGGCGGCGGAGGTTTCCGGGGGTGGAGATGAAGGAGATTCTGATGCGGCGGCCGCGGCGGGAGAGGATGGCGATGGCGAGGTGGAGGAAGGGGAGGAGGTGGCCCATGGCGAGAAAGGGGAACATGGCGATGTGTAAAACGCTGTCGTTTTGAAGGTCCATGGTGGCATCAGATGGCTGGAGGGCTCGGGGTGAAGTGGGCTTTAAAAGGATTGGTTCGTGGAGTGAAGCGATGTGATTGGAGAAATGAGAGAAAGTTGGACTTGAGTTCATTCGCTTTATATTTTTTTAAATGATTTATTTGCAATTTTTATTTGCTAGTTGAGAAGTGACAATGATGTTTCAAATAATTGAACGGCCCACGCCACAACTTGAAACAAATCCGAAATCGAACTATCAAATATTTGAATTGTCAAAAAAATATGATAAAAAAATTCAGATTATTTTAAAATGATATTTAATAATTTAAAAATATAATTAATCATATCAAATTTGTTATAAATTATAATTAATTGAATATAAAAAGTCATTGTATTTATATGAAAAAAATAATATTATTAGTTTGATGAAAAAATGACATAATATTTACATATAATTTTACACTTATAATAATATTAGTTTAACAGTACAATTGTAAATTATATTTTAAAAACTAATTTAAAATTTCTTTTTACACTCTTTTTAGATATTTTTTATTAAATATATAAAGAAAATTTATGAAATTAAATATAATTTATATTTATTATAATGATTCATTTCATTAAAAAAATTAAAATTAACAAAAATCCCAAAATCTAACCTAGGGTTTCTATCACACACACCCAAATCCCCAGTTCCCCAATCCTCCCAAACCCCTGAAATTCAGCTCCCCAATCATCAATTGGCGCCAAACCCACCTCTTCCCCCTACAATATGGATCCATTTCCACATCCGATCCTACGTGGAGGAGTTTGAAGCTGCTGACGATGATGACGTCATGGATGGGCAGTGGTGCTACTGGGTCCGGGAGGATGAGTGAGCTGAGCTTGTCGTTTGAAGGGGAAGTTTATGTGTTTCCGGCCGTCACGCCCGAGAAGGTAGCAGCTGAGCTGTAATTTAGTATTTTAAATATCCTGATTGGTTGTTGTGCTGCTGTTGAATTTTTGAGTCATTTGAACTCTGAGATGTTGAGCTCAAATGGAGATTGGCAGCTAGTTTTGTGCCGGTCCGGTGGATC
>NQLW01000095.1:3033004-3044868 GCA_002312845.1 Kalanchoe fedtschenkoi
TGTTAATCTACTCAATTTGACCTTAAACTATATCATGAAAGAATATTTAAAATTCACAAACATTAATATTCCAGTAACAAGAAACTACAGTTTTGACTTTTGAGTACTATGGTTATTAAAAATTTAATTAACATTATGCGCTGCCTAATTGTGTTAATTACAGAATAATCCTCAATAAAAAAAAACATACACACACACAAGATTTTTACGAGACATTAAAGAGTTGAAGTGAGGATTATTAGTTAAACTTAATTAGGGAGATAAAAGGAAAATGCATGTGTTGATTTCTTACTATCTAATCTTGTGAGGCGCAAATTAGAAAGTGCATTGTCAACATTCGATCAAAAACAAAGATGTTTTGTGAACATAATATTCCAATATGTAAATATTCATCATGTATATTACAATTTTTACTTGTCATTTAATGAGTTTTATCTATCCACTTCTATTTGTTACTGAACAAATTCAATGTGTATTTAGTATCTAAAATTACCTAATAATTATATATTAATTATTTTATTATCATATTCTATAAAAAAAACTATTCAACCACTACCAGAATCATTAAATTTTGCGTATTTTATGGTCCGAAACCTAAAGGGACGGATCGTTTTCGAAACTGTTTTGAACTATATTGGGACATTTTGAAAAGTTCATTTTCGGACGTGTAGAGTATTTAATGCGGTTGTACGATCAGAGGGTTTATTTCGGACCATTTACACATAAGATAGTGGATTCGTTTCATATTTAAATATATATATAATTTACAATTAAATTTAAACCTACAATTTAAATTTATCGGACCATTTTTGGATCAATTTCTCATTTTTTTGGGGACTACATTTTGGATTGTTTAACATAGTTTTCGGATTAATTTACTTTTCGGTTCTTTTTTCGTAAATTTTTTGGATGTTAATTTTTGTTGATTTTTTTCACTTATTTTTCGGATAATTCCTTCTTTTTCAGGCTTTTTTTTTAAAAGTAAAATTAATATTTGATTGGACACTTAAAGGAAATCCGAAAAAAGTCTCCACAACACCTAAAATGAAAGGTTCGAAATCCGAAAATAGTCCTTCACAACACCTAAAATAGAATGGTCCGAAAGAAGTCTTCCAACGATCCTCTTTTTTTATTACTATAACCTCATTTCCGAAATACATCCGAAATTGAATTTTTTTTAAAAAATATTTTGGAGTTGATTACGGGTCATATTCAGAGTTAAATTTTATATCCAAAAAAATATATTTTTTGGATACCTTTTGGACTTGTTTCGGATAATTTTTGATCCGCAGAAAAAAGTATTCTGATAGTGAGCGATAATCTATATTTTACATTTTATATGACATTTAAAAATAGAGGTTATCGGATATAAGGTGACACCTTATATAAGTTAGTAAAAGATCGGGCGAAACAACATAATTTTGATTTGTTTTCATTTTAAGGTTTTAACATGTTTATAGCATAGTTCTAAATATAACAAAACGTAAAAAACCGAAAATCTAAACCCTAAATCCTAAGATTCAAAAACCCTAAACCCTAACGCCTGAAACCCTTAGAAAATTCTAAACCCATGAAACCCCAAAATTTGAAATTTCTAAAACTCTAAAATCATATAATCGTAATATTCTAACATGCTAGAACTCTAAAACCTCTAAAACAAAAAAAAAATTAAATTTGATCTGATCTCTTACCTAACGAATATGAAATATTACCTCATATACATTTTTTTCTAATGTAATAAATAATTATCTATTAAGTTTAATCATAGACTAGTATTAAATTTTTCATAATCAATTCAACTTAACCATAAATGACTACGTACTACTCCCTCTGTCCTCTTTTACATGTCATTTAACCGAATTTTTTTGTCCACTTTTACTTGTCGCTTAACAATTTTCAATGCGTATTTAATGTCAACAACTACCTTAAAATATCAAACATTAATCACTTCACTATAATATTCAATAAAAAATACATTCTCCACCAGTAATCATCCACCAATTTTACTTTTTGCATGAATTTTTTTATAAAAACACCAACCACCTACTCAATAAATTTGTCCAACCGCTAGCATTAACTTCACCTTAATCTACTCAAATTAACCTTAAACGGTATGTAATAGAGGATGAAGGGAGTATATTGACGAAAGTACAAAACCACGTTGGGTGTCACCACGTGTCGGTGATCCATAGGGATGAAAATTCAAATAAAATAATCTCAATCTTTCCGTCTCCTATTGGTCCACGTGTTACAAAACCGGATACCATCAGCGGTTTTTGAAACCCATTAGCCGGGTAGGACACCCTTCAGTTCTCCACGATATGATAGAAAACGACTTTCCTCATATGGCATGAGCTGATGGTTTTGTGTTGAGATCAGGTTTTTCCAGAGCGGGCGCGAGAGAGAGTTCGAAGGCGAAGACGAAGCCGGCGGCGGCGGAAACATCCAGCGGCGGCGATCTGCAGAAGCCTCTCTAGGTTAGGCTACGGCATCCGACTGCGCGTAAGTCTCGGTTTCTCATCCTCCGATCAATTTTCGTCATTTCCGCTTCGTTTTCCAACTGCGTTGAATCTCGCTTCCGTCTCGTCTCTGTTCCCTCACGATTCGAGTTGCGTTTGTATAGAATCTGGTGTAAGTTTTAGAATCCGGTGATATTGAGATAGTTTGGAGCGTGCTTCACTTACGGAACAGGTTTTTTTAATGAGATTTAGCGACATAGAGATTTCTCGTTTCGAATCGTTTCTGGAGATTAGCTCGCATTACTCTCCGAAATCGGCGAAAGCGATAGTTGAAGTTTCACGTATTCGTTCGGATTTGGCGCTGGAGATTTATAGCTTATTTTGTTTTTCTTTCTTATCGAATTTCTGAAAGCTGATTTGGCTTCTGAGTTGTTGCGATTTCGATGTTGATGTCTGAATCGGATTAGGTGATCGGTATTTTTTTTAGTACGTTGATGAGTCAGATGGATTATGAATTCGACTATTTGCGTTTATGCAGAAAACCTAATTTGATAAGTCAGAATGGGGAGAGGAAAGGTTGTGATCCGGAGGATCGACAACCCGACGAGCAGGCAGGTGACGTTCTCGAAAAGGAGAAATGGGCTGCTGAAGAAGGCAAATGAGCTTGCGATTTTGTGTGATGCGGAAGTTGGAGTTATGGTGTTCTCCAGCACTGGAAAAGTGCACGATTTTGCCAGCAGCAGGTGAGAATTTCATTTCGAAATTTATTGTGTGTTACTGATTGAAATCTCACAGATCTTTGCTTTGATAATTGCAATGAATCGCTTATTTGTTTGCATTGTTAATATATGCACATGATCGGGTGTTTTGTGGCATGAAATTACATTCATGTATGTTGGAGGACATATATAGTGTAATTAATCTTACTTGCATGTTTACACTGTTTAGGATGTGACATGTGAGCCATATATATGCTGGTGGTTCTGTGCATGCAAATATTACTGTGAGGTTCCACCGTTGAATAATATGCTTTTCATGATACTATTTATAATTCACTCCTATTCCCATCAAAACAAATAAAAAATGAAGTTTGTGTCATAACATATCATATTTGTGTCATATCACTTTATATTTGTGTCGTGCTAATTCATTTTTATCATAAATCTTCATTTTACAAACTTACAATCATATTGAAATAAATCTTTCAAACCTCTGCGCATGGATTCACATATCATATTATATTATTTTTCAATATTTTTTCTACATTTTTCATGTTATGTTAATCACAGATTTTCTAGATTAATTAAATATTTGATTTATAAGTATTAATTTATATTTTTTGACATTTATATGTTAAAAATTAAATAATAAAAATATTCAATCCATATAAAGATTTTATTAAAGATTCTTCATGGTATAAATTTTTTTTATAAAGAAAGACTTTCTAAATTTAAATAATAGACATTTTTAATTTAAAAGCGTCGTATATGTTATTTACTGTATATGGCGCTTTTAATTTAAAAACGTCATACATGGTATATATTTTATGCGGCGCTTTTAAGTTCTAAGCGCCACATAAAATATATACGGCGCATATATATCTCCAATCTCAAACCGAAACGAATTGGTGTTATGTCAGAAGATCACAAACCAGAATCCACATTAGAATTAAACGGTTTGTAGTCTGACACATACCTCTCCACAAAACTTTGATGTGGATGATCTAAGTAAGTCAATAGTCAGTAGTCAGTAATAGCTCAACAATGTACATCTCTTAAGGGTGTGTTTGGTTTAGGATAATGATAGGAAAAGAAAATTTTGAGTGAAGGAAGAATTTCATATTCAGTTTCAGTAATGTGTGAAAGAAAATTAGATGAAAAATTAGAAAGAAATATTTAAAGTAAAATTAAAAGTGTTTTGTAATTTTCATTTTATTTTTACATTCCAAACTTAATAAAGAAAAATCGAATGAAATTCATAAAACTCTATTCTCCTTTTAATTTTTTACTCAAATTTTTCTAAACAAAACACAGCCATAGTGATTCGCTTCTACAGACGTGTCAATATCGGCTAAGCGGTATGACTAAGGGTATCTCCATCAAAACAAATTAAAAATGAGGTTTGTGTCATCACACATCAGATTTGTGTCATATTAATTCAGTTTTATCATAAATCTTCATCTCATAAACTAACATTCACAGTGAAACAAACCTATCAAACATCTGCGCATGAGCCAACACGTCATATTATACCTTTTCAACATTTCATATTATGTTAATTAAGAATTTTCTGAATTTATTAAAAATTTGATTATTTATAATTATTAATTCATATTTTTTATATTTATATGATAAAAAAATTAAATGATAAATTTTTTTTAATCCGTATAAATATTTGTTAAGTCAATGGAGTGACTTATAGCCTTGGTTCCGCGCTTTGGATCTCTGTTAAGTCATTGAGGCACAGTCATTTTTTGTTTGTTTTGCATATAACGTTTGCTAAAATATAACTCATAAGTGCACCGTCATTCATGGGTGGACTAGAATGCGACGGTGGATATTATCAATATAAAGTCATCATGTGGTGATACATGACTAATTATTGTAATTTTTAATTTTATTTTATTTTTTAAAGTGTCAAGTGACATTTTTTATTAGTGGTGTTCACAACCACTTGATGGATACAATCCATTCAAGAATCACTCTAAGTACATGTTTAGTAGCAAGTGTTCGTAACGAGATAGTACTATTAATACCACTATAATATGTTTGATTCAAAATAAAGATTAATATTTTTTTTTATTTTTTTTTTTGCAAAAGGGGTGCTTTCATTCAAGAGAAAGAAGAATAAAGTACATGAGGGAATGGACAGAAAAAAACAACCAACAAAACTATACTAATAAATGCTGAAGATGAATATTCCTAGCCCAATTGACGTTGAAATTTGTCGGCTCGATTCTTGAGATTGTGTTGAGTTTTAAAGATACTTCCCGCTTTACAGTTTGGAGAACCTGCCTTCTATTAAACGGCACAGAATTGAAGATCATAGCATTTCTTCCTTTCCAAATTTGATAAGAGCAGGCAGCTATATAGCAAAAACATATTAATTTCAGCTCCTTTGAATTGAACGCATGAGAATCTGACCAAGAGAATAGGTTATTCCAAAATTATTATTATTAATATAATAATACATGAGATATAATTTACTTTTCACATTAGTGTTGATAATAACACTTCAATAGATAATATTATTAATTTGTACGAATAATGACAATGTATTTTTATACTATACAGTCAACCAAACATACACTTGACTTTGGAAACTAAATCCCCCAAATATGATAATGGGGTAGTCTGGGCTTGCTGTATATATGGTGTGTATCTTTATGTTCTCAATTGTTGTTTAAATGTTAGAGAAACAATAACGTAGGTATTCAGCCAATTTACATTGATAAAGGAATACTAGCCAACTGATGTCTCATTAAGATGACAAGTAAATATAAGAGAACGAAGTCTCTCATGCAATAGACAACATATAAAAGAAGTTTTATTTAAGTCTTAATATTTCTATTATGAACCAACAAAATAATAATGGTTTTATCATTTCATGTAGATAGTCACATATTCCTCCTTCAGGCACGGTGGAGCACTAGGGGAGACAGAATAATAGATTAGGAGCTTAAGAAAAAAACTTAAAATTGAAATAGGTGTAAATGGATATATAATAATGTTTTTGGGTTTAAAAATTATACTTCAATCCCAAATTGTATTTAAATTGCATTAAATTTAATTATGTGTATTATAATTTGTAAGGTTCAAAACTGCAATTTTATAAATATTTTATACAAAATACAGAATATTTTTTTATCTAAACTATGAATTGAGGCTTATTATATCCCTCTAATACATGTGCCTGTTTCAGTGGGTGCACCTTAATATCTGTTAAATGGAGTGGTGAATCCAGATTTTTCTTTTTGAAATAAAATTACATAATTAAAATTTTGATTGAATTTGCGGCGGCAAAATTAATAATTTAATAGAAATTAAGCACATATATATATATATATATATATTTTACATAAACAGATATTTTTTACGGGATTCGGAGAGACGGCTGCCCCGCTGCCCTCAGTGGCTACGCCTAAATGCTAGGATTCCTATGAATAATATATCCGAAATGCAAGAATAATATGTCTTGTTTTTTGTAGCTTTGATTTTCTGAACGATTGTTTGATTTGTTTTTATGTGATCGATAATATTTTTATATCATATTTTTCTACTATTTATATTAATAATTTATATTCAAAATTTAATTAGGAGACTACAGTAACTATTGAAATATAAATAATGCAGACTTTTTGGAATGGGTCAGTATTCATGAAGTTGAAAATCCAATAGTTATTAATGATGTAATACCAAATAAAGTTTTTCCCTTCCACGGCCATGCATGTTTAATAATTTTAAAATTCGGTTTGAGTCTAATTGATACCGTGCATATGGACCCTACTATTAAGATTGAGGGTGAGCGGCCATTTATACATAGAAATATGCTTCGTCTCTTACGATCTTCTTTCAGAGACCATCCTTTTTGTCTTTTGGTCCTCATTTCTTCTTTTTGTCCCCAACAAAACACTGCTAGTTTTCTTATATGCTTGTATATAAAAATACGTCTTGCATTTAAAAAACGTCACGTTTCCTTTCAGCATTACTTAAGACTAGCCCCGATAGAGCAGAGTAACCGAATTTTCTTCCGTTAATCATCGGAATAAATTGAATTAAAGTTTTCTTAATTGAACTATTAACCGAACTGAATTAATTGATCTGTCAGTTAATCAAATTAATCGATTGGATAGTGTGTTATACAAACGGAATTAACGAAATATTAGTTATTTTAAATTAAATTTCAGAAATTTGATCTAAATAAATTAAAAATTTTAAAATGTTTAAATAAATACTAATTAATTTGATTAATTCAATTAACTATACCCCTTTCATTGACGGTATTGAATAAACTTTATATTAATCAAATTTTAATTAAATTCACCGAACTAACCAAACTAAATTAGATCAATTGGATTATTTCGATTCAATGAATCAATTTTTACCAATAGTCTCTCATAAATTTTGCAAGAGCTCGGGAGAAACTTTTTTTTTGTTTTCCTCCGGCCCATCTTCTACACGAGCATGATACATTGGCGAGATCAAATTATATCGAGCCTTGGCAATTCTTCACATTACTTAAAACTGGAGCGTATTTCAAAAGTTAAGACATGAATCCATACCCGGGATGGATGTTTATCTGGATCATAAAAACCAACTAATAGCCTGCCAAGCGTGTTTCAGATACAAGACCCCTGAAGTGGAATTTTCATAGATGTAGATTTATCATGGCTACCAGTGTTCAAATGTCTACACTAAACAAGCAAATTATTAAGAAATAATTTAAACTGAATAAGAGTTGCTGGAAAAACCGAAGAGCGGATGAATGGTTCATGTGAAGGTGTCTTCTATAAATCTAAGCATTTAGCATATATCTTAAAAAGCTTAGTAGAAAAGTAAGTATTTGTGTGATTTTTTATTCAATGGAGACTTTCTATAGGTGAAGTGGATCCCAATTCCATAAAAATTTACTTATCCTCAAAATATCAACGTGTAGGATGAGAGACTTCCATCAACTTGACTCCTGAAAAACGTTATCAGACAAAGGTTTCATTCTTATGCAGGATAAATAAAGCATATACATGACATATTCTTGTTGCAGGAGTTGAAGGAAGTCTATTGTATGTAGGAATTTGTGAGTTCCTAGATATATGCCCGTTGGTGATTCTTACTCAAAAAGATGTTTCCTATAGCTGACAGATTTTAAAAAAAGTCAAGTCCTCATTTACCCAGTGAGAACTCACCTTTCACCATAGCATTGTACAAGCAGACAGGTTGTCCTGTTGTGTGTTTAATATTACAAATGAGTATAGAGAAGGCTGAGTTACCTTCCACCTGATCATCAGAGTAGCCTAACTCTAAGATAATGGGGATTGATAACCTGGCCTCCATGGTTGTACCTGGAGAAACAAAATAAATTACTAAGATAAAGATATCCTAAGAAACATGCCCATAAAAATTTAACAGAGTAGTAGTCTGAGATCATCCCCCCTTCACATTCTTGCTTATAAAACTTAATGCAAGGCCAATTTTTTCCATGTTATACTGGTTTCTATAGATTTCTTCATTTACGCATTCATGTCCTGGCATTATATGACAGGGATTCTTGTTGAAACAAACCGAAAACGTCAAATATTTATGTGCTTGTCATTTATCAAATATGTTTCTTAGCTGATGCATGTTTACCCCCAAGCAGTCCTTTAATAGTGCGTGTGAACCTCACTTTCCTATAGCATGAGTTAATTTAGCCCAAATGAAAATTGAAACCTTAACATATAGCATATAGGAACACACCAGCTGGTTCTAAAAATAATGGCGTGGAAAAAGAATTGGGAGGAAAATAGTTTTCGTGTTTGGTTTACCATGGAAAATCAAAACAAAAAAGCACGTAATGCAAAAGTTTCATTTCAATTTCCATGGGATATTTATTATAATTTTTTAGAATTGAGGCGCGGATGATTGATCCATCCGAACAACCTAGCATGCTAGTATCAACAGCATAACATAGCTTTCCTTTAAGTAGTGGTTCGAAAATATTTAGTGGTGATTTGTGAATATGGCAAATCATGATCAATGTATGATTTGTAACTAACGTATTTTTTTACTATTATCAGCATGACATCGGTGATTGACCGGTACAGCAAATCAAAAGAAGAACAGCAGCAACTGGACTCATCCTCTGAAATTAAGGTATCAAACTTGTTCCCATTCCTTTAATCACACTTACGATTCCAACATCATTGTCACTCTCACTAAAACTGGAACTCATATATTAGTCCAAAAATATACCCTAGGGGGTTCACATATTGTGATGTGCACGACAATTCACCTTCGGTGTCATATTTTACGGACAGTATACTAATATACAGCAGCAAAGAAAATGCAGAATTGAAATAAAGTTGCAAATCACACTCTATTGAATTTGGACAGCTCAACCAGAAAATGGATCATGTGGTAGGCACAGCAAATTGATTATGTAACAGATTCTAAGCTCACGCGTCTACAGTTATTCCTTTCTGTTTTTATCAAAATAAGCTCTGCCCATTGGGCCGCTAAGTAAATACAGAGCTCATAAAAAGATATAAAAGAAAAAGAAGAATCTGATGAGCAAGCGTGGTTGGGGCAAGACATATGGAACAGATAAACTATGGGAGAGGGTTTAACTTCAGCAGTAGCCATACAAGGGAGAGGGTGTTTCGTAAAGCTTTTACTAACGCAGTCCTTTTGTTTTGTTCTACTAGTTCTGGCAAAGGGAGGCAGCAACGTTGCGACAACAACTACAGAGCTTACAGGAAAGCCACAGGTAGTATTCTTAACGTGCAGCCACATAAATGCCAGAAATCAGTCTACAGATTCAAGAAATGAGCATGAAAGCATTGGCTAGTAGGGGTGTAAATATGGGTCAAAAGTTGAATTTGGGTTGGGTTACTCAACACCCAAATACATTTATAATAGAATAACCCAACCCAAACCCAACCCAAATTCAAAACAACCCAACCCAACCCAACCCAACCCAACCCAACCCAAATTCGGGTTGAATTTGGGTCAACCCATTTATTTTTATTAATAAAGAATTTTAAAATTACAAAAATTAAAAAATCCAAACAAAATAAAAAAAATAAAAAAAGGAATTAAAAAAATTTTAATTTTTTTTTTAAATTTTTAAAAATAAAAAATATTTTGTAATTTTTTATTTTTTAATTTCTTATATTTATTTTTATTTTTTATATATTTGTAATTTGAGTTGTGTTTTACAATTTGGGTCAACCCGAATTCAAATTGTACAACCCAAAGACCAGCCCAACCCAAAAATTACAACCCAAAACCCAACCCAAATAAAATAATTTAACCCGAATTCACTTTAATTGGGTTAATTTGGGTTAGGTTGGGTTTTGGGTCCAACCCAAAACCCTTACACCCCTATTGGCTAGTATGCAGGTCACATTAGAAACAATGAGTTTTTACAGCAATTGGTTCTCAGCAGAGGAATTACCTCCATTTACACCCTTAATGCTGCCTTAGGTTTAGGGCACTTGAGGAAAGAAAAATGAGAGGGAAAGCGAACTCCCAATGGGTTCCATACTATTTTCCTTCGTTTGGTTAGAGGTGAAAAATTACGGTGAAAGTTTTAACGCATTCTATATTTTGATAAATATTTCCTTCCCATCTTCCATCAAATTTTCTTCCTTTAGCTTTCTCTCAAACAAACAAAAGATTCCTTATCCCTCACATTTTCCTATCCCACAAATTACCCTAAACAAAAACACAGCCTAAAAATCCAAATAGAATCTGTAAACTAAATTAAAGAAAAATCTTACCATGTGATATGCATTATTCAGCAAACTGTAGCCTTGTACTGAATTGAAAAGTCAACTCGTTGTGTATATATGATGAGGACAGGCAACTAATGAGAGACGACTTGTCTGGTTTGGGTATAAAAGATCTACAAGATTTGGAGACCCATTTGGATAAGAGTTTACGAAGCATACGAACAACAAAGGTATCTAATACACTACAATATGAAAGGCTGATTCTTTATTTCCTTTGGCATGTCAATAATGTTGTCTATGTCAACATCTTAGGACAAACTCCTAATGGATGAAATACTAGAACTCAATGCGAAGGTGAACCTTGGACGCAACTACAAGACTTGTCTATTATTTATCATTAAATTTACATAATATCAAAATAATTTTCAGGGTAATATTGTTCGCCAAGAAAATTTAGAGCTTTATCAGAAGGTAAGTTTGATATATGATCTTGTCAATTAAGACAGGTACTCAGGTAGTGGTGTCATCCACATCTACGAAACTTATAGGCTAAAGACTCTACTCTATTTCAGGTTTATGGGACAAAAGATGTGCATGCACAGTGTTCAAGCATAACTCCAATCAGTAGACATGATTTAAACATTGGAGAGGATGCACATGTGCCTGTCGAACTCCAACTTTGTCAGCCACAAAATCAGAACTACGAAACACGGACAAGGGCAACAAAGTTGGGGTATTTATTCTTAAAATATATAAACCGTTACTATTTCATAAAGAATCCACATAAAATGAATTTGGTTGGTTGCATTTCTCAGCAGACTATATTTGCAATAGTAGAGGCAGCTAAATGGGAAGACGAGACCAATGATTTCCACCAAGATGTCAAGTAATTAGAATGTTTAAACACGAAACGTGTATGATACGAATTGTACAACCATTTATCAATTTCGTGCTTACATGACATATATAGGGGCTTG
>NQLW01000095.1:3044891-3173887 GCA_002312845.1 Kalanchoe fedtschenkoi
TAAAACAGCAGCAATATGCACAAACAAGTCAGCTATATATTGTACTGAAGTGAGCTAGCAATGACGGGTCAGTATAGCATTCCAATTTTCCCAGAGAAGAATGCGACCATCAGTAGTACAGCGCAAAAAAATAGTGCATCAACATTGGAATCTAGCAGCTTATGGCAATAAAGCAGGAAGATGCAGGACAGTGACATGAGGATACACACTTTATGCATATATGAACAAATAAGCAAAGACTCGCGTGATCATAAACAAATGAAAATTTACTTACCAATATAAACTTGGAGACGTGCGTTCATGACAGTCAATTCTGTGTTAAGCATACTGACTGCACTTGAGATCTGTCAGAGACTTTATAGTCAGATCAAGCACATACATGAACTCTTACTAGCTAAATTGGTAATATGCCAGAATCGGAAAAATTACCAATTCAACTATTAGTTGAATTAAGGATACTAATATAGCAAGGTAATTTCGTATAAATTAAGAATATAAAATATATAATTTAATATCAATAATATTGAAAATTGATTTATAGAGTCAGAAATGTCAAAAATATCTCAACAAGTATGAATTGATTCTGTTACAAAATTAGATAACATAAGGTGAATTAATATTCTTTAATTAGTTAGAAGTAATTTCGATATTGGACAAAAAAATGAAGTATCATCACGTTCTTACTTCTTACAGGATACGTTTTTGAAGCGTTCTCAAAACGGGACAACAAAAGTGGAACGACATCCCGGTGCTTCATAAATCTACATAAATGAAAACGGATTACATTAAAATTAATGCTACAGAAAAAGATTTTACATCGGATCATGGGCTGAACGCTTTTCAATGTTGTGGAAATATAAGCTAATTAAGTGTGTAATGATTGATACTTCAATATTTAACATCCGTATCAGTACAACATGATGAATACATTACCATTCAGCTGATGGACCTGTCAAACTGACAGCACAAGTACAAAAGCTACTCAATTAAAAGGATACTAAGTCTCAGCAAGAAAACATTAACAGAGGGAACAACTTTTAAACACATGTAATTACCACCAATTACAAACTTATATTTGACAGCTAACAAATGATCCTGAACTGAGAAGTTTCGGGACACGCGAAAAATTACTTAGACATGCTTATTTAAGACAAAAGTATAACTCCACTAAGAAAGACCTCAAAAATTTCTACAGAAACTCAAACCTTAGTCACAATGATACAAGGGGATGGAGAACAAGACCACTGACCAGCGAATGTGGTTTGCAAACAACTTTCTAATTTTTAATCAATTAGCAAAATGTGATGATAATGACAAAGCAAAGGTCAAAAAAAGGACAGCACAAAGAGCCCCTCACAGAGTCGAATGTAAAATAAATAATAATGATAATAAAAATTGAGTTGTTTTACAATGTTTATGAGCATGAAAACTAATTTCCCCACAACCATCAAATATCAATTTTTACCAAATCTTACTACTCTTAAGTGCCAATGACCAGTAATTAGCAGCGGCATTACCATTTCAAAAGTTTACTTACCAAAAACTAGAAATAGAAGAGCTAAATTGTAGATGATTGAATATTGAAAGCTAGAGATCTCATATATTACCGTACTATATAAAGAAGAAATCTTAGTCGAAAAGGAGATTATTGAAGTATACAATTATTTTAGAGTGCAAGTCTGACACCATCGTAAATCTTATATGCAAGTAACACCACCGCTGCGTAGTACATAACCCAACAGCACTTCCCCTTAGTGTTGCAGTTAATAGACAAAAAAATAGCAAATAAAAACGAGGAAAGTAACATAATAACACATTTTTATAACTTGCTATAAACCCTTCAGTCTTATTGAAGGCAATAAAATGTTAATGGCTCATTAAAAGTATTAAGCATTACCTATAATGAAGATTAAGAATTGAATCACCAAAGAGGCAATTGTCATGCATCATGAGATTAGCACACATGTATGACATCACTACACCTAAAAATACCTAATAGATAGGTAATATACTTAATAATCAGCACATCAGAAATATTGATAATCGATAGGAATATGAAAAATCATCCTATGTGTTGACAAGGATCTAAATGCATCATAAGTAAAGAAATAAACAAAACCAAGATTGAAATGTAAAAAGACACACACTATTGTTTCCACAAATCAGCTAAATTCAACACTAACAATTAATGAAAAACAGGATGAAACATTTAGCTGCAATCATGATTTAGGTTTTCTAGTGCACATCAGTGGCGGTGGACAGCAGGGCAAGTCCAGCTCAAACGGTTACTATTTTAGTGTAAAAATAATATATTTTTGATTTTGTACTCAATTTAAGTCTAAAAATATTTTATTTTTTATTTTTGTACCTCAGTCAACTTAAAAAAAATTTTGTACCCCAGTTAAGCTAAAAATAATATATTGTTTATTTTTGTACCTCATTCAGCTTAAAAAAAAATTGGTACCCACGAAATAAAATTTCTAGTTCCGCTACTAATGCACATGATTATACATTTGGGAGAAAAAGAAACATTTAAAAACAAAATAAAGAACTTAAGCAGTTATTTTATGATTGGTGAACCATAATAGGCTAATATGGTTGTTTGATAAGGTATGAGATGAAACCGAGTGCTAAACTACCCAGCTAAATTACAATATTTAAAATACTTAAATTATACATTCAGGGAAAGAAAATACAAGGCTACATCAACAGAGACAAACACAACCCATGAGATGATACATTGGCAAGGGACAAGGTGCACAAATATTAACACAAAAGAGAGAAAAAGAAAGTTCACAAAGAAGTTTCTCAAGTAGATTGATTAAGCTTGGTGGAGTATTACATCTAATAAATGAAAAGCACAAAACTCGTAACTATGAAGAACACCATAATTCAGCTTAATCAATTTTCCGTTTAACATGATATCAAGTTTCCTACTTAACTCATTTTTAGCATAGATTCATGCCTACACAGGAGTTATGGAACTCAGTACCACTGAACTAACTTTGAAATTGATTACATCCCAGAGATAAGTCATTTCTTAACCAATAAATCGCTAGGGTTGTCCTTGATTTGGATAAGTTACTAAATCGCATCAGTCAATTCAGTTCCCACCGGTGCTGGGATACAATGCCTGAATTTAAGACACGTGAATGGTTTCTTTTAATACCATACACAGTATGTGTTACTTTTAGGATATGCACATAGATGAAACTCTTCCTACATCATGGAAAAATGACAACTGGGAGTTCTATCCAGTTAAAGATCTACATACATATCGGCATGGCTGTTTACATGGATATATAGAACACATTAACTATTTAGAAATTAATTAAGATGGGCAAATTAATACTAACTCAGTCTTACAAAGCACTTTTTTCTTCCAACATAGTCCAGGTACGGTATCGTAGAGCGTAAAAAATATGTCCAAGCAAGGTAATATCCTCAACTCTCATCACATCATCAATATTGATAATCAAAAGGGGTATGTAAAATCATACTATATGTTGACATGGATATGAAGCGTCGAGATGCTAAATGCATCTTAAGTCATAAACTAAAGAAGAAAATAGCGGGAAAAATTACACCACTGAGATCAACCAGAATGATTTAAGTCAAACACATCCACCGTTAATTCCAACAATTGACTCAGATCAACAACGACAATAATTGTAAAGTAAATGAAAAACGAGAAATTAAGTTGAATCGTTTATTGGATTTTCTAGGGTGCATTTTAATACAATTAACTATAGCCTATACAGTAATATCTTGATAAATGAAGGAAAAAATAAAAAATAAAAAAATCACTTAAGTAACTATTTTGTTATTGATTAAGCCATATGAATAAAGATTACTTTCAACAGAACCATAAAACTCGTCCAATTTAGGCGCTAAAGTAACCATACAATAAAAAGGATATTGTGTTGCAGAGTTGAAATTACATGTTAGAGGTATCAAAGTATATAGAAAGTAGTAATACGAGTCAAAATCAACAGCGGATGAACTTGTCAACGAAGTGGGAACTGGTCAGGCTAAATCAGTTTGGATGGAAAGTTAAAAACTATCTCTCTCTTGAAAAGTTAATTTTCATGCTAGTCATTCTCATAGAGAACCTGCGGATGCCTAACATACTAACTGTAATGATATTTGGTCAATTCAAAACATGAGAAACCATAGACATTGCCAGATCTCCTAGACTTCTTGTTACTCAGCCAACACAATCACAGTTTCTCCCTTCATACACTAACCATAGACACATTTTTGCTACCTAAGAAAAAAACTTCAATTACAGAAAGATATAGTTGCATAAATTAGATAACAAGATTAACGGCACTCTATACTATTAAATATACTGCAATATAGAAAGAGCATTTCACCTGGCAATCACTGATGCACTTCAACAACTGAATCACATAATCTTCCATAAAATCATCTGCAAGAATAACAAAAATTGAGATCACTTGTACAAAATATTAAAATTATAAAACAGAAATCAATAGCTATACAAATACATCAGAGACTCCAACGATTACCAACTGCCTAAAAGTCACAAAATCTCTCCGGATGTTTCATTTTGACCATCCATAAGGATATGATCACTTTAGTCCTATGTTTACAAAACGTATAAAAGTGCAACCAGAAACTCAAAACCAAACCAACAGCCCTAGACAGCAAAAAACTTCAGACTCAACTCCAAGCTACACGCTAACCTCCAGAAGCTCAGCGATAAACTACAACTCACGCTCGTCCGATTAGGTTTTAACATTAATGACAAATCATCTAGCAAAAACCACACACAATAACCTAAACAATTCTCTGATCAACATCATCAACATCGATTATTTCAAAAACGAGATCATCAAGCGATTAAGCAAAAACTAAAACGATAATCATCTCAAAACCTCACCGATACTCAAACCGGAAGAGAAAAGCCATCAAACGGCAGCACCTCGGTGCATCAACATCTCCAGATACTCAAACAACACCGATCACCTCCGCATCCGAGTCACTGACACAGGATCGTAACAGCGACGGATCGTGAACGCCTCGCGCGACGATCATGCCGCTTCAACCACGAAATCCGTGCAGCGGCTGGTTTCAATTCCTCGGCTGAATTTTGAGATGCAGAATAAGGCGTAGATGCGCTGAGGGAGGAGAGTACGGAAAGCGCCGAGAAAACGCCATGAGGATGGAGGAATCGAAGGCGGAGCGGATCTGCTCTGCCGGAGGAGACAGCTAGGGTTTGAGACGGAGGAGAGAGAGCGTCTCGCACGGAGAAAGCATTGGAAACGGAGTTAAGGCGTGAGGGATGGTTCTTAAATAAGATAAATTATTTTGTTTTAATATTAATAAATTAATAAGAAAGTTTTTTAAAATAGTGAACAAATATGTGACCAAGGCTGTCGCGCTTCTCCTATCAAGTTTGGATTCGATTTTATCAGTTGGATTAACAACTTAACATTGGAATTATAAATAAATTCGTAATAAATAATTTATTTATTTTAATTATACTGACATATAAATTGATAGGTGGATATAATTAAATTTTTATAATGGGATTAGCGAATATATCCTGTCAAAGTATATAAGGTATGTACATTGACGGTTAAAATGATGTTGTTTTAAGTTATTTTTATGAGATTTAAGATTTTTAAATTTTAGATTTTTTATTGTTTTAGGGTTTTAAAGATTTTTTTGTTTCAAAATTTCATATTTTTAGTATTTTTTCAAATGTTTCCAAATCCGTCGAACAAGGGTTCGTTTCACAACTCTAAAACTCTGAATGTTAAAATCTTAAAAATACTAAAAAAATAAATCCTAAAATCTCCTAAAACCGTAAAAACCCTAAAATATTATAAAATTTAATCATGAAACCTAAAAATCCCTAAACACCATTCAAAATAAAGTCATTTTAGGCGTTCGAGTATATATCTTTTATACCATGACGGGATATATTTATTTTTTATATAATATTTAATTAATTTAAGTGCAGAAATTTAGTTTTAAAATTTTCATGATATGTTTTAAAATATACTTTAAAAGTTAGGCTGAAAATAATGACAACTTAAACCAAATGGTCTTGAGTTAATTTATGTTCGTGAACGTATTTATGTTCAGCTTCAGCTGAGCTATATTAAATTCAGATTATGTGAAATAAATTTTGATTTATATGAATTAAACAAAACTAAAATTAATAAATAAAACAAAATTCAAGAAAGACAATAAGTAGACAGAAATGCTGGCAAAGCAGACATAATTACCCAACTAGCCGACCGAGGAAGCCGTGACCTGCAAATAGCATGGTTAGACCAAACGACACGTGTCGAGCGATGGTAATGGACACGATGAGGTCTCTAAAACCACATGACAAAATGGTTTTCAATAACGTCGTACTCTCCGCTAATCGAGACACGACACGTCGGTTCCAATGCAAAAGTAGTACATAAGAGTGTTCGGTTAGTACACGAACCAATATAAAATCAAGTAACAAGGACATTAGTCCGTGGATTAACAACATGTTGGGACAAATTGTAGGGCGAATTAGATATTAATCGCTTATTTATGACACTAAGCTACGTGGTTAATTCTAAATCTTTACTTTATACAAGATTTTGGAATATTAATTATGTGATTATGGTACGCATATCTTGCCCCGATGAATGATATTTTAGTTAAGAGAGGCTGTACGAGGCCAACAATCTGACCGAACTCATGTCTGATGAATTCTTGGTTTGAGGATTGATAGTGGAGAAGATAGATTTGCAACGTGTGAAAAGATCGCTCATTTGATCATACGAGGTCTTCAACTTCAAATATAATTTATTTTGATAATTAAATGACGTAATTTTCGCACATAAATTTAAGTCTTGTAATAATATTAGTTTATAAATATAATGATGCATTTTATTTTGAAAATCAGTTCAGTTTTTTTTTCATCTCACTTTTTTTAAAAATCGTGATAGTTCTGATCACAATTGGATAAGTTGTGATAGTTCAGGGCATTTTTGAGTTTTATCCCTAAACTTTAATGATCAAACGCGGCTAAGGAGTTTACGTCACCCGCTCAGTTTTCAATTTTTTTAATATATATAATACAATATTAACAAAAATAAAACTATGCGTAATTTAGAAACAATTTGAGAATTGAGTAAAATACTTTTAGCATAAATTCATTAATCTAAATCACTGTGTACCATTTATCGTTTAGATTTCTTTTGTTGACCTTCTTTAATTATATTTATGTGCATCTGTTATGTCTGACCAAGTTAATATTAATTTATTAAAAGCTCTTATTCTTTATATATGTCCTTCATTATTTTTCATATTAATAATTTAGATAAATGTATACAAGTAAGGATAACAAACAAATTCGTATTGAAAACGTAAAATTAATTGATATATATCTTAACTCATTAAAATTAGTTGTGAAATTAATTTACTTTGAAAATTTTAAGTTGTAGGACTAATTGGATAAATACTAGACACATTTTAAGTAACATGTATATCGAAAAAGTAATTATTGAGATCCAGTCACGCTACATAAAAAAGAGCGAGACAAAGACTACGTAGTTTTAATTTTACTGACCATTCATTGTTCAATACATGTCACTTAGATTAGTTAATTATATTAATTATATTTTACATGACACATGACAATAACATTTAAAACCATCCGATTTTATCGAAAACCACCAATAACATAAATATAGTTTATCTGTTTTGGATAAATGTCCTTAAATTTTAATGCAGTGATGTACATGTCACTTTATAAAAATTTAACTTCGATGTTTCTAATGAGTAAAATTGTATTATATTCACTAAAAATGTAACGCGATACAAGAATTATATCGACGTAATTAAATTACACTTATTTAAAAATACACTCCCCTCAATATTCCTTTAATTTTTGTAATTTTTATATATCGATTAAAAGTGAATTATGTTATTTGATCTTTATATTGGATTTTTGAAGTCAGAATTGAATTGCACGAGGCCATTATACTTATAGAATCTTCCCTGAAGGTACGTTTAGGAAACGAAAATTTAGAGAGAAAAATATCATATATTTATAATAAAGAATGGTTTTAACTTTTTAAATGTGTTGTGAAATACTCTCCGCGTATTTTTATTTGTCACTTAATTGTACGTTTATTAAATTTTTATTTTCCGAATTGTAGAATTTTGATGTATTAAAATTATTGAAGTATGATTTGACATGAATATATTGATGATTATTGCTATAACGGTTCAAATAAGAAAATGCATCTTCTAATCATCATCTATAGGCTTTGTTCCTGAGTTTTGAGAGTAAATGAGAGAGAGGAGAAGAAAAGAAACAAGTGGAAAGGGAAGGAAAGGTGAAAAAAATATTCCTGAATTTAGGAAGGATTTGGAGAGAATGTAGAAAAAATATAACATAATTACTAAATTACCCTTGTGTTTAGATAAATTGAGCAATACATAAAGATAAAATCGTCATTTTTCACTCTTTTATTTCCATTCCCATGACTTTCTCTCCAAATCTCTCCAATTTGGAGGAAAGGAAATGAGAGTTCCTATCATCCCAAATCTTTTCAAACTCCTCCTTAAAAAAATTCAGGAACAACACATTTCACTTCTTTTCCTTTCCTCTCATTCTCTCTCTCCTAAAAGTAACTCAGGAACAATACCGTAAAGTCAAAGCGACAAATAGAGTAAAGCAGAGAGAATAGTCCTACTTCATGGCATGGTTAGAAATTAAATTTTTTATGAAATTAAATTTTATTAAAATTCGGTGATTTTAGTCAAATGAGGAGGGTTTGGTTTTTCTACTATTATATTGTAAATCGTCACGTGTCTTATTATATAACTAGGTTTATTAATTAATTTTTAATTTACAAATGTCAGAAAATTCGATTAATAATTATAGTCAAAATCATCATATTTTTTGGCACTTGGCAGTAGTAGTAGATACTTATCCTTATTTATTATTAAAATATAGCATCGAGTTTACAAATATAAGTTCATTTAAAGTAACTTTATCCTATTGTTTTTAATGCATATATTCTTCGGAAAAGATAATCAGTGATGGTGGGAATGATACATATATATAGATATCATAAAGTATAACAATTCAAGAAAAAAATTCATTTCTTCACCGTCAATGTTTATCTATATATATGATTTTCATTCTGAGTCTTTATGTAAGACTTATCAACTTCATATTTTTGATGTATATCTATATATATATATATGAGAGATTCAGATTGACAACTTAAATTCATTTTGAATTTTTTACTAGTCAATACAATGTCGAATGGGACAAAGCAATTAGACATCAATCAAGTCATCGATGAGTTCGAGACTTCAACAAAAAATGCAACAGAAGTTCAGAAACAATTTCTCAAAAAACTACTCGAACAAAATTCGAGCACTGAATATTTGCAAAAATTTGGATTGAACGGCAAAACAGATGTAAAAAGTTTCAAGGCTTGTGTCCCCATTGTAACACATGAAGACTTGGAGCCTTATGTTAAACGAATGGTCGATGGTGATACCTCTCATGTACTCTTAGGGAAACCTGTGAAAATATTTTCGTTTAGGTAACATTTATTTTGAAACTCATACTCTTAGACATGTATTCGGATAGTTTATAAAAATTAATGAAAATATTTATTTCAATTTTAAAAAATAAAGACTTCTGTGATATCATAAATGTTATTGTATATATATTTTGATCAACAGTTCTGGCACATCGAAAGGAAAGATCAAGTTTGTGCCGTATACTGATGAATCATTTGAAGTTACTGCGAAAATATGGCGAATTGCCTATGCCTATCGAAACAGGTTAGTATCGATCTGACTCAGAGATTGATCTGATGATCATACACTTTGTAGAATTTCCTTACTATTATAGCATTTTAAAAGAGGTAAGGAGATATTTATTTCATTACTATTTTTATTTTGTACGTTTTGAAGAAGTTAATGATATTTGTTAACCAAACATATTACGACAGGCAAAATTAGTGTTAAAACTCAAGAAGATAGAAAACATTTACAGAATATGAAAATAAAATATCTTTTATTTGAAAAATATTAATTTTAAACGTGTATTTAAAACACTCCGCCTAGCACCTAGTCGACTAATTGTTCCAAACGTTTTGTTTAAAGGTACTTATTTTAAATGTGTATTTTAATTTTTAATCTTTTAAAATTAAATATTATTAATATAAATAACTCCACCTAATCGTCCAATTAACCATTGCGATTAATTTTCGCCTAAGCGATTAGTCGCTAGACGTTATGTCAATCGCCTGATATCACAAATAGATTTTTACAACACCGGTTAAAGTAAGCCATTTAAAAAATGATTTAGGGAAAGTTGAAAAAAAGAAGAAAATTAGATGAAAATTTTAGCACGAAAGTTTGGTGAAATTAAAAAAATATTTTAACTCTTTCTTTTAAATTTTTAATTCATAACAAAGAATGAAAAAAAAAGAAATTGAACTTATTGAAAATTTATTTTCCATCTCATTTGAACTTTTATCAAATTTTCCCTTAACTAAGCACATCTTAGAGCTGTGTTTGTTTTAGGAAAAATGAGAAGTAAAGGAAAATGAAAGAGAAAATAAATTATCTATAAATTGTATCCAGTTTTTGTTTTGTTTGATTAGAACTGAAAAATTATAGAGAAACTTTTTTTAAAATATTTTGTTTTGTTAAAATCTTAATTCACATTTTCTATCTAATTTTCAAACAATCTCTCAGCTAAACAAAGTATTTATTATCATTTTCTCTCAACATTTTATTTGCAATATCCACAATTTCTCACGCAGGGAATTTCCAACAACGGGCGGAAAGGCCTTGCAATTCATATATGGTGGCAAAGGGATGGAGTCCACAGAGGGAATAACTATCAGGCAAGCCACGGCCAATTTGTTCCTCGATCCGCGGTTCAAAGAAGCGGTCGAGGCGATCCAGACGAAGCCGTGTAGCCCTTATGAAGTCATATTCGGACACGATTTTGACCAGAGCTTGTACTGTCACCTTATATGCGCTCTCATTTATAGAGACGAAATTCAGCTAGTGAGCTCGATTTTCGTGTTCACCATCGTCAACGCGTTTCGGAGATTTGAGCAAGTATGGGAAGAGCTCGTCGACGACATTCGACACGGCGTGGTGTCTAGCAGAATCACCGCGCCTTCTCTTAGGTAATGGCCCATGCATGACTCCCCTCAAAATTTTTATATATATTTATATGTTATTTTTGGTTATACAATTTTAAAATAATTATAACATATTTTCAAAAATTAATGTAATATCTTCAAAGTCAAAGTAAAGGAAAAATTTTAAAAATGGTATGAACGGATACACTTTTTGAAATTACGGGAGTAAATATCAAAATTTTCAATTTTTAGAAAAAACTCATTTGAGATCGTTCTGTAATTGATGAAATTATAATCTACTCGAATAAATATTTAAGAAAAGTTACAATTCAATAACTAATAACATAAATTAACACAATAAAATTTAAAAAAATGCAAAACTATGTCATTTTTAACAGAAGTGTAGCTAGGTTTGAGGTAGTATAGAAATAACTTTAATTACATTGTGTTTGTGTGTTTGTTTATGTTATTAAAGATCGAAACTGTGATTATGGTAAAACTTATTTGACTATTTGATTGTAATTTAATCAAATTACATAACAGCATCAATTGACTTTTTTCCAAAAATTGTAAAAGTTTATATTTACGTCTTCAATTCCAAAAAATGTGATAATTTGTATCCTCTTTTTGTATAATTTATGTAATACAATTTGTTTTATAATAATTGACGTATCTTAATATTTTTATATCCGCTCCATAGGGAAGTCATCTCTAAGATTTTGAAACCGGATCCGGCTTCGGCTGATCTGATCTACGACAAGTGTAAGGGGCTGGACGCATGGCGCGGTCTGATTCCGACGCTATTCCCCAATGTGAAGTACGTGCTGGGAATCATGACCGGCTCGATGATGCCTTATGTCGAGAAGATGAGGATCTATGCAGGTCATGTGCCGATCGTGAGCGCCGACTTCGGGGCCTCCGAGGGGTGGATCGGGGTCAATGCGAATCCGAGATTGCCTCCCGAACTGACTACGTTTACGGTCGTCCCGGACATCGCGTATTTTGAGTTTCTCCCCGTTGGAAACGCGGACGGTGTTGGAGACACAGTTGGACTCACTGAAGTCAAGGTCGGCGAGGAATATGAAGTCATCATGTCTAATTATTTCGGTAACACTCTACCCATAAGTTCAAAATATTTATTAATTCTAATAATTCACAAAAAAAAAAATTCTTTATCAGCATATACAAGTTATATACAGCTAAAACTGAAGTTATTTTTTAATAATGTTTATATATTTGAGGCGGTTAAAAAATAATATTTTTTATTGGTGTTAGGATTTTTAGGTTTTGGGTTTATAGTTTTGATTTTTTAATATTTTTAGAATTTTGGTATTTAGGAGTTTTAAGGTCATGAAAAGACGCGTTTTTTGAAACATCTTAAGAATATAAAATTTTGAAACTCTAAAATTTTGAAAATCATGAAGTACTAAAAATTATAAAATACTGAAACCTGAAACTTCTAAAAAATCATAAAAATGACTTCATTTTAGCGGTTCCAATCGTATTAGACAGGCCAGCAAATTTTATTCACCAAACCCATATTTAGCTAGATTAGTTTCACGGAAAACATGGTTGTATTTTGTAAAATCAGAATAGTTTTCCAAATTATGAGTTACTTTATTTAGACGATAAATTAGTTAGTAAAATCTAAAACTACGTTATTTTATGTGATTACTAATTGATTCATACAACTCTATAATATTCCTAATTTACATGTCTTGATTTTTTTTATTATTAGTATTGAACATAATGATATTATCACGCATCGCTTATTGGAAGTTCTAAAATGATACTAATATATAGTTAAGCTCTCTCACTCATTGTCAATTTATTTTGAGTGTGACGGACTAATTTACATGGTAAGTCACACGAAATCTTATGTTCATTTTCCTGGCTGGCACATATTGAGTCGTATAGAATTGCCTTAGAATTCTAGATTTTCAATGTCGATTTGTAGTCGGATTAAGCTACAGTACAAATTCAACATCGTCACTCTTTGTGACACTGACATTTTTACCAATGTGATTTCATCAAACCTGCGCAGGCGTGTACAGGTACAGGCTGGGTGACATAGTGAGAGTCGCAGGATTCCACAACTCGACGCCCCAACTGCAGTTCGTGTGCAGAAGCAACGTTATCCTGTCGGTCAACACCGACAAGACGACGGAGAGCGATCTGCAGAACGCGGTCGACGCGGCAACAAAGGTGCTGTCAGCGTCGAACGCCGGCGCGCTCGTCGACTACACGAGCCAGGCGGACATGTCGACCGATCCGGGCCACTACGTCATCTACTGGGAAATAGCCCAGGAGGAGGAGAATGAGCTGAGAGATGATGTTCTGGCGGAATGCTGCAATGCCTTGGATCGCGGGTTTGCCGACATGGGATACGTCAGCGTGCGGCGCGTGAATGCGATTGGCCCGCTGGAGCTTCGGGTCGTCAGAGGAGGGACGTTCGGCAAACTTCTCGAGCATTTTTTGAGCATGGGAGGGGCTGCCAGCCAGTTTAAGGTTGCCAGGTGCATCTCTCCGTCCAACACCAGGTTCTTGGAGATACTGTCGAACGGTGTCGTCAAGAGCTACTTCAGTACCGTCTATGATTAAATAGTCATTTGTTGTTGAACTGGTTTATTTTAATAAGGTCGAATAAATAAAATAATACTGAAACATCATTATTCAACTCTAGTATCAATTATCAAACGAGCAAGTACGTTCAATAGTTGGGAAATTATATGAATATTTTTTAGAAATTTGTTTTATATATTTTTACTCTTATAAGATGGTATTTTTATTTTTAGAGTGTAAATTATGATTTTTTTTTGAATTTGATAACTCAAAATAGCACATTAATTAAATTATAGAAGTAGAATATTTTTTTTAGAGCAGAGTCATTTAACCTCACCCTTTTATTTGAACATTTGTATTGATATAATATAAATCAAAATATATGATAAATGAACTTTTAAAACAATTCAAAAAATTTAAACAAACTATTTATTTAAGAATATTGCATTAAACTCCTCGAAAAAATTATGAGCAGCAAACCGGCACATACTACGTAACAATGTAGTCATAAACCTGTAAATCGATATCATTCTATGAGTCACTCCACTGTCTTTCACCTCTTCATAAAAGAATGTACATACAAGCAGCAACTCCATTGTCACACGCTTCTATTCTAATCAATCAACTCTTCATACAAAATACAAGCCACATCCAGACAGTCACAAGCCTCTAATCAATCTCACCATCCAAAAAAGTCAGATACATCGGGTGGAAACACAGGCGTCAATGTCTTTTGCTTTTGTTTCTGACAATACGAGATTTGCTGCTGGTTTCTGACGGCAGTTTCCAGACGATGTCCTCCAGGTTGGAGCAGAAAGTTTTGTAGAACTGAAGCAACAAAAAAAAGAAGAAGAAGAAGAAGAGCCAATTAAACTAAGCAAAAGACCCAAGAGAATTTAGGTTGGGTTACTCACTTTATGGTACTCGTTGCAGTCTCCGGCGACCTTCTCTATGTCCACCATGAAAAATCCAGGAGCAACCTCGTATATCTGTTGAACACACACACGATGATCCAAAATCAAACTTTTGATCGGCATTTCGCTCAAAGCAGTTTAGGCCAACTTACCTCCAAGATGACCGAGAGATGGGCTGTCTTGGCAGACGAAAGACCTTCCACTCTCATCTGACAATCAAAAATGGATTCTTGTTAGTTTTCACAGTTGTCGATTCACAGCTGCTAATTCAGACATCAGCGGGTACTGAAATTTCTATGTCAAATTATCTTGCAACAAAATGTACCTTGTAGTTACGGATGTGAGTCTTGAAGCCCATGGATTGTGCGACAACTTCCATGCTGCACAAAGCAACCTTCGGCGGTTTCTTCGTTACGAAGCGTGTTGCCTGTTTCACAGAATCCTAAATAGAAGAAGGATCGTGAGTTGATGATTAAGAAATTGGTGCGATGACAGCTTATGCTGGTGGTGGATAAAGGTAAAACATACTTGTCCTCGATCGAACAAAGATGCAAGATTCAACCCTTGAGACAGAATTATCAAATCAAATGCGTTCAGATTCAACGGACACGCGTCCTCGTTCCCACACGGCTCCTCAGCCTTCTGCTCCTGCAGCTTCCATGATGTCAGGAAATTGAGAATCGAATTTCAGGTTATCTTACAGCTAATAAAAAGGGAATTTCCCGCCGTTAAAGTGACCTCATCACAGTCAAAGCACGCATTCACATCGTCCAAGTTGACATCTTCGTATTCCTCAATCCGCACTGGAACGTAATTCTTTTGAAACCACTCGTCATCCTTGATATCCGCAATCGAAATCCGCTGGAGAGGGAGAGTTCATTTGTAAGATTAGATGGAGGAGTGCAATGAACGGTTTCCATCTGGAACAAAGACAACGACGCTGAAAGTGGGACAAACATGATAATGAAGATCGTCGAGACACTCACTGATTCAGGGTTGGGGTCGAGAATCCGATAAATCAGAGACTTCGCTCCAGCTGGGAACCAAGTCGGACATGAAAATTCCGCTCTTTCAATCTGAGAAGAATTTTGAATTTCGGATCAGGAACATAGTCAAATAGTTGCAAAGCAGGTGAAGGGTTTTACATCGATCCATCCATATATATGACGCAAAAATGTATTCAAGACTGAGCTAAATTAATTTCGCACAATGAATTCCATGCCTTACTGTACAACGTTGTGAGATCAAGCTCATCGAACGGAAGATAACCTGCCATGAGAACGTAAAGTATGACTCCGCAAGACCAGACATCCGCCAAGGCACCATTGTAGCCTTTGTGATTCAGTACCTGAATGTTGAAAACGTTGGAAATCTGTGCATGTGCAGGTCGGCGAGCTTTGACAGATTTAATTTCACAAGGACACGAACGGAAAATACCTCAGGAGCGACGTAATTCGGAGTCCCACATGTGGTCTTAAGGATGGTGACTCCCTTTGAACAAGTAACAAAATGCTCGTAATAAGAAATAACGGAACTCGAGAAAAGAATGATATGATATCACGTACTTCCGTACAGGCCTTACTTGTTCTGGGAAAGCACTCAAACCGAAATCCGAAATCCTCAGGTTCCCCAGAGAATCAAGTAGGAGATTCTCAGGCTGCGTTTTGAGAAAACAGTAGTTAGCGTCGCAAAAGAATAAGGAATGAATTAAGACAGAATGAAACGTAAGACAGTAAGCCGATGCACATGACAGACCTTCAGATCTCTGTGGTAGACTCCCTTGCTGTGGCAATACTCTACTCCTTCGATAAGTTGCTGAAAGTATCTTCGAGATTCCGCTTCGCTAAGCCTTCCGTGATGAACCTTCATAGTGAAACCTCGCCAGTTTACATATGGAGGGAAAGAACATGCATGACCGAAATCTCTGATTATGCGACTTACTATTTTATCGAACAGTTCTCCGCCAGTGATGAACTCCAATATTATGTAGATCTTCGTACGGCTCGCCAAAACCTAGAACAAGCAATGTCATAGCTGGTTGGCAGGAGGCAATATAGCTGATGAGAAATCATGCAAATGAATGAGCTCTATTGCACGTCTTGAGCCCTCACCTCGTGCAGACGCACCACATACGGATGCCTCACACGCTTCATGATGGATATCTCCCTCTTAATCTGCAACAAGTTATAAGTCATCAGAAGCGCGAACCCACCAAAAAATGATATATCCACTATCACTTCTAGTTTGCAGTATGAAAAAAAACCACTAAGCTACTAAACAGTAAAAACCCTTTTTCTAGCGAAGAAAACTCACAGCCTCGAGTCACCAAAAGTTCTAATTTCAAACGGAACACAATACTTAAACTAAAGAGTGAAGCTCAAAGCAGCTCATACCCTAGATACCTATCTCCCCCTCTTAACCTGCAACAAATTATCAATCATTCAACTACCAAAAAGAGAACTTCTCGAACATTATACGCTTCAGATCTTACTTCGAGTTTGTGATCATCACGTATGAAGAAAATTGCCACTCGTTCATCAATCATCTATTCATTTAAGTTACAAATATAAATCTTCTAGCTACATAAATTCACACCTGCAAGTCAGTGAAGATTATAAGTTCTAACAAAGCCCGATACTCAGACATTAGAGTGAAGATCAAAGGAGGTATCGTAGATATCTCCTCTAGTTTTGGGGCACTAACTCTGCACCAATGCTCATACACGATATGTATCAAGTATCACATCGAGTTTCAAATAAGAAGTGAATAAAAATTCAATAATCGTTCATCTATCCATTAACATAAGCTCTTCTAAGATGCGAAAACATCCCAGAATTGAATTTCGAACCATATTACCACTTCAGTACAAAAGAGGATCTCCAAAATGTTCACCACAAAAAATGTTCTATCCATTGATACTCCAAATGGAGCTTCTAAGATGAGTAATTCCACACCCGAAAAGCACCGATCCCATTTAGGGTTTCTAATCAAATCAACACATCAGCACACAGGTGAAGCTGGAAAGTGGTCACCACAGAACCTCAACACATGTGAATCCAGCATCAGATGCTTCAACCCTAGAACCTAACAACCCTAACCAGCTCAACTCAACTAATTAGATGCTGAGCGAAAACGTCAAACCTGGTCAACCATCTTGTGCTTCAGAATCGTATTCCGATCCAGAATCTTCATGGCGACGCTCTCCCCCGTCTCCGTGTTCTGCGCGAACTTCACTTTCGCGAAAGTCCCCTCCCCGATCGTCCGCCCAACCTCGTACTTCCCGACCTTCCTCACCACCATTTTCACCTCTTGTCACTCAGCTCGCCAGCCCTCGTTATCCGAAAACCAATGCCAGCAGCAGCAGCAGCAGCTCCACCTTCATTGACGGGGTTCTCCGCCTGCAGCTGGAATCGAAGTATCGCCAAGGTCGGGACTTTGGCAGGGATTGGGGGATTCGGATGATGGGTTTGTGATCGGATTTCAGTGTGGAGAGGTGCGGATTGATGATTTCGAATCGGAGGAAGAAAATGATGAAAAAGTGGGAATGGGGAGGAAATGGATTCCGATTGGTGGGTCAGAAAAATGCACAAAAAGACACGGAGAGAAGAATTTCGAATTTATGTAATAATAAATTAATTAAATTAAGAAAAAAAACGGATATGTGCCAGGTGCGCGAGCCTTTCAACAAAGCACAATTCGAAAGCGATCCAAGCCAGCCCGGCCTGCCTCCCCACTGTTGTTGCTATGTCTCCTCTCAATAGGAAGTCAGATATGTTCCGTATTGGTTGGTCATCGGATCAGAATATTTATTAAACTTTGACAGTATTGTTATGATCTTTTAATGAATAAATTATTTTTAATTAATTTTAGTAGTATATATACTTGTTATTTTTTTTGATAATTTACACTTAAATTATTTTTGTTCTTTATATAATTACGCAATATGTATATGTTGATAAACGAAGTTTTTCAGATGTAGGAGTGATTGTTTTAAACAATTGAAATTTGAACATTTTTGAGTTCTGCAAGGAGATGACGTGTGCAACACATGGTGCTTCCGACATGTGTAATAGAAATTAAATAATATTAAAATAACTATTTATTTAATACAAATCGATTGATTAGTGGTTGACAATTTATTTAGCAGAATATGATCGAAGTCCGTTTTAAAATTCGGACCCAACATATGATAAATATGGTTATCATAAAGATTGATTCTAAATATATCTATTATTGATTGTGAGTACAAGTCTAAGTTATTTACTAATTTTATATAAAAGAAATAATTTAATATATTGAATAAATTGAGAAGTGCAATTTACTAAATTGCAAATACCTCTTATATATTAGTAATGACATTTGCAAGGCTGGTTAATGCAGGTTTTGGTGGCATCTCTAACTATGTCAACTAGATATGACAACTATGAAACTATAAATAAATAGGGGATTGTTTCGTAAAAGAAAATTATAATTAATAAAAGATATTTAGGCTTTACTGTACTGATATAGTTTTGTTAATAAAATATGTAAAAAAATTATATAAAGAAAGAATGGAGAAGAACACACTAGCATCATCATTAGCGGTCGGACCGGGCGTGTGGCGCGAGGCGTATGAGAGGAGTTGAATCTGTGCATTTTGGAGACAAACATGTTTACTTTTTCTAGTCCATTACTGTATTCTTAAGAAGCACCACTTATTAGTACAATGTAATTGATTTTGTTGTAGTCAACTTAAAGGGCAGTCTGTGTTGGAGATTTGGGCCTCTAAATGTGAAAGTGGAGGAAGAAGGTTGCATAATAACTCTCTCTTCTCAGCAATTGGTGATAGCCTCTGTTATAAATATATGGTTTCTTTTTCTCATTTCTTCATCCTAAAATACAATCTCCTACTGTGCTCCTTACTATCTGCTCTCTGCTTTCTTATCTCTACTCCTCACTCAATGTGGATCAGCAAATTGAAGAAGCTTTTGAGGCGGTTCTTCTGTTGTGAGATAAAATGAATGGATATTGTAGTATCCTAAGAGGATCTAGCAAAGACTTTGGCGGTGGTTAACTTTGTTAAATTTAAAATCTAGGTTCAAATTTCGACCGAAAAGGTGGAAACATTTGGGAAGATGACAAACTTGATGTCTGATTTATGACGCAGAAACTTCATGTTTGATTTTTCATCAACATTTCATGACTTGAATTGGAAGAAAAAGAAGATAACAATTGATACTGTGAAAAATCAAAAAGTGATGAAGATGTGAAATAAATGATAATGTAGTAGCAGAGAGATTGAACATACAAAACAACATATTTTTGTCGTTCATAATTTAGCATTTTGTATGAAATAAAAAAATGATGGTGTAAGGGAGAGTTTCTTAATAACATGTCTTCAAGTTTATTAATAAGATTGATTTATGGATTTTATTTTATACTTAATTCACTTGATTATTGACTATTCAAGGGTCTAAACTAAGGAATTTAGCGAGTTTTCACATTTCAGAGATATTTTAGGTCTTAATGCTAAAAAGTGTTAAAATGGAGTTTAACGAAGAACAGACTAACAAAATCGAATCGATTGACAAAAGTCAATAGTTGCTCGAGCATCAATGTTTCGCGATAAGGACTACAGCCGTGCACGCGGTGACGTAGTGAGGACATGACATGCGTCACCAGTAAGAAAAGAATAAGAAGTTGACTTCTTAGTTAGAGGGAACATCAAGATTCTCTCTTCTTAGTTTGAAATTCTTAAAGAGATCATCCTGAAGTCATCAGTGGAGGTCAACCAGGGAAGTTTTTAGAGGAAGAAGCAAATTTGGTTTGTATGTGTTGTTCCTACTTATCTTATTTTATGTTCTTGTATGACGGTTAATCGTGGCTAAATTCTCTTATACAACTCAGATTTAATAACTTGTGACTTGATGTTGTAAGATAATTATTCTAAATGAAATTCATATTTTGCATGTGTATTTATTGAGTTCCAGCAGGATGATTGTGTTGTTGCATGACTAATTAATGAATGATTGTGTTGTTGCATAATTTATACTGTTGATCTAATTGTGAAGGCTTAACTCAATACCAATTAGTCGAGTAGCAAATAAACATGTCTTACATGTTTATGTCATAAACATACTCTAGGTCTGCGCAAACCATATTGCCTAGACTTAAATTCTTACCATTGATTGTAACTGCATATGTTCATCCTCTTTGCTTCTACCTCGCATGTTGGCATATAAAATTCCTATCATTGGGTAAATAGTAAGATGTAGTAGGGTATGAACAATTATTTACACTTTGTCATAGATCATCACAACAACAGTTTTTTTTTCAAGTAGGGTAGAATCAAAAATAGAAAAACATGAAGGATAGATTAGATAAAAAAATATGCAAAGAGGGCGGTTGTAAAATGAATTATGTTATTAAGATATTAACTAAAAAAATCTATGAAGTAGTATTTATAAATTTGAAACCTTATGCTAATAAATTAAATTGAAATTCAAGTTTTTATCTATTTATTGACATTATAGTGGATTACGTTGGAAATGAACTTTAAGTTAGAACTTCAGAACCAGGGTATCAATACTAAATATAAACACAATAATTTTTATTGAAATATAATTGTATGAATAATTTAAAGCAATAAATGAGTGAATATGAATGCAATTAAATAAAAAAATTGATTAAATTGGCCAATATATATAATTTTAAGAAATGTGCTAGAGAATCAGTAATTATACATATCATGCAAGTTGTAAAATTTGAAAACTATACTTCTATCTCAAAATAAATTTTTAATTTTGTATATTGGTTTAAGTTGATTGGCCGTTTAGACAGGTTTGAATTTTTTTATTTTAATCCGTGTTAGTAAAACTTGAAATTATATGTGAATTTTTTTTGAAAAGGACATTTTAATATTTATGTCATTTGGCATATGGAATTTTTGTTAGAAAGGTTCAACTGATTAATTTGATAAACTTTAAGAAGTAAATATAAAAAATGCAAATTTTTACCCAAATTGACAATTTGTGGATTTAACTTCATCCAAATGACTATTTTTTCCTTTTTCCTATGTTATAACATACTAGTGTTAAATAAACATGCAAGCCAAAAAAATATTTATGTGTTTCTAATATGAATTCAAGTGCGTGGCCTCTACATAAAGTGGCGAACTGGGGCAAGCGTATATTTTTTTATAATTTTCACGTCTAAAATTTAAATCAACTGATAATCAGATGCATGCGTGAATAAATCAATCTTATTGATATGATATATACCTAAAAGATCAATCTGCTATGCATACAAAAACACATCATTTTGATCACTATTTTGAAAGATGTCAGTCTAGATTTTTAGGTGGCCGATTATTAGCTAAGATGTGTTAAAATATTCGTCTAGCATCTAGCTGATTAATTATTTTAAATCTTTTATTTATTCAAAAAATATATTTTAACATGGATATTTTTCTAATTTCAATTGTTAAATATATTATTAATATATATAACTTTATTTAGCCATCCGATTAATTCTTCCAATTAATCCATATTTAACCGTTTAATCGCTATGCGTTATGTATTACTAAGTTAAACATTGATCTTGATTTTTATGCATATTAATTCATAAAATGATAACATCAAGTGGACTTTCCAAATCTACAAAGTGAACCACGTGTTTTATCTTGAAGATATTTTCCAATTTTTGATTTCAAGTTCATCAACCAATTAAGCAAAAAATATGAAGCAATTAATATGAATAATAATTTTGATTTCCAATGGGTCTTGCATTATGCCCAACTTGTATATATATACACACACATTATTCACAAGAGGGAAAAAGAAGAGATCAAGGAGTGTTCTAGATTAGACTCCTTTCACAAATGGCTGATACAACTTCAAAGAAATTTTTCTCCATCCTTGTCTGCATTCTTGTTATTATCGCTTCGAGTAATAATCAACGAAATTTAACTGATATAAACTTTCACACTGGTGTTCAGTTATATAATCGTATTCATTTTTATTTATGTGATCGGTATTTAATATTTTATTTCATTATTTATTCGTGTGCATTGCGCAGATGAAGATGTAACAAAAGTGGAAGCAGAAACCGTGAGAGAATGTTATGGAGTTTGTGATACTGACGCACATTGCCTTCAAATATGCCAAGCGCGGTCGCACCCGATAAGAGCGCAATGTGAGCACCTCTTTCTCGGCCAGCCTCCCATTTGTTGTTGTTACTTTTAAGAAGTCGGATATGTTCCGTATCGATTGAGCATTGAATCAGAATATTTATTCGAACTTGAAAAAATTACCATGATCCTTTAATAAATAAATTATTTCTCATATAAAATGCTATATTTATGATAAATTTAAGTATTATACTTGTTTGTTAATTGTTGAAAATTCATATTTATTATTTTTGTTTAAAAATTAATGCTTGTATTTATTGGCGAAGAAAAAAGTATTTTTCAGGAGACTGCATACGTATATTTAATAAGTAATTCTATCGATTGAGTAAATTGATAAATATAATTTATTAGATTATAAAATAACGGCATTTGGGAAATCGATAAATGCAGTGTTTAATGGCATCCCTAAACATGTCAAATATATATGAAAACTTTGAAAAAAATAAATGAACGGGGTCCTGTTTTTGAACAGAAAACTGTACTTAAAAACATAGATATGACCAATAATTTGTTGATCTAGTGGCTAAGAATGTTGTCCGACAACCTCAAATTCCTATGTTCGTATCTTGGTGGTACCGCATTTACGCTGAATGTGCGCGTGGGCTGATACAATAGTAAAAAAAACAAAAAAGAAACTTAGATATGCTCCTGTAAATAATTTGTCGCTACTTATTATTATTACTATTATTTAAAATTTATTATTATTATTATTAAAATTTATTTTTGAGTAATGGTGTTGATTTTATTATCATTGATAAATTATTTTTAATTAATAATCACGATAACTGAAAATGGGCAACCAGTTGAAAAGCGTGATTAGATTTGAATCCACTGAGAATGAGCTGGGCCCTGATTTCAGATCCGTACGTAGGGGTGGAATAAGACAACAGATTCAACAAAGTTAACTTTTACATTAGTTTATGATTTTATTTGGGCTTTTTAGCCCATCTTTTATGGCTTTTGCCGATCGGGCCGGCCCATCATCATTTCCCATTCACGAAAGTAAAGCCAAGCCTAGCCTACAGTTATTATCAAATAGGCTAGCTTAGCCTTTTCCCTTTTACACATTTAAGAACATAATTAGGTTATTGCTTAGTAAAAGTTTGGTAACAGACAGTTTTCTAAAAATTTTCATTCCGGATTGATTAGTTGTTGATTAATTATTAAGCGGTGTTGAAATTCCGCCTAGCTGATTACTCCCTCCGTCCTCTAATACATGTCGTTTACGGTTAATTTGAGTAGATTAAGGTGAAGTTAATGCTAGCGGTTGAACAAATTTAATAAGTAGGTGGTTAACATTTTTTTGAAAAAGTTCGTGCAAAAAGTAAAATTGGTAGATGATTATTAGTGAGGAATGTATTCTTTATTGATTATGATAATGAAGTGATTAATGTTTGACATTTTAAGGTAGTTGTTGATATTAAATACGCATTGAAAATTGGTAAGTGACAAGTAAAAGTGGACAAAAAAATTCGGTTAAGTGACATGTAAAAGAGGACAGAGGGAGTAATTGTTTAAGACTTAATTTTTTATGAAAATAATAATTTTTAAACATATATATTTATAATTAACTATTAAATTTATAATTAATATATTCAAATCGGATTAATTGTCCAATTAATCATTCTGATTAATCCCCGCCTAGCCGCTAGGTGTTGTGCTCATCGCCTAACGCTTTTTAGAACACTGGTAACAGGGTTAATTAAGAGAGATATAATATTAATTATATCTATAAAATTGTTTAGTAAAAAAATTAGACAACGGGATAATTGATGCATAAACATCTAATGTAGATTAAAAATGTAATGAAGGGTTTTATTAACTAAGAAAGTGTTAGTCTATCGGTGTCGGATGTTATCTAACAATTACGAGATTTTGGACTAGCATTTAGGTGGTGAAGTGCAAAAAGATAACTATTTTAATCTTTAGGTGTGAATATTTGAATTTGTAAGCAATAAATAAAAGTAGATGAATATGATCGTTTTAAGTGACAAATAAAGGAGTGGAGTGCAACTCTCACACTGGCTTCTTTTAGTTGTCAATTAAATTTACGTGCATTATATTTTTGAACACAGATTTGACAAAATATAAATGTAAAATACACTAATACAAACATATGATCAAAATGAAATATAATCCATTACAAACATAAATTCATATCAGAAAATCAGGAATAAAAAAAAGCAAATGGAGAAGAAAAGAACCAAGGCTTACAATTCAAGAGGATATATGACCTTTACTATTCTACACTACATTATTTTACAATAATGAATACAATAATACATGCATCTTTTGAATTATTTTGTGGGTGATTTGGTGCCATTATATCAGTAGGGTATATGACACTTGTAGAGCATCATAAATGTGTATGCAGACTACTTTCACTAGTCACGTATTTTGTAAGATTAAATTGAAAAGGGGATTGATTATAGTGGGATTGAAGTTGATCATGAAATATGATTTGTTGATGACATTTTTTTAATTGGAATATTTTTACATGAGTAATAACTTTAACTAACTTGATTTTGTGCCCTTTACAAATGTCAGTTTTTCCATGTAAAATATTGTTCATAATAATAGGAAAATCATAAATAAATATCTTGACAATTATGCATAAGCTAGGTATATGAATTATTATATAACATCCTTTTTAGTGATTTTTAAGGTTTCAGATTTTTACTTTTTAAGGTTTTTGGGGTTTTCAGGTATTTTATTATTTTAAGCAGTTTCACGAACTCTCAAAACTCTAGAACCAGAAAACCCTAAAAATATTAAATCTTAAAATCTTAAAAACATTAAAAATTTTAATTATAAAAACGTTAGAACTCTGAAACTCTAAAATTTTGAAAATCTTTCAGTAGAGCGTCGTTTAACATGTGGAGTACCTTATGAGAATATATTCGATTTCCCAATATTATTAAAGATATAAGGGCTGTTTTTTATTTGTAAAAAATTCTATTTTTTAAAAATTATCATCGTAAGCAAAATATTTACTAACAATAAGATTATTTAGAAACTTAAACAATTACTTACTTCTGACCAAATGGACGTTTCTATATAAAATTAAACTGTCCAATTTGTTTAAATTAATATAATTTTAATATCATGTGTTTTATGAAGTATTATACTGTTTATCCTAAGGATATGAAATATGATTTTAGTTATTAATAATTCTGTTCCTTTCAAATTATATCTTTTTTATATAATTTGTCTTATCTCTCACGAAATTACATTAAGAATTTTTAAATTTACACCTAAAATATCATAACCTATCTTACTCTATTTCAAATAGAATATACCCATATAAATATAATTTACGCAAATAATATGAAATGTGCCAAAAACTATTTAGTTTATAATGAGAACCTTAATGAAATTAGTCTATTTAAATTTAGATTACAATTATTATTAACAGAATTATAATGAAATTCCAAAACATTTTTTAAACTATTATTTTTAATTAAATAATTTATAATAACAGTTTTCAAAATGTTGATATTCCCCCATCTTCGAATTATAATTAATAATAATTTGTAGTTGGTGGTGCTTTTGATTATAACATTAGTCAAATTAAATGGATCTTCTTAGTACCATCCTAACCCAATAAAAGCTCCAAGTATGCACAAGATTCAACGAAAATTAGGCACCACTTTGTCACGCTTATTGCTTTGTTGAAAATTAATCTTTCGTGTTACTCTATCAAACATTCAATTGAATATTTACAAAAACTCTGCTTAACATTATTCGGCAGTGAGCCAGGTCATTAAGAAGAACCTCGCTTGGATCTCGGACTCAAATTCTGATTTTATCAACTTAATTTTAACGTCTGTAAAATATATGAAAAATTTGACAGACATGACATGCGTGAAGTCTATCTCCAAAATTTAAACAGATGAAGAAAGAATACGATTCTCCGAATCTAAAAAAAATATATTAAAAAGTAGTGGAAAATTCAGCCTCAAATTTGCATGATTAGGGTTACGTGGTTTGCAAATCAGTTATAGTTTATAAACGTTTACGAGCAGGCTTAATTTATACATTTCGTACACTTTGCTTACGGTTAAACATACACTTTTTTGACTTATCACTAAGCTTTTTAAACAATTATATTAATTACTGCCTAATCCATCTCGAGTTGTTAATGCTAAGTGACCAAACTTAAAAGTGATAAAGTGCATATCCGAATTAGTACATAACTGCATACGTTTATTAAATTGATTTTATTTTTAAATTTTATTTAATTCAATTAAGCGTAATATATTTTTTTATTACACATTTTTGCAAAATGAATATTTTACAAACTGCATACAGTTGCATTTAATTATTTTAGATCAATTCATCTCAGAAAATGGAAGAGAGTAGATTTTCATCCAATCTGCCATTTATTATAGTTTTCTTTCACTTATTTGATACTTATTATTTAGTTTTTTCTCTCCCAAAAGTACAGTTCAAAAAGTTAAAATTGTGAAAATATTGACAAAATCAAGGATTATAATTCCAATTTACATTTGCAAAATTAAAATTGGAATTCAAATTTGTGAATTGTGAATTGTTGCGGTAAGAAAATCACAATTTATAATTGTAATTTAAATAGTAATTTATATGCATATAAAAAATAAAAATTAAAGAAAAGAAATAAATATATGAAGAATTTCTCTCCCTTAATGCTATGCTAGTTTACAGTAAATAAATATCAGGTGATTTTCATGAAAATAAGAATGATTTTCAACAAAAACAAGATGATTTGATTTAAATTTAAATTATTAATTTTTATTAAGACACTTGTCATTTGTTGCTTGGTGCGTCAGTCAATAACCACAATTTATGATTTCGAGGGCAGAGGAGTCGGTCATTTAACCGAACCGAATTGTTGTAGTGTTCGATTAACCGAACCAAATTAATCGAATTACAAAATCATCGACCGCTAACCAAGTCAAATTATATGGTTAAACCGGTTAATTCGATTATCCGTTAAATATTCAACTAACCGAAATTAATCAAATTAACTGAACAAAATAAATATATTTTATAAAATCAATATATTTACCCAATTACTGTATTATTTATATAATCCATCATAATTGTATAAAATTTTAAATTAAAAATAGTTTATTTTCCACACTGCATCGTAAATTGTTTGACATAAACATCCCTGAGATAATGGCTGAACTTGGCGCTGAGTTTCCGATGAATGCGGACATAAGAGAACACCGTTTAAGAAAGTCACGGTAACCGATGAGGTTAAATTCATCAAACGACTGTGTCTGTCTCTGTTCTCTGCACATATCTGCAACGCCGTTAAGAAAAATGTCAGACGTCTCGGTAACGGATTGCGCCAGATACTGTCCCAATCTTCTTCACAAAATTTTCTCTCGAATCACATTTAGGCCCCTGCACTCTCATCTCAGACCACGATCAATCTGAAATAATACAATTCAGTATTATTTATATTTTCAATTTCGTCCAATTCGGACTCGTGGATGAAAATTAAATGCATTGATTAAAAAAGCGGCCGCCAAAACGACGTCTAGTTGCACAGCTACTACTGCCGTTCTGAATTCGAGACCTGCCCTTACACTACTATTCATAGCTGTGATAGTATAGTACAGGTAATTTCCAAACGTTTTTGCTGATTCCCACCATCATTAATCGCCCAACATAATTGTAATTAATAAAAATTAATAATTAAAATGAGGATTTGATTTATTTTACTTAATATATACTAGTAAGTAAAATTCATGGAATATTACTTTCTTTTCTCTCTTCCCCTCTATTTTTCCCAACTCAGACAAAACCTTGTAGTCAGTGGCGGCTAGAAATTTTATTTTGGGAATACAAATTTTTTTTTAAGTTGAATGAGTTACAAAAATAAAAAAATGATATTTTTTAACTTAATTGGGGGTATAAATTTTTTTTAAGCTAGCCGGGGATACAAAAATAAAAAATTTAATATTTTTAGACTTAATTGGGTGTACAAAAATTAAAAATATATTATTGTTACACTAAGAAATGAACAGTTTGGTCTTAACCTGGATGAACAGCTGTTGTATACCTAATGGAACCGCCACTGCTTGTAGACATCCAAAAACTTTATCTATGTGCTACAAATATTTAAAGTAATTCCAATAAGATGTGTGGTTCAATTTATCTAGTTTATTTCAGCTTAATTCAAATAATTTCAGATAAAATCTCTTTATTATTATTATTTTTTAAAAAAACTTGTTGAATGGAAAGTGAATAAAAAAAAAGAAGAACTTTCGTCATATATATTTGATTCACTATGAAAAATAAAAAACAATAAACGGGCATATATCACATTTTGTTTACTTTTTTTCCATTACATTTTATTTTTTTTAACAAAAATTTTAAGATTCAAAGTGAAGGGAAATGTTATATAAACTTTGTAAAGACTATTCCTATCCAATGTACTAGTTTGATATTTATTGGAGAAATTTTTAGACAGACATAATCTATCACATTTGAGCAGAATAAATCATAAGTAATTATATCAGTTAAAATAATACGTCTTTAAACGATGAATAATAAAAAAAAAATCATGTATCATTTAAATTTGATGTAATTACTATTTATTTATACACACTATATAAATGTGATAACTATATTTACTTTAAAATTTATTAGAAAATACTGAGGATACCTTTTCTTGTACTAGGTAGAAGTAACATGCTCAGAGGGTTTTTTTTTCCTTTTTTTAAATGTTTGGATCTCATTTAGGGTATCATCGACAATGTGGAAATGTGGCAAATGGCCACAACGTGGTCTAATGGGTTGACTTCACTAAAACATGTCGAATCATGGGTGTATGCGAAAATGTGGTATTTATGCAAAATATGAATGAAAATTATTTTAAATATGAATTGTTTTTAATGTGAATAAATAAAAATAAAAATACATACCAACTGTTGTTCAAAAAACATATTAAGAGAAAATAATTATAAAAAATGACATGTTATATGTATATGCATGATTATTTTAATTTGAGTGGATAATTTTGATTTTTAAAACGGCTACTTATAATCTGTTTTAACCTCACAATCTAAAACACAACATATAAATATTAGAATTTCTTTTGAGCGGGTCACTCACCTCCTTTCACATCGGCTAGATGACAATTATTAAAAATTAAATTTATATTATTTAATAATAATTGCAAATTGGTTGACATCTTGGATCCATTTTCCGTATGTAAAATCTCGATTCTAAACAACATTAATAACCATTATTATTATTTTTCCATCTCACTATGAATAGAATGCTTGTCCTTTATTCGTATTTTTCAAATGCCAATTTGCAAGCACCACCATATATATTTTTTTAATAACGTAAAACATGCAAATGATACATAAAATCAGAATCTTGATTTCAACGAGAACCATACTTGACTTGATCTCCTAAAATTTCCGATCCCATGTGAGCCTTTCCAGAAGGCAACAATGAAAAAATAGGAGAAATTGGATGCATATAGTGATGTTATAGTTCAGGTATTAATAGTAATAGTAAAATAATTCTCTTTATTTTAGAGAAATAATTAATTCTTAATTTTAAAACTATATTTATTATATTTGTAACCATACATGTTATGCTGTTATTAATTATTATCTTTTTATAATCCCAGCTACCAAATATGGAGTTGAAATTTTAGAGTTTTAGGGTTTAATTTTCAGGTTTTAGATTTTTGTGAGTCTTAAAAATATATTAAAATTAAAGGATTAACCCAAAAATACTAAAATCATAGAACTCATAAAATATGTATAAAACAGTGTTGTTTAATCGGCTCATGCACATATCTCATATTCAATATCATTGTGCATTCGACAATTCCATAAAATCAAACAAAATTTTTTAACGAAATCAATTTTATTATTATTTTGCATAAATAATGCAAACATATTGTCCAATCCATCATCTTTCCATAATTTATCCGCACTTTATAAATTACATAAATTTATGTTTTGAAGTATTATATTTGAAAAAATCCCAATTATGAACTTTGTATAAATAGAAAAATTTAGAATATTTCTATATTTCATAAATTTCCATAATTTTTTAAAGATAATTAAATAGATTATAGTGATCTGAATGTTGAACTATTAGAAAAAATTTGAAATAGATAAAGTAGAATAGAAAAATTGTGAAAAAAAGAAAAAATCCAAACAAAATTATAATCATTTACTCCCTCCATCCTCTATTACATGTCGTTTAAGGTTAATTTGAGTAGATTAAGATGAAGTTAATGCTATCGGTTGAACAAATTTAATGAATGGATGGTTAATGTTTTTATAAAAAAATTCGTGCAAAAAGTAAAATTGACATATGATTATTGGTGGGGAATGTATTTTTCATTGAATATGATAATGAAGTGATTAATGTTTGACATTTTAAGGTAGTTGTTGACATTAAATACGCATTGAAAATTATTAAGTGACAAATAAAAATGGACAAAAAAATTCGATTAACTGACATGTAAAAGAGGACAGAGAGAGTACGTCACTAAATATCAATAATATATATGATTCGCATATATACCTTTTCAATAAAACCGATTAATAAACTAATTTAATAAATTTTGAAAAAAACGCCAACCAAACAGTGTCTTAACTTTCGTATTTAAACACACGCAGCACATCATCACTGCGGCACACAGATCCAAACCACGATGACGAAATTCAATTCAACGCTCACATCGACTCCAGCAGCGTCACCTTCAGATCTCCGATGACGAAGACAACGACGTTTTGACTCTTTCTCTCTCCAACCGCTTCCAATCCGCCCAGCCATGGGATGGCGACGCGCTTTCTGCACCGCTCCGCCGAAGGACAGCCGCGACGCCGATGGCGGAGGTAAGATCTTCAAATCCTCCGACGATCCTCCGGTGATCCTGCCTGCTTCCTCGTCTTCACGCAGCCCGAGGTTCGGCGGGCGGCTGAACTTCTTCACCTCCAGTAGCAATCCGTCCACACCGAGGCTGCGATGCCGCACGTCAGCTGATCCGTCCTCTACGAGTCGCGTATCTGAAACCGAATCGTCGACTCCGAAGATCGAGAGCAAGTCGTTGAACATAAAAAGCCCCAAGTCGTCGCTCTTCGGCACCGCTCCGTCGTCACCTAGATCGCCTCTCAAATTGGCTCTGTTCCGCAACAGCTTCCGATCTCGCGTAAGCTTATTCTCTAATCGATTACTTCAATTTCTGTAGATTTTCAGAGTTTTCTGTTGCTGATTTCGTGTGATTTTTGTTGAATTTTCAGTGATTTTATGCTGCTGATTTTTTTTTTTTGATAATTTTTGGGGCAGAATGGGTGCGGAGTTTGCGGGCACAGCGTGAAGAGCGGCCGAGGCACGGCGGTGTATACGGCGCAGTGCGGCCACGTGTACCATTTTCCGTGCATAGCGGCGCATGTCAGAGGAACGGCTGGCGAGAAGCTCGCATGCTTAGTCTGCGGCGTCGAGTGGAGCGACGAGCCGCTCCTCACCGTCCACCAAAACCTCCCACCTCCCGAGTCGAAACGGACCAACAACAACGTAGAAATCGAGGAGAAGCAGGTTATCAGCACGGCGGAGAAGCCGCCGTTAGCGGCGGCGTCCTCGCCGAGGCCGCAGTTCCATCACTACCAGACCAGGCCTGTTCAGATCACCAGCTACGGAGACGACGAGCCGCTGACCTCGCCTCGCGCACAGAAGGCTGTGTTCAACCCGATCCCGGAGGCGGAAGACGAAGGCGAGGAAACGAGCATGCTATCGAACCAAAGAAGCCAGAGCAGCCCGACGAGCATCGGGATCAGAGTGATGCCGGAATCGGCGCTGGTTTCATCGACGTCCGACCACCAGACATGCACGATGGTTCTGAAAGTGAAGGCGCCGCAGCTTCCGCAGACGGTTAGAAACAGCCGCCGCGTGCCGCTTCTGGACGCATCCAGACGAGCGCCGATCGATCTGGTCACGGTTTTGGATGTGAGCGGGAGCATGATGGGCGGGAAGATGCAGATGATGCGACGAGCCATGCGGCTGGTTATATCCTCGCTCGGTCCGCAGGACCGCCTCTCCATCGTAGCCTTTTCGGCCGTGCCCAAAAGGCTCCTCCCACTCAGAAGGATGACGCAGAACGGTCAACGGGCTGCCCGCAGCATCGTTGACCGGCTTGAGTGCAGTCAAGGCTCATGCGTGGGTGACGCATTAAGAAAAGCTGCTAAAGTGTTGGAGGATAGGCGAGAAAGGAACCCCGTGGCAACAATCATTCTGCTCTCAGATGGTCAAGATGACAGTCCCCGGCAGCCGGGGCCGGTTACAGCCCAAGCAGCAGCCCACCACTCGACGACTCGCTTCGCGCACGTGGAAATACCCGTAAACTCTCCGACAGACGCAACGTTTGCGAAATGGGTCGGAGGATTGATGAGCGTGGTGGTGCAGGAGTTGAGAATTGAGCTGGGGTTCGCTCATGATGATTCTGCCCCGGCCGAGATCATGGCGGTTTATTGCAGCGACAGGCAGACCTCGTTGCTCAGGTCAGGCACCGTTCATCTTGGAGATTTGTACGCTGAGGAGGAGAGGGAGTTGCTGATCGAGCTACGTGTCCCGACGGCATCAGTTCAGGCTCAGAAGCTCCTCACAGTGAAATCCTTTTACAAGGATCCGGCCACCCACGACCGGGTGGCCACCAAACAAGAAACCTTCATCCTTCCGCGAGCCTGCCTCTCTCCGGGGATCCAGCGGATGCGGAACGTGTTCATCTGCACCCGAGCCGTGGCCGAGTCGAGGCTGATACTCGAGCATGGTGAGTTCTCAAGCGCTCACAGGCTGCTGTCTTCAGCTAGGGCGCTGCTACAGCAGTCCGCGTCCATGTCAGCCGATGAATGTGTCCACGTTTTGGAGGCGGAGATAATGGAGCTGGCGAGGCGGAGGCAGGAGCAGCAGATGGAGGAGCAGGAAAGAGCGATGGCAGTGATCCGCCGCCAGCAGCGGGTGGCCGAGACAACCCCGCCCGCATCGGCCGGGAAAAAGAAGTCGTGGAATAGAGTCAGCGATTTGCACGGCTTCGAAAACGCCAGATTCTAATCACTCAATGCGCATCATCGATAAGATCAAATTAGTTGCTGTAATCTATCGATCAATCACATGCGGACAGATACGGAGAGTTAGAGGGGATATCTTGGAAAGTGTTACTCTAAAACTGTTTGTCAGTACTGTCCTTTTTTTTTTTAATATGTTATTTAACAGAATTATTTTGTTATTTTTTATTTAATAATTTTTTTTGTATGTATTTAATATTAATAATTATTCTAAATATTAACTTCGTTATCATATTCATTAAAATATAAATTCATTAACAATAATTATCTATCAATTTTATTTTTCACAAAAATATTTTCAAAAATTAAGGCGGTGTAAATAGATTGAATACAGTATGATTAAGGTGCTTGATCTGCATACAGTATGATAATAATGATACAGCTTATGGTGAAGTGGCATCATGTGTTTTCGAAACTTGTGAGATTCCGAGGCTCTGACTTTGCCCATATGAGGTTATTATTATTTATTTTCTCACAGTTGATAACATGCCATATTTGGTAAAAAATACTACTCCAGTTTAATACTACTTCCCCTTCCCATCTGTCTCTATTTGATTCAAATCGTCACATTTGACGATTTTTACTTTTGAATATGTGATAATTTATGATGTACACTGTCACTCCTGTATGTGATAGCAATAGAAATAAGGGAAAACTACATAAAGGGGATATGAACTATCACATTTACAGATCAAGGACGTAATTATCATTTTTTGCAATTTACAGGTATTTCAGTTTTAGGGCTGTTTTGTAAGTAAATATTTTTCAATCAAGTTCAGATTTAATTTAAATTAATTACAAACTCACCCTCAACAAAACTAAACCTAACCTAAATTACCCATGTTAATGTAAGCAAGTGTAGATTAAGATGAAGTTAATGCTAACGGTTGAACAAATTTAATGAATGAGTGGTTTGATTAGTTTTGTTGAGGTAAGTTTGTAATTAGTTTAAATTAGATCTGAACTTGATTGAAAAATATTTATTTATAAAACAGTGCCAAAACTGAAAAACCTGCAAATTACAAAAACTGATAGTTACACCCGTAATTTATAAAATTATGATAGTTCATATCCCCTTTCTATAGTTTTCCCTAGAAATAATAATCAATCTTTATATTAGTCCTCACCTTGTGTGGGAGACTAACAAATTGGAACTACGTGTTGGTGGTTCATTTTTGCAGCAAACATTGGTTACCAGCTCTTGTCGGTAGAAAAGAGGCCCCCCTAGACCTCAATTGATCACAGGCCAACACGCCAAGTCGCCAACCTTAATGATCATCAGTGGATTCACTAGACAACATAACAAATGGAAACAAAGCGTACAGAAATTTTCATCAGGACAGATCCATTCATGTCATCCTCCTACACTGTAACTCACATTATTGAACCTTGTCGAAAATAGTGGCCACACTTAGGGGTGAGCAAAATCCGGTACGGACCGGAAAATGACCCGGAACCGGATCGGAATGGACCAAACCGGACCGGACCGGACCGAAGGATTCCGGTCCGATCTTCGGTCCATCCATTTTTGGGATTCCGGTTCCGGTCTTCGGTCCGGTCCAAACCCGGATAATTCCGGTCCGGACCGGAATGGACCGGTTTGGTAATTTTTTAATAAAAAAAATTATTTTTATTAAAATACTGAAATATATCTTATTTAATACATAAATAAAATTACTTTTAATTCACATTTTTTATTAAAATTTAATTAATTTTTATGATTCCGGTCCAAACCGGTCCGGTCCGGTCCAAACTCGGAATTTTCCGGTCCGGTCCGGTCCAGACCGATTCAAATCCGGTCCGGTCTTCGGTCCTTACCTTTTCTTGATTCTGGTTTCGGTTCAAACCGGTTCCGGTCCGGTCCGGTTTTGGACCGGTGATCACCCCTAGCCACACTGTGACGCCTTTTCAAGAACCTCAATTCCCAAATGGACACAACCCAAAAGAAAGTTTCATTGGTTCAATAAGGTTTCATCCGAGTCTCTCCCTCATCTCATCTCTTCAAGTCTAATTTCTCACTCGCACTTTTGCGAGTCACTAGTTATTATTGATCAAACCGTCGGCTATGATACCATTTTGAATTGTAGACCGGTTCATGCTGGACTGTGTTCTGATTGCGACTCAAAAACCCATACTATCGAATCATTTAGGAATATAATTCAATATGAGCCGACCCGAATCAAAAAAACAGTTGGTTTCTCAGGGTGTCCTTATGGATGCAGAATAGTCAAGCATGAAAAAAAGTGGACGATACTGTCCAAGGACAACTGAATAAAACATACTACTACGGTTGGTTATGATTTTGATTTGATTTGTTTCTTTGGTTGCTTGACTTGATCCTCAAGGTCGAATGGCTCCAAATAGAGCAGCAGGGGGCATGGCGGAGCTTTAATCCGCAAATGCTGCCTGGTGGGGGCACTCACTCACTGTCCTTATGCTGTTGTGTAGCCATGAGTCGCTGCAAGGCGTAAGAATGATGGGCCACCAGACTTGTCCACCTCCCAGGTTAAATCAACCTCCGTCAAAAAAGTTGTCCAAACAGAAGCGAGTAGTTAAGGGTATGGTCGGCTTCGACACCGGCAAAAACATATCTCCACACTGTCAAGATGATGAATCGGGCAAACAGACTTACAAGAGCAAAATAAGGGCGATTTGCAACTGTCTCAATCTTACACAAAGGTTAGCCAGACCGCGACAAACTTGCCCAGTAACAGATGCATCAGCAAGGCTCCAAATTGCTTCAAGTCAAATTTCACACTCCATTGATAACTGGACCATCAGTAGCGTCTAGTTTAGAATTTAGAGCGCAAAGTAACGGCACTGCAAATACGTAATTTAACAAAGTTGGAGAAGTATAGCTGGAATTCCTGTAAAGCATCTATAATAGATTAAGGTGGTCAGAGAACTTCGAGAGCTGGATTAAAATGGTTATGCAGATGCTGTGGTTTCTGTCGGAGTCACAGAGCAGAGCTTTACGGCGGTGTAAATATCAGTTGTGGATTTCAAGAGCTTTAAGATTGGCTAGCATCATAAACAAACAAGGATCAGTTGCAGTTTCATCTCTAGTAACATTCTAGACAGTGCTAAACAATGAAAATCACAGAACATGAATATATAGAAATATATGACCAGTAAATGTAATTACAAAGACCATTTGGAACAGACATTACAACAATACGTAAAATGATGGGGCTGACCTCATAATTTCCTACATGGACGTCACTAAGCCGAAAGACTGATCACTGAAAAACTGCCGCAGAGATATGGAGGACTTTGGCCCCAAGTCAGGAAGAAGAAGAGGTAGATGACACAGGATAAAGCAAGTCGTGATACCCAGTTGAGAGAATTTTACACCATTTCGACTGCACGGCTTTTTCCTCTTATTCTGATGCCTGTGGAATCAACAAGACCGTTGGAAACAAAAAGGCAGTCATTTCTGAGTTTGCTCAACTTTAGCTCGAATTTTCTGCTCCAAAACTGAGATTTCTGTTTCAAGGCTGAACATCCTGTTAAGGGCGTGCATGTTTTCAAGTGTTTCGTTTAGAGTGCGGCTGTCAGTTCCGTCACATCTCAAGTGTTGCATAGGACCATGAAGCAGTTTGTTTACAATGCCTCGGCTAAGATCGTCGACTGCTCTTCTCTCTTTCTTGGTCATGTCCTCACCCATCTTACCCAAGCATTTATCTAGTTCTGCAGCCCTGATCCTTTCGGCATAAGCCCTTAATTTCTTGATGGTTGGAACTGTTTCCAGCGAATCTCTCCAAGCTTCGAATAGTTTTGACTCATCAGCAATGATTGCCTGAGCTTCCATAGCTTTCCTGAGTCGGTCTTCCTTGTTAGCAGCCACAACCTCTTTCAGATCGTCGACGTTGTAAACACGAGCACCGTCCACCTCAGACACACAAGCACCTACATTTCGAGGGACGGAGATATCAAGAAATAGTCTTACTCCTCCAACAGTGTCTCTTACAGGTGGCAGAGTCCTGACATTATCTTTCGTAAACAATAAAGAGTCTGAAGCTGTGCTGGTGAAGACCACATCGGCTTCTGCAGCACAGTTTAGCATCTCCGTGAGCGGTTGGTAGATGATCTCAACACCCTTCAGTTCTTCCTTAATGGCGGCGACTCTGTCCTCACTTCTATTCACAACCACCATCTTTGTGCATCCTTTTGCTACCAAGTGCTTGATGACGAGCTTACCCATCTTCCCCGCCCCAACAATCAACATCCTGGTATTCACATTTGATGACTCAGGAAGCTTCATCAAGGCGAGTTCGACAGCAGCTGAGCTGACTGAAACTGCACCAGATGCAATATTTGTTTCAGTTCTTACTCGCTTTCCGACTGTGATAGCATGCTTGAAAAGCCCGCTGATGTTGCGACCAAAACCAACAACTCCTTGCCCAACCTTAACGACTTGTTTAACCTGAGCAAGGATTTGACCTTCACCAAGCACAAGAGAGTCGAGACCTGCTGATACCTCAAAGATGTGCTGTGTGGCGTCATTATTGTATAGCAGAAAACGGAGCTGACAAAGTTCCGTGACAGGAATCCCACTTGTCTGCAAAAATTACTATAAAAGCTTATAAGCCATTTGAAAGTTTGTAATTCGCTGGTTAAAACATCTACTGAATATATTTTGCATCAAATGCAAATAAACATCCTAAGGCTATAATTATCTTTAAGTACTGTATATTATCCATAGCATTCAGAAATACTAGGTATAAGAAAAAAATGAGGTAAAAGTCACTTAGAAAGAAATGGTCAAATTAGACACAGCGAAAATTAAATCGAATCTAAGAAGGATATGTTCCTTTGAGTCGCTAGCAACAGATATTAACAGATTCAGATAGGTAAAGCATAAGAAGCAAACTGAATCAATCAATCAATCACCTTTGACATCCATTCAGTCACTTCTTTCACGCCGCGATGCTGAGATAAGGCAACCACGTATATCTCCATCCGGTTGCACGTACTGAGGACAGCAGCTTCTTCAATATGGTTCAGGTTGCACAGCTCCTCAATTGCTCTCGGCCATTCAGCTTCTGGAACAGCAAGCTTCTCACGCATCTCAACAGGTGTAGTGTGAATGCTTAGACCGATCACCACTATGCTGCTCCTTTCTTTGGTATACCCTGCCATCCAATCCAAGTAAATCAAAACGCACAACTATTGCTAAATCCAAGTAGCATATCAGTAATCACCAGAACAGCAACAGTCACTGGAAGATCTGACATTCAAAAAAGAGTCAACTACGCATTAAATAATCAATCTATTCCCAACCTTTTAACACTGAACATCATCCACTTATCTCAACCCAATGGATGTAACAGAACACAAGAGAATCTCAGAAAAACGGATCAAATAATTCACAATAAAATCCTACACATTCCTCCAAAAAACATGTCCACAATTCAGTCACTAAAACCTCATAATTGTCAGCTAATTATGCATACTATCTGCAGCATACAAATCACGAAACAACAACACCGGAGAATCCAGAAACATACTATCTGCAGCAGAAGTCTTCAGCAGCTCAAGCGCGGAAACACTCGACGCCCTCGCATCACCCCTCTCCCTCACCTCCTCAAACGCCATTTCAACCGACGACTCACACCTCGCCGATCCCGCCCTCCGCCGGACCGCCGCCATCCTGCTCCGATTCGGGCTGCATAAAATCCTCATCTGCGACGCGCTCGACGCAGCTGATGATGACGCGGAGTGGCTCCGAGCTAGCAGCGTCTCTAATTTGGGACCCGCGACGCTGCTGCTCCACGAGACCGCCATCGCCGAATCGGAAACCCTAATTCCGGCGATTTGGGGATTTTCAACGGATTTTGGTTTTAGCGAAGTTGATGGTCGTGGGAAATGGAGACGGCTATTCTCAGAGTTTCTTAAATCGGATTTTTATGATTGGATGTTTATATTTATATTTCGGAAAAAATTAGACTTGAACTATCATCTTACCAATTGCGATCATAACTAACACGATTTCTAAATAAAGGTGTGATGAAAAAAAAATTAAATTGATTTTCTAAAATAAAATTCATCATTATATTTTAAAACTAATATTATCATAAGACTTAGTAGATTTGTGTATAAAAATTACGTTGTTTGATTATCAAAAGACGTCATTTTCTTTATGTGCGCAAAACGATATAATTTATTTTGATAAACAAACAACGTAATTTTGCACACAAATCTAAATCTTATAATATATTAGTTTAGGAATGTAATGGTAAATTTTATTTTAGAAAATCAGTCCTTTTTGAATTTTATTTTATATCGTATTAAATTCTGACCGAATTAAGTAAGTGACGATAGTTCAGGACCTTTTTTAAATTTTATTTTATATCGTATTAAATTTTATTTTATTAAAGAAATTCTGCATATGACTTTATTTTGTTTTTAATTTTTTTTAGAAATGGAATTTTGTTATTTGAGCTGGGATTTCGGTGAATTCTGATTGGTGGATGGAAGACTTGTTTTATCCACACGCTCACTAAAATCATCATCTCATCATATATTCATATGGAATGTTTCTTCGGATATTCTTATTCCATATTCGACCGTCTGTCTTTAATGGTAAAATGGACAGATACTAATATTTATTGTTATGCTAGATATGTATCTAATATATATTTTTTAAATTTTATATTAAATATAAAATATGATGCATTATTAGTTATTATAGTATTAAATGTGTATTGAAATGGTTAATAACAAAAAAAATGTGAATAAATAGTTATTGATTGAGTGAAATATAAAAGTTGTAAGAGGGATAAAGAGTAACTAATTTAAAATGATCCTAACGGAATTAAGTTGAATTTGAAATATATTTTTTTATAAAATTTATATAGAAAAAATATAAATTTTATTTAAATAAAATTAAAAATTTTATTTAAAAAATTAATTAAATTAAATTGAAATGCAAATGAATTTAAATAACTGATATACCGTGTAAGTTTGTGAAAGAACACATCCAAAATTCAAAATATCATATTTTTATTGACTTCTGTAATGTAAATATGTGGTGGAAAAACTTCAATCGAGGATGCATCCATGGTTTTTTTTGGGTAGTCAAGAAATCTATTATATGGTTTTTGTGACATTTATATCATAATATGAGAAATTAATATCATGTAGACATTTTAAATTATGAAAAACTTTGTTATGATGATTTCCCCCCTTTTTCACCTTGTGATTTTGTTGTGTAGAATATCAAAATTGGGGTGTGAAGAAGGTGGGGAAAGTGATAAGGTGTGAGGAAATGTGATCCATATTACTATTAGGGATTACAGGCGGCCACAAGCCACAACATTTTGAAGATGATGGTAGCCAACGTGCAGCCCTAGCCAGCACAAGTAGCCAAGATAAGAGTGATGGATTGGTATATATGATTGGGGAGAAGATCTTGTGCTTGAAAGATTTGATACATTGTTGAGGTAGATTTGTTGCGAATCAGATTTCACGCACCTCCACTATATTTATATTCATATGATATCATTAAGGTTTGAGACTGAAATTGATCCCTCACCACCGGACGTCCGGACCTTAACATATTTATGTTCATATGATATCATTAAAATTTGAACCTGAAATCTGAAATTAATATACAACAATCCTGATCACCAGACCAACCACCATCGTGTTAATGTCTGTCTAACTTGTTGTTTTTGATTCCTTGGGGAAGCATTTGCAATTGAATCCAACAATAGTAAAAATAAACAGTTTAAAAATATTTTAGTTCTTATTTTGTAACCAATATAGTTTAAAATATTATATTTCTTATTTTTTACCTTGTTCGGCAAAAATCATCTCAACTTCAATTTTTTTAAAAAGAAGGTCAGATGTTACCATTAAGATAATGCTGTCTGTAAGAGAATGTAGACCCTTTGAGACACTCGTTGGCTATCCAACTTATTCGGTTCGGTTAGGTTGAATTTTCTGGAGGTCTACAACTGCTGTGGCGGTGCACTGATGTGTTAGGAAGACTCGCTTGTTGAGGCTGTATCGTCTTTGTGCTTGACCATGCCTGAATCGACAAGGATGGGAATCTCAGCAGCGAGCCACGGGGCGAGGCCTAAGCAAAGAGCATGGGCTATACCAAACCGAGGACTGCAGGTTGAGACAAAGCAAAATCAGTAAGACAGCCAATCATTTTGAAAATTCATATAAGCTAGAAAAAACAATCTTGACCCAACATATGAAATTGCTTGATGCTATGCTTTATAACTACAACAAAAACTCGATGCCTGACATCTCAAGGAGCCTATCCAACTCGGGAACTGAAGCCTTCGAGAGACACATCATGAACAGGATAAGAGTTCCAGTTAAGACGTCAACCACCCAGAGAACGAACTTTGAGATATCTGAAGATAACTCAACGAATTCCGCATTGCGTAAATTCAAAATCAAAAGCTTGTACCTTCAGGTCTCATAAATATAATCCGACTAGACAGCCTAGAAACATTACTATACATTTTAATGACACTATATGATTTATTCCCCAATCCTCTTTTACATGTCATTTAAATACACTTATTTATTGACTTTTACTTGTCACTTAACAATTACAATGCACATTTAATACTGTCACTTATCTTAAAAAGTAAGAAATTAATTACTTTATCATCATAATTCGTAAGAAAATCTTTCTACGCTAGTAATGATGCAACACATTTTAAACAAAATTAAAAAAAAAGTACCTACTAAATGTATTCTTCAACTCACATTAATACAGTATATTCTTAATCCATTCAATTTAATCTCCAACGAAGACCATTAGAGGAAGGAGGGAGTATTAGTTAAAGGATGAAGCTTTCACGAAAAAATTGTACGTTAGTGCAGCAAGCTAGAAACTGAAATAAACTATGACGAGGTTAATCAGCAATCAGCTGGTCCTGAATCCACTCAAGTGTCAAATCAAATGCTAACAGCAATTATAAATCCACTGCGGGAAGTCTAATCTCTACCAGTGAACAACAAAGAGTACAAACAGCTGTATGATATTCGGTACCTGTTCTTAGCCCAGAGCGGCTTGAAGTGCACGGTCAAGCAGATCTTCCCTCCTCTATACATCTGTAAATTGCTAAACTCGTCAATAAGATAGAATCAGGTAACAAAGCCACTTCTGAGTTAATCACGCATATATCTCCACCATATACATCACCACATTTGATAATGAAAAAACTAATTTGTATCTGAATTCGATACTAACACGCCCACGAACAACAAGAAAGCACGACTTTATCTAGATATTTTGCATGAATCACCCAACGCATATAACCCAATTTCCCAAAAACAAACCCTAATTCCTCACATCAAATGCAGCCAGCTAATTTGCCAAAAAAATTAAGGAAAAAAAAATATTACCTTTCATCTAATTTTCAATATAATTCACTCAATGCATGAAAGCAACACAAATAAAATTCAACAAAATCGAACCTTAATTAACAAATTCAAGCGAAAAAAAGCTAACATACAAAAAAGTGAACCTTATTCCAGAAAATGGAACCCTAATTCCCAAGATCTTTTCATCTGATTTTCAATATAATTCACCCCACGAATAAAACCAACACAAATCAAATTCAGCAAAACTGAACCTTAATTAGAAAATTGAAAAAAAAAAAGTGAACCTTAATTCCAGAAAAATGAACCCTAATTCCCAATATCAAATTTAGCAATAGAAATCGCAAAAACAGAGACAACATCGTACTTTTTGAGTCTTCCCGTCCAGCTGAGGCAATTCCAGCTCCGGAGCAGTGGCCGGATACGTGACCGGAATGTCAAACTGCAGATCAAACTCATACTTCAACAAATTATGCACGTACCAGCATTTACCAGTCCACCGCGTCCCTTCCGGATTGGCAGACGAGATTCTGAACCAATCGTTGTCCTTCGACTTGTTCATCTGCGTGTACGCGATCAGCGCCTTGTACTCCTCCTTCAGCCGCTGCGTCCACGACTCTCCGTCTCTCGGGCCCGCTTTGATCGTCAGCAGCGGGATCTGCGTCAGAGTGGTCTTCGTGTTCGGATCCCATCCCTCCATCTGATCTCCTTCTCGCTCTCCCTCGGCTGACGTCGGCTCCGATTACCGGCGTCGCGATCGTCGGCGCTGGTCGCGTGTTCGATGTTCTCTGCGTTGGTTTGAGGTTTGGGTTTATGGATTTTGGGGTTTCCAAGTTTATTGTATTTACAATCGAGTCCCTTTCTTTTCTTGGTGTTGTAATTACGAATATGGCATACTCCCTCTGTCCGGTATTAGATGTCGCGCAGCCAAAAAGTTCGTGAATTAAGAGAATAATTTATGGAAGAGAGAATGAGATAAATATGGAAGGTAGTTGAGATGAGAGAGAAGTAAAATAGATGAGGATTGGTGAGTATTTGAATTGTTGTTGAAAAGATAAAATTTTATAATTAATGTTTGACTTTTAAGGAAATTATGAGAATTAAATGTGCGTTGGAATTGTTGAGTGACAAGTAAAAATGGACAAATAATTTTGGTTAAGTGACATGTAAAAGAGGACAGAGGGAGTAGTAATCAACCGGATCGGACCGATCAATTTAATATAAAACGGTTCAACCCAAATTAATTTTTTATTTAACCAAATTTGTATTAATTTATAATTATTTTATCAATAATACATATTAATGCATTTAATGAGTAATTAATAACTATTCACACAAAAGGTTACACTATAACCCCTTTCTTATCATTTCATTATCATTTTCCTACTATGCTTCGTCACATGTTGACACCTTTACTGGGGATCAGAGGTATCACAGATTCGCGATCGATTTTAATAACTATAAAATATGAAATATTTATTTTATTTACGGTGGAGTCATTTTAATTTATACTAACTATAAAATTATTCAACAAGTTAAAGATATTTGTCTTTGATTGATCTAAAATCAGAATTATAGTTATCAAAATCGGACCGATGGTCAAACCGTTCGTATTTCCGGTTACAAATTTGCCGGTTAAATAGGCCGGACAAACCGGTTTGACTGGTGTCCAATTAATTACTCTGTTGTATTTAATGTTAATTTATTAAATTGAAACAAATATATCATCATAGTCTTGTAGTAAGAAGTTAGCAACATATGTGAAGAGGCATAAGTTCGAACCAGTTCACATTAATATTGATCTGGTTCAACGGCTTTCTGTTAAATCGTAGTGTCCTGTTAAAGCTGGTTCAGCTTATAGTAAGGTAATATCACTGAATCGGACCTGATATTGGTTTGACTTTTGGTTGAACCGGTCAATCTGTTATTTTGCACTAAATATGATATTATTTTTGTATTAATTAAGCATTAAATGAGTACGTTAGAAACTAATAATTATGTAATTAGGTGTAAGTAATAAATCGACTCACATTAATACCGTTTTAGTGGTTTTTTTGCTGAACCATTCAATTTAGTCAAACTCCCGGTCGAACCCGCTTATCCGCTGTTTTGCACTAATGATGATGTTAATTTCAAACTGACGAGTTTGTTAAAAACTAATACTTGCATAATTTGGCGTAACTACATACTCTCTCTGTCCTCTTTTACATGTCACTTAATCGAATTTTTTTGTCCATTTTTACTTATCACTTAACAATTTTCAATGCGTATTTAATATCAACAACTAACTTAAAACATCAAACATTAATCACTTCTTTATTATAATCAATAGAAAAATCAAATCGCCAGTAATAATCTATCAATTTTACTTTTTGCACTAATTTAAAAAAAACACCAACCATCCACTCATTAAATTTATTCAACCGTTAGCATTTACTTCACCTTAATCTACTCAAATTAACTTTAAACGATATGTATTAGAGGACGGAGGGAGTAAGTAATAAATCTGTTCACATTAATATAATTTTCTGTTGAACTGTTCGGTTTAGTCAAATTCAAATTGATTCAACTTGTAAATCGGTTTGTATCATCAAATCAGACCGGATATTTGTCCGACTCTCGGTCCAACCCATCAAACCTATTAGAATGATAAAGAGGAATATTTGTTAATTAACAATTGATCACCACTGGATGGTAAAATTAGTGTCTTGTTTGAAGCTTTTGAAGATCACAGCCATCTCCATTGGCTACATAGACGAAGCGCTGTGAAGCGTCTGGCCACGCATCTGACAAGATCAGCCGAGGATGCGCGACTTGAGTAAACAAGTCAACGACTGTTTGACTGAGCACGCTCCAAATACGTAACACGAGCTAAAACGTAAGACACCCACCAAGCAAACTAATGGAAGAAAGGAGAAGAGAATAATATCAAAAAACTAAACCGCAGTTTTCCACATCAAACTTGGTAGTTCACACCAAGAAATGAAACCCCAGTTGATCAGTTTAGCAATGCTTTAGAATCTGACAGGCGGATGAGAAGAAGCGACAATCCAATCGCCTCCTCCGCGTACGAGGATCATTTCTCACCCTACAACATTGACATAAATATAATGGAAGTTACTAACTCTTAACAAGCTGAAAACTTGGGCAGCAACCAGTGTTAACAGCTGAGTTGCTGCGCCAGGAGAGAAGTTCAAATCGATCCCCAGCTGAGCTGCTGTGCCAGGAGAGGAGTTCAAATCGATCCCCGTCATACAAGGGAAAGTTCTCCAGCAGTAACGGATCTCTTGACCAGCTTAGCCCATGACTCATTGGTTTCCGCAATCACTTTCAGAGCATACTCCTGCAGCATTATGAAAATGGTTTTACAAACTGGAAGTGATATCCTCAGACTTGATAGTTGATACTGGCTTGGCGAAACTTACCTTGTTGGCCGCCTTGTTCCCAAGACCGAATTTGTTAGCAGGCTTGCCATCCGGAATCTTGTAGTCTCTGAACCAGTCACGGATTGCAGTGAGGGTTCCCTGCAGTAACGAAAAATCAAAAATATTTCAATGACTGTAATTATTTGTATTCTACGATATATGATCAGATCAGAATAGGTGGCAATGAATGGTGAGATAAGAATGACAATCGTGCTTACAGGGAAATGTGTCTCCACATCATCTATGTCATTAACCAGAGAAGCTTTCGGGTCATCCAACGAAATGGCCACGATTTTCCAGTCAAGCTCTCCTTCATCGATCATAGCTAACGCAGCTAGTGGCTTCACCTTTAGCACATCACCGATCTTCCTTGGCTTCTCGCCGATCTCAACAACATCAACTGAAATCCAAACACTCGTATTTCAAGAAATCTTGAACAGCATCAGGACTTCAGATATCAGGTCAAGAGTTACGACAACAAACCTGGGTCATTATCGCCTAATGCACCTTCAACCTCTTCGTTTGCCAGAGACGGGTCTTCCCAAGTTTGTGGAAGCAATCCATAATTCCAGTTGATATTATAACTAAATAAAAATCACAAACAAATATCAGGATTCAACTAACATACTACAAAAATAATGTTGTCAAGACAAAAAAACTCATCAGTCATAAAATTCTCAAATTCTAAATTGAAACATATTTTTTCGTTATCTAGACACAACGAGACACAACAAATTACGGATAATAACGGAGTTTGCCCTTCTTGGTATCTTGCTTTATCGGAGTGTACAACTCATCAGTGGCGACTTCCATTTTCGCTTTTGTTTCTTTGGGAATTTCCACGATAAAATTGAATACCCCATCTCCCAAGCTCAGCGGGATATCATGCCACGGCGAGACCTGAAGAAATCAAAGTCCACATTTTCGTCAAACACTAAACTTTCAAACCACTGCTCAATGCTCATCATTTGTACCAGTGGTGGATCCGCCGGAGGACATTCGGGAGTCGACTCCCCAGATCCAACTTAAAATACTTTTATCCATATAAAAAAATGAAATATGCAATTTATTAAATTCTTAATTTAGCCTAAACCCAAATCCTATTCAATTTTTAGTTTCAAATCCAACTCAACACATATCAATGTAGCCAAATATAGCCCATAACACATCAAAATAAAGGGGGAAAAATTAACAATCAAATCCCATTACTCAACTCAGACAAGGACGAACTTAACTTCATAGTATCTGTCACCTGTTCGACACCGGCAGAAAGTTCAGAGCTATTCATTTTTCGTACCCGAATTAAAATCCCAGGAACAGCCACTGATTTATAACCCAACAAGAAATGCTCAAAACACTCAAAAAAGAACAAACGCTGAAATCTTCACACTCACTACGCGTCGAAAGTCGAAACCAACAACAACAGCAATAATAGAAATTGATACACTGATAAGCATTAATCAATGAAAATGGTCGTCCAATTTGAGTTCAAACTACCATCATGTTTCTCAAACTTCCAATTCAGCAACGAAAACCCCGGAAATCCAAACCCTAATTCACCACCTAAACCACATCTTTCAGCAAGCAACAACACACAATCTAATCACATAAAGATCGGAACTTTAAAGCACAATCCAAAACCCCAAATCAAGCCCACCTTCTTCCCACCCTGATCGACGAAGAACACTCGGTAATCAAGCGTCTCGGCCTGCCCCTCTTCCTTGACTTTTATCTCGGGCACGTACAGCGCTCGGCAGGCAAACAGCCGCCTCGACGATTGGCCGAGTTTCCGATCGAGCCGCAGCGACTTTCCGCAGAACGGCCTGAGCAGGAGCGAGGAGGCCAGGGCGCTGCTTGCCGGGCTGCTGCGAATCGAAGCTCCGCCAGCGGCGGTTACAGTCATCACTCTGGCGACAGCAGCCATTTTTATCTGGAGAGAGAAAGTTGAGCCGATGGCTGTTGTCGTCCACAAAGTGTTCGAGTGAATCTGCGACTGTGCAGAAAGCAAAAGGAAGTAAGAAATCTGGAAATTACAGATGACTCCCTTATGTTGTGATTGTTACTGATTGGATGTGAATTATGATTGAAATTATCGTATGGATCCACGACTGGTGTACTTGGACTGCTTTGCCGACAATGTACGTCAAAAGAGGTTCATGGTTAATCTTTTTGTTGCTTGTCTCCAGCTCATTTAAGAATATAAGATTCGAATCTTGTTGCCAAAACCCAAATGTACGAGATCCGAAAATAGCAATTCAACCCTCGCAGTCTAAGATTTCTACGGGTTCCTATAATTTAGAATTCTAATTCGCAGTTGGGTCCACTAAATTTCAAAAGCCAAAAATATGAGATTTAAATATTGCAAATTTGGTGCCCCATAGTTTGATACAATTACGAATTCATGATTGAAATTCTCGTTTAGTTTTTTTTTGGCGTGCTTGACGTTGCGCCAATTCGTTAGGGTCACAGTTATCAGAATTGGACCAGACAGATTGGTTCGATCAGTTAGATCGAAAATCGGACATGATATCGATGTGATTTAAAATTAATATCGAATTACATTACAGGTTTACTATAAATCCGTTGAACCGGACCGGGCCATATATTATAAATTCTAAATACAGTTTAATTACATACAATCTAAACCCCAAAATTTATTTTATAATCTAAACCTTTCTGAAGCCAAGACAGACCACTAGCCACCGGGCCACCAATTTGTTTTGATGTTCTTTTGAAAACTACCCTATAAAATTTTATATATAATAAATATTAAATGTAATTGGACCGGCAATTAAATCAGTTTCAAACACCAGTTCAATTAAAAAAATTAAAAACCGAAATTCTGAACGGTTCGGTTCCGGTCCGATTTTATTAACTACACGTAAAATTCAAAGCCCTAACTTTCTGCTCGAACTGCTGCGAGCTCCGCATCGGACTGGAGCGTCGAATTTCGTCACAGGCGTCGGAATCGGCTGATTAGAATGAAGGTGAGTCTGCTCAGCTTGTGAATTTCTGACTTTCAAATTTGCTCAGTCTTGGTTTCAGGTGCCGTAAGGTTGATCGATGAACAGTGACCTCAGATAGATGGATTGAGTCGATTGGATTAAACGTGATTTGGGTTTTTTTGAAATGGTGTAGATCGCAGTAGAAGGGTGTATGCATGGTGAGCTGGACACAGTGTATGCCACGCTGCTTGATTTGGAGCAGAAGGAGAACACCAAGATTGATCTTCTACTCTGCTGTGGTGATTTTCAGGTACTGGGGTTTGAATAGCTCTTGCTTTTCGATCAGTGATTCAATGTTGTGATTATTTTTCAAGATTCGTTATTTTGGAGATGGGGTGTGTGGCTTGCAGGCTGTGAGGAATGAGAGTGACTTGGAGAGCTTAAATGTTCCGCGTAAATACAAGACCATAGGGTCCTTTTGGAAGTATTACTCCGGAGAGGCGCTGGCGCCTATTCCGACTATTTTTATCGGTGGCAATCACGAAGCGTCTAATTATCTATGGGAATTGTAAGTCAATATTTTTACATTTTCTTACCCATTACTTGTTTCAGTTGGGAAGTAGTTATATATCATACTCCCTCCGTCGTCGGATTAAGAAAATATTAATACTAGTTGTTGACCAAATTCAATAGTAATGTATTTTTTTGAAATTTCGTGTAAAAAGTGTCGTAGTATTACTGATGTAGACTAATTTCTTTATGGATTACGATGATGAAATAATTAATTTCTTACTTTTCAAGGTATATGACAGTATTAAATATCATTTGAATTGCTAAGTGACAAGTAAAAATGGACAAATAGAAGTTGGTTAAGTGATAAGTAAGAGAGGAAAGAGGGACTATTGTAGCAGCGTATTTCGAACATTTTTATAAGGTTGTGATTATTTATTTATGACAGTAGCTTAACCGAACATTTGCCCTCTCCGGCTCTTTGTTTCAAACTGTGATTCTGAGTGGAGAATTCGCGGAGTTTGATTTGATAAATCTTGCACGCTCAGGTATTACGGAGGATGGGCAGCGCCTAACATTTATTTCCTGGGATTTTCCGGGGTCGTAAAGTTTGGGAACGTTCGTATCGGTGGCCTGTCTGGAATATATAACAGGCACCATTATCACTTAGGTCAGTTACACTCGCTAACTCATTATCCTTCCGTTACATTACCCGAATTGTGGCGCTGTCTACTGGTTAGTTGATGTGAAAATTTAAATAGGACACTACGAGCGGCCTCCATACAACGAGAATGACATCCGGTCCATCTATCATGTCCGCGAGTATGATGTCCACAAGCTCATGCAGGTAAAGGAGCGTATTGACATATTTCTGTCGCACGATTGGCCAGTCGGCATAACTGACCATGGAAATAAGAGCGAACTGCTTCGATACAAATCATATTTTGCGGAGGAGGTAACTGTTTTGCACCCCCTATCGTGTTTTTTGGGGTGATACGTCTTTCAAAAAAAGGTTATATTTCGACATGATTTTTCGTCAGATTGAGAACCGAACTTTGGGAAGTAAAGCCGCCAGCCAACTGCTGAAGAAGTTGCAACCCTCTTACTGGTTTTCAGCCCATTTACATTGCCGGTTTGCTGCTCTTGTTCAGCATGGGGAGGGTGGCCCGGTGACTAAATTTTTAGCTCTCGATAAGTGTCTGCCTAGACGAAAGTTTTTGCAGGTATAGTCTTCATTGCGATGTGATATGCGTCGCCTACACACGAATATTGAATGTAACTTATTTTGTCAGATATTCACTTTAGGTGATTGAAATAGAGTCGGAACCAGGCCCTCATAAAATTCATTATGATGAAGAATGGCTGGCAATAACACGAGAACTGAACTCTATCATCCCTTTGACACGAAGACCTGCGAATTTGAGGTACTGTGAAATTGACTGTTCTTTGACTAACAAGATACGTTCACTACATTTTTTTTTGTGAGAGATGAAATGATCGTTGAAATTTCTACGCTTAGCGGTATACAGCCTGACACAGAAGGTTCTAAAACGTGGATCAGCGGTAAGCTGCAAACAAGAGGAGGAGCGGAACCATTCGATTTCGTGAGAACTGTGCCATGCCACAATCAACTGGGCTCTCGTAGCTCCTCCCAGTCTGGTATTAATTTTCTTGTATTTATTATTGTGTTTTTATACCATGATTATCAACTATGGATTTGATCAGTTTCTCATGCATTCCAAGTTATTTGCCTGCACATATGGTCATACGAAAATCATCTAGTCAGATTTTTCTGTGAATGAAGTTTTCATATGACACTGCCAGGCTGCATACAAAACCCCCAAACAGAAGCGTTGATGCAATTTCTAGAGCTTCCAAATCTTCTTGACGAATCGAAGCCTGCATCAGCAGTGCAAGCTCCTACTGATACTGCTTCTGCTTGTACAGGTTATGCTACAATTCATGTGGTTTCGATTTTCAAGACTTCACCTTTTTTTCGCCTTTTCTTGAGTTTATATTCAATTGTAAGTTACCCAGTTGACAGAGGCTTGTTTGAATCACAGGTGCAGATGTTGTGGATCACAATGATGAGGAAATACCTCTGGGTGATCTCGACGATTGTGAGTCAGATTGATACTAGGATGTCGGGTGTTGTCTAACAACTCCAATTTTTAATATGATGAAGGCGCACGTGAGCTGATCCGCATCAAGTCTATTCAAGGCTCTAACAGTCTGAAAGTATTGAACTTAGATATTTTTATTTTTGGTTTTTTGGGACAGAAAATTTGTGGTGTAATTCAACTCCTTTATCTTACATCCCAAGTGTAAGCTTCTATCATACAAAAATAAAAAGGATTCGAAAAAGATGATGAAAGAGCAGAAAGTGGAGATTAGAAGAATAATGGCGGCTTTTGCTTTGGGGCTCAAAGTTGTACAAATCCATTAAAAATGCAGCAACAGCATTGATGTCCAACAGTAAGCCTCAACTGCATCCATTGAAATCTCCCACTGTCTATAAACCCATTTGAGGCTCCATCTCCTGCTCAGATTAATGGATGCTTCTCCTCACTTGGTGCTGCTTCATGTTATCTTGTTGCTGAGTTCTTGCCTCTCCACATCACAAGATGTTGTGCCTGTGGAGTCTAGGCGCCATCGGAGGGTTGAGCTTTCGGTTTACTACGAGGCTCTGTGTCCCTACTGCGGCAACTTCATACTCAACCAGCTGGTGGAGCTGTTCAAGACGGATATTGTGGGGGTAGTCAATCTTCGACTGGTTCCCTGGGGCAATGCCAGCCTCCGGGACAAATCCGCTTTCACCTGTCAGGTAAGATTCAACCAGTTTCAACAAAGAAATCCAGACTAGACAGTCAGGTAGCTGTAGACTTGTACCTTATAATCACTGCGTTGCAGCATGGCCCGGATGAGTGCAGATTGAACACCATTGAAGCTTGCGTGATCCAGACATGGCCAGATTTCGTAAGTTACACTCGTTGGGCCTTCATTAATAAGTATCTTTCAAGTTTAAACTTTGAACATCCTTGTATGTTGTGAAATCTGACGGTTGCTGCAGAGGAGACACTACGGCTTGGTTCACTGCATTGAGCGGCAGGTCTTCGCCCAGAAAGAGAATCAGCTGCAGTCTTGTTTCCGGAGTAAGAATGAGTGGCAGGCCCTGCAGGGATGCTACAACAGTGGACTTGGAACACAGGTTAGGATTCAGAAAACTCTATCAGATATCAAACTATTCAGTTCCGTGCATTAGATCTGGCTCAGAACCGAAATGAAACTGCAGCTGGACCTGAAGTACGGCAAAGAAACTACTCACCTGAATCCGCCGCTCCAGTTTGTTCCCTGGGTGGTTGTAGATGGTCAAGCCCTGATGGATGTTAGTTAGCTCCCTCAAGCTCTTCAAAGCATATTATGTTCGATATTTTTGCCTCTGATTTTGCTCTTGTTTCTCTGATACTGCAGGACTACGGCAATTTCTTGGCCTATATCTGCAGGGCTTACACAGGCCCCGAACCGAACGGCTGCAGATCAATTCAACAAAAGATCAACTGATTTGATAAGGTAGAACAACAGCCATGAAAAGGTGAGCCGGAAATTTCAGATGTTATAATTTGAATGAGAAAACTGGTCTGAGTTACAAAGGCTGTCTAACTTAGCGGGTCATAATCATATTCACATATCTACGGTCTTCCATATGTGTTTGCATGTATTAAATCCAGTTTGAACTGCTTTCGATTCCCTATCCACAAGATCTATAGTAAATACTGTAAAGAATAAACAGATTTTTTTTTGCAATTTATCCTCATTCTACTATTTAATGTCGGTTCTTCCCTGGGTATTCTATGTCGATTATGCCTAGTTGATAAAACCGGGAATGACATTGGTTGTTAGTTTAAGGAAAATCGAGAATGACATTTTTGGTTTGCTCATCATAAGAAGTTATGTACATGTCTGCCAACATGTCAAACCGAGAATGTTCTTGCCTTGCAATGCAAACCAAGAATAAACATTGAAGAGCATGTTCTTGCCTTGCAATGCAAACCGAGAATAAACATTGAAGAGCGCGGAAGAGTTTCTTACACAGCGTGCTTCTCGTCTTGCTCCACTTTCAGCAGATCTCTCTTCTGCTCTTCGACAGACACTCTTTGTAGCTCCAGCTCAGTGATCTCACAGAAAGTCATCAATTTGTCCAGGTAGATGTTGTGGACTCATCCATCACACAAGTCTAAAACTTCAGCTACATGTGCTCCGCAGACACTACCAAGATACCACTTTCCTGTCCCAGTAACAAACAATCGAAACACGATCACGCTGAAATCTGAGTTCCGTTCGAAGTTATCCAAATAAAAAATCACCAAAACATGAACTTGTAGTTAGAATTTACTAGCAGCAGCCGATCAAAGAACGTATAGATCACTTCAAAAGGTCAGGTAGCATCATGTGCTTTCTAAGAAGCAATTCATCAAACATGTTCAAGGCATATACACAAGTCTGCTTCACTTATCAACATCTCCAAAATATCACAACAAAGCAACCCAAAGATCTCAACTTGCAGACACCCAGATCATGTAAATGACGTGATCACTCCGGAAAAGTACTACCAATCAAATCCCAACTCATCATCGAGCCAAAATGCCGCTCACAGCTTCCCGTCTCCTAGCTGATCATGAAGCCCAAAATCGAGCCAAGTACAACTGTACAAGATACCTGAATTTACGAAATTCAAACCCTGATCGACTCTCTGACCCGGATCCCGGTGTTTATGATTTGGACTTCAGCGACGGTTTCGGCGACAATTCTCAGTCCAGAACGGAGTGGTTCGAATTTCGAAATCCCACTCTTTTGCAGGGAAATTTGATGGTAAAGGGATGTGTTGGTTGGTTTTCTTCGATGATGTGTGAAAACGGCCTCGTTTAATTTTGTCCTCCCGCCAAAAAAGATATTTTACTATAAATTTTATTTTCTATCTGCACTAATTTTAAGTTTTTTTTTCAAAAAAAATGTTTTAGTTGTATCTAAATGTTCGAAACAACGTTATGATTAAATTCAACCAGTTACTGATAATAGTTGAAAGATAAACAATGATTAACAATAAATGAAAATTTGTTTCAGATATTAATTGGTATTTCAGAGTGAATCAGAACTAGGTAGCGAATAATTTAAACACTTCTTAAAACAACAGTTGAAATCAGACCGTTACATGAAAAAGTAGGACTTGAAGGAAAAAAAATTCTCTGACTTGTGTATTCTTAGCTTTCAAAGTTGTTTAAGAAATTAGTTTAATTTTTTTCAATCATGATAATTGGAGGAATTTTTTGTGTTCTAGTTATATCAATCACTTATGTGTGTAAGCATGTTCAAAGAATCATTTGGATCAGAATTGGTCGGCATCATTCTCTTGTATATTCTACTTTATCATTGTGTAAATATGTCAAAAGTGTTTTCTCACTAGAAAAGTTAGTGTTAAACTTATTAAAAGATGCTAAGTGGTGGGATAGTAGAAGGGTGGAAGAGAAAGGAAACATCCAAGATCTAGTGAATATGAATTCCTCTAGAACATATAAAATGGCTTATTGGGAGGCCAAGAAAAGTGAGTCGGATTCGTCACGAAATCTATATATATATATATAGTCTTCTCTTTATAATTTTGTAGTTGGGTAACCGAGTCGATTGATGGTTCGGCTTATGAAACCTTTTTCATTTAGAATTCGATTTCAAACTATCACTGGCAAGATATGAATCATCCAATGAAATAATTAAGTCAAGAACATATCCACACGGACTCTGTGAATGCGTCCCCCCTCGAAATTTCTTCTGTTCCTGAGAGTGGGTTCTCCAAATTCAAAAAAACAACAACACGAATAATATTCGAAAATCGTGTTAGGTAGGAGAAAATCGGATCAGATGTGATACTTCATATTTTCTAGGTAAGTGATCAGGATGAAAAACATAGTTTTGCTGGTTTCTTTTTTCGTTTTATAGGTTTTAGGATTCTAACATCTTAGAGTGTTAGAGTTATTGGGTTTTAGAGTTTTAAAATTTTAAAATTTTTAGGATTTTGGGGGTTACATACACTAAGGGAATGGGATTTTAAGATTTTAGGATTAATGGTTTAGATTTTTAGGTGTTATTGTATTCCAAACCTTGTCATAATTAAACATCTTAAAATCTTAAAATGAAAAAAAAATTATATTGTTCTGTCCGATCTCTTATCTAACTTATATAAGATATTATCTTATATCCGATAACCTCATAAATATAATAAAAATTTATTATAAAATTATTGAAAATAAATATATAGCACTCACTATTTACCTCTAGTTATTCACCATACCCTTCACTAATCCATGATGTGAGACAATTCTTACAAAACAAATTGGAATCAAATTGGGCAGTGGTTGAAAAGGATTGGGAGTTTGGTTTCATGCATGTGACCCGTTCATTAGAATTAACATTCTACTTCACAAAACGGTGTGCGACAAGGTGGAGTGTGACAATAAGAGGAAGGCACAGTTGTATATAAAAAATTATTAAGAGAGATTAATTATATAAAGAATAGATTATTTCTGAAATATACTTTATATTTCATTATGTGTGGGTAATTTTAATTTTTTAAATTTCATTATAATTTTTAAAAAAATTATAACTCAAAATAATAAATAAAACAGGTAAGAAACAAACTTTATAACTCTACAATTATTCTTTTCTTTGTGAGTAAGTTGTTATTCTTAATTCATCTTCTCGTGGAGCAAGATATATACTTTGTCTGTCCTCTTTTACATGTCACTTAAATTGAATTTTTTTTGTCCACTTTTATATGTCACTTAACACTTTTCAATACGTATTTAATATCGACAACTAACTTAAAAAGTCAAACATTAATGATTTCACTATAATAATCAATGAAAAAATAATTCTACACCAATAATAATCTATCAATTCTACTTTTTACATAAAATTTTAAAAATATACATTAAATTCTTACATATTAAATTTGTCAAACCGTTATCATTAAATATCACCTTAATCTACTCAAATTAACCTTAAACGACATGTATATCAGGACGAAGGAAGTACTATTCTTACGTAAATGTTGTTCGATATTAATATCATGTGTAGTATGTAGTTAAATTATATATACTCTTTTTATTATTTTTTATTTGTCACTTAAATAATATTTATTTATTTACTTTTATTTGTTATTTAACAATTCAAATACACATTTAATGTTATCATATATTAAAAAATAAGATATTAATTATTTCATCATCATAATGCATATACATCACAATTTAGATGAAACATTTTAAAATATATTAAATACATACTTGTTTAATTCAATCATTAACTATCGTTAATATCTTCTTAATATGTTTAATTCGCGTAGGCTTCAAAGTTAGGTTTAGATTTTGTGGTGGGGAACAGAAATGTGAAAGTGGAGAATAACCAAACCAAGTCATGGATCGACTGATCGCCTTCTGCAGCAGTGGGCCGGCCCACATCTTATGGGGCCCAATTTGGACTTTATGTTCCAACCTCATTCATTGCCATCAATTTTTGTAGTCAATGTGTTACTTTGTCGACCAAACTTCATTAATCCTTGTCAGCACCGATTTAATCATCCGCATAATGTCTCGATCTTCTAGAAACAAAACATTGTTTATAAGCAAAAGAGACCCGAAGCAATAGACCATTTGGAGTGTAACTTATGCTACCGAACAGTCACTCATTTACTAAAATATTCTCAATCATTAAAATTTTAATTTAGCTGAATATTTAAGAGCATTGCTATCTCAAATTTCTATACTATAACAGAATAAGATTTGTGTCGCGACACTTCCGAACCGGTCGGTTTGGTTCGATTCGATCCGGTTTGATTTGATTTGATTCGGTCCGGTTTGGTTTCAAATTTTAAGAAAATAGTTCAGTTTACAGTTTCATATTTTAAAAAGGGATGACTAATAATTTAGTTCGATTTTAATTTTTTTCGAACTGAACCGTGAGACGACGGGTGCTTTTAATCGTTCAATTTACAGTTTCATATTTTAAAAAGGGATACTAATAATTTGGTTCGATTTTAAATTTTTTTCAGACCGAACCGTCGGGACGACGGATAACTTTACTCGTATAATATAATAATATTTCTCATTTTGACCCATGTGTAATTACACTGTTTTTGTTATATAGTTTTACTATTTTTAAATACATCCTTATTTCATGGCATTAAGAAAAAAAGTATTTTTTAAAACCCTAAATAGTTTTATTGTTTTGTTTTATTGAGATAAGGGTGTATCTGAATAGCAAAATTATATATGGGGGTATTAGTGCGTCAAAATAAAAAATATCTTTAAATTACAAATGAGGGATGATAATGTTTCTAAATTTTTTATGAATGATAGTACAAGTCCTTTTTCATACTTTTCTCAAAATAAAATCGTCATTTATATTTCAAATTCAGAAGAAGGAAAATGAAGTTATAACCCTAAATTTATCAAAATCCTTCCAACAGAAAACAGAGAGAGTAAACTCTCGCTCATCAGCACTAAAAATTACATTATCTTATTGCATTATTACATTCTAATTTATTACACTTTATTTTACTTATATCATATCTCCCTAACTTCATCATAATAGCTAAATAAATTTGAAGATAAGTTTTATTTTATAAAGTCGCATATTATTTATTTTATTTCATTATAAATCAAGGATTATTAGAATAAACAAGAATTAAAGGACGATGCCTATCACATGACGAAAATGAATGGACATACTCTGTGTGTGATAGTGACGTGGCAGACAGCACGTGGTTTTGGGTGGCAAGACAAATATGTAAAGAAAGCGTGGATGGAGGAGGAGCATCAAGTCAACTTAGGCGGCTTCCAAGCCTGAAGCTTCCGTGAACGAAATGGGATTCGGCTACGCGACAAAATGTTCATACTCATCCATCTCCCCATTTTCTTCCCCTTTAAGCATAATTAATTAAAAAATAATCCAGTAATCATCAATTCTTAATCTTCATTAATCACACTCTCAACTGTTACTTAAATTCATTCTAATATACTTTCTATGTTCTCTAATACATGTCGTTTAAGATTAATTTGAATAGATTAAGATAAAATAAATGCTAGCGGTTAAACAAATTTAATGAGTGAATTTTGTGTTTTTTTTTAAAAGTTGGTGCAAAAGGTAAAATTGGTAGATTATTACTGTTGATGAATGATTTTTTTATTAACTATGATAAAAAAGTGATTAATATTTGATATTGTAAGATAGTTGTAGATATTAAATACGCATTGAAAAATATTTATTGACAAATAAAAATGAAAAAAAAATCCAATTAAATAATATATAAAAGAATATAGAGAAAGTACATTAATACGTGGAAGAGATAGTTGGTGGACGCTATACACTCTTAATTGGTCAATTATATCACTTGCGGTTTTGAAAATTTATATTAATGCGTTGAAATTATCAAGTTAAAAATAAAAAAAATAAATAATATCGATTTTCAGATAGGGAATAGATCTCAATATCCTGATTTTCGAGTTTCCGGACTTTAAGTTTTGATGCTATATAACTAATGTTTTAGTCTAATGTTTAAGAGTTCCCTTAGTAGATACAATGTCACATTAATTATTTAAATCTATATTAATGAAAATTAAGTCTATGTTAGTGAATAATTGGATCACCATATAAACCGAATCGGTTTGAATGGTTTTCTTGAAACCAATGAATTTGGCTTGATTCGGTCTGATTCAATTTATGTACACATGTGTCTGAATCAGACCGAATTTGAATCCGGCTTCCAATTCAACCGATCGCTCCTAATTTCAGTTTGGTTTTAGTATGTATGGAGAGAGTGAGTACTCAATTTGAGCAGACTTGCATTTTATAGTTTCTGAATAAACTTTTTTTTTTTTGAGTGGTAGCCAAAAACGCACACGGTTGCTTTAGGCTTGAACCAACCAACCCCACTTTCTCACATTCGTAGACCATTCACCCAAAAGAACCGGTCAAACATTTACAGAAATTAGGCCGTGTTTCTTCCGTTTCTAATGAAGTTGAATCGAATCAATTTAACCCAAAAATAAATATATTTTTAAAGTAAGATTAAGTGAATTTAATTTTCTTTCCCCAAGACCAACAAAGAGAACAATAAAAAATGAAATGAAATATGATTATGATAAAAAAAATGGACCGGCCGAGTTTAACGTAACTAAAAAAACACGCCCTCATTGCCCTTCAATCATTAGAGGGACACATCTTATCCTCCATCGAATTTGTCACCAAAATCTACTCCAAGTCCGACACACAGAACTCACACGTGTATGTAGCTTCTGTCTCTTCTTGGAAAAAGGAAATTTAAAAAGCTTTTCTATAATTCTAGAATATATACTTGGAAACATATAAAAATTATTTTCTAGAAAACTAACTTAAATAGTAAAACCCCCTAATTTATATGATTAAAATTAAGATTTTGTTTGTGTGTTTAAACTCATGTTCCAAACAGACAAAAACGAAACCTTACGCTAAAGACAGAATCAAATGTGAAAGCTTACCTCAGTTTTCGTTACACGTCGACCTCCTCGCCACTCATCGTCCTCTTCCTTCTTCTTTGAGTCTTCTTCTTCCTCCCAACTCCATTCAGACAGACCGAGAAAAACACTGCACACACCCTCCGAGGAAGCTCCTCCATTCCTCGTACACGATGACGTCACTCAACCGTTTATCCTTCCCCATCCTCCTCCTCCTCTGCCTCATCTCATTCGCCGCCGCCGCCGCCACCGACCCCGACCAACTCCAACTCCTGCAGACCATCAAAGCCTCGCTACAGTCCGACGCTAACTCAGAAGCCCTCGCCACGTGGGACGACAAAACTCCGGTCTGCAGCTTCGCCGGCGTCAGATGCGACGGTGAGGGATTGGTCAACGAGATCGATTTGACTGGGAAGCGGTTGGCAGGCGCGCTCCCGGTCGACTCCATCTGCCGACTCCCGTCGCTGGAGAAGCTCGCGCTGGGGTTCAATTCCTTGCGCGGTGAGGTTGGTGCGGGGTTGAACTCCTGCGTGGGGCTGACGTATCTCGACCTGGGGAACAATCTCTTCTCCGGGTCGGTCCCGGACATCTCGGGCCTGACCCGGCTGCAGCACCTTTACCTTAACAAGAGCGGCTTCTCGGGGCGGTTCCCGTGGCGGGCGTTGACCAACATGACGGAGCTGAGAACGCTGAGTGTGGGGGACAACGCGTTCGAAACGTCGCCGTTTCCGCCCGAGGCGTTGAAGCTGACGAAGCTGAAGGACATTTACATGTCCAACTGCTCCATCTCCGGACCCATCCCGCCCCAGATCGGGGAGTTAACGGAGCTTGAGACGCTGGAGCTGTCAGACAACGGCATGACCGGGCCGATTCCGGCGGAGATCGGGAAGCTGCGGAGCCTCTGGATGCTTGAGATTTACAACAACAAGTTGAACGGCACGATTCCGGACACGTTCCGGAACCTGACCAACTTGCAGAAGCTCGACCTCTCCACCAACTACATCCATGGAGATCTGTCAGCGCTCAGGAACCTGACCAACCTCGTCACGATCCAGCTCTTCGAGAATGAGCTCACGGGCGAGATTCCACCCGAGTTCGGGGAGTTCAAGAAGCTTGTGAATCTCTCGCTCTACACTAATTCGTTGACCGGTCAACTCCCGGCCTCGCTCGGCTCCTGGGCGGAGTTTCTGTTCATCGATGTTTCTACAAACCACCTGACGGGTCCGATCCCGAAGGACATGTGCAAGAACGGGAAGATGTTCGCGCTGCTGATGCTTGAGAACAACTTCACCGGGGAGATACCGGAGAGCTACGCGAGGTGCGCGTCGCTGAAGAGGTTCCGTGTGGGGCGGAATCAGCTGACGGGAGCGGTGCCGGCGGGGCTCTGGGGGCTGCCGGAGCTGAACATTGTGGACATCGAGCGGAATCTTCTGGAAGGTTCGATCGGGTCTGAGATTGGGAGCGCGAAGAGCTTGACGACTGTGTGGGCTGGAAATAATAAGCTATGCGGAGAGCTGCCGGAGGAGATTGTCAAAGCGACATCGTTGGATGAGATTGATCTGCAGTCTAACCGAATCTCCGGGAATATTCCGGCGGCGATTGGAGATTTGAAGCTGCTGAGTAGTTTGAATCTGCAGGGGAATGAGATTGGTGGTGAGATTCCAGACTCGATCGGGGAGTGTATGCTTCTGAGCAGTTTGAATCTTTCGAGGAACATTCTTACTGGGAAAATCCCCGCCACGATCGGAGAGCTTCCGGCGCTGAACTCGCTCGATTTGTCGAACAACGAGATTTCCGGTGAGATCCCGGAGAGCTTAGCGGCGCTGCATTTCAGCTTCCTCGACCTGTCGAACAACAGGCTGAGCGGGAGAGTGCCCAGCTTTTTATCCAGCAAGGTTTACAGCGGGAGTTTGGCCGGGAACGAAGGGCTCTGCGGCGGAGGTGGGAAGCTGTTTCCGCCGTGTGCGGCAGAGAAGAGGCGGAGCGTGAGGACGTTGGTTATATGCTTGGTGACGGGGTCGGTTGTGGTTGGGGTTTTGGTTGCGATTTTGGTGTGTTTGAAGAAGGCGAAGGTTGGGGAGGTGAGGAGTTTGTCGTGGAGCATGAAGTCGTTCCAGCTGGTGAGCTTCACGGAGGACGAGATCATCGAAGCGATCAAGCCGGAGAATCTGATCGGCAAAGGCGGGTCCGGGAGCGTCTACAGAGTCACCCTCTCCGGGAGAGACCTCGCCGTGAAGCACATCTGGAACCCCGAGAATCCCCTCTCCGCCGTGACCACCGCCACGTCGCCGATCCTCGGCGGCGGAAGGCGGCGGCGCTCGGAGTTCGAATCCGAGGTGGCGACGCTGAGCGCGATTCGCCACGTCAACGTGGTGAAACTCTACTGCAGCATAACGAGCGATGACTCGAGCTCGAGCCTCCTCGTCTACGAGTACATGCCACGTGGCAGCCTGTGGGACAGGCTCCATTTGTCGGAGAAGTTGGAGCTGGATTGGGAGACGCGGTACGAGATCGCGCTCGGGTCGGCCCGCGGGCTGGAGTATCTGCACCACGGGTTGACCCGACCCGTTGTCCACCGGGATGTGAAGTCTAGCAATATCCTGCTCGATGACTTCTTCAAGCCGCGGATCGCCGACTTCGGCTTGGCCAAGATCGCCAACAGCGGCGGAGCCAGCAAGGATTCTCACGTCGTCGCAGGCACCCACGGCTACATTGCTCCCGGTACAGCCTTTCAAACAATCAGAGCGCGACGTTCAATTTTTTTCAATGTGTCATGACTGATCTGATTTATGAATGCATTGCAGAATATGGATACACATACAGGGTGGACGAGAAGAGCGACGTGTACAGCTTCGGGGTGGTGCTGATGGAGCTGGTGACGGGGAAGCGACCGATGGAGCCGGAGTTCGGGGACAACAAGGACATTGTGGGGTGGGTGTGCGGCAACATGAAGAACAAGGAGAGCGTGATGGGGTTGGTGGATTCTCGGCTCCCTGAAGCGCTGAAGGAGGAGGCAGTGAAGGTGCTGAGGATAGCGGTGATATGCACGGCGAGGCTGCCGTCGATAAGGCCCACGATGCGGAGCGTGGTGCAGATGCTGGAGGAGGCCGAGCCCTGCAAGGTGGTGACCATCGTTGCCAGCAAGAAGGAAATGGAGGGTGATGAGGGTAAGTTCAAGAGTAAAATCAGCAGCAACTTCTAGACAAGTAGATAAGAGGAGTGTTTTTGTGTAGAGGTTGTAATGATGAGAAAGGCAGTGCAATCGTTGCCGGAAATGGTATTGTGACATAGTAACTGCAGATCATCTAATAATGGAAACCTACGAACAGATGTTGTCTGTATTAGGATAGGTGTTGGAGCATTCGTAGTTGACACAGCAGGTAGCTGTTCATTCAGCATTTGAGAGCGTGAAAGGCTTGACCAGTCAAGTGTATCACAATCTTCAAGGCAAAAAATAAAAATTACTCAAACATTAATCCAAGTGAAACAGCTGTTTGTAGGATGGTTATTTCTTTCATAATTAATTAATCGTTAATGTATAAAATACTATTAAAACTATTAATTATTTTTCAGATGTTGGGTTGTGATTAGTTATTAAATTTATAACATCCCTCACAGTAAAGTATTTAACTGCTTGGAATATGAATCCAAAATTACCCAGCAATTCAGCATAAACTCAAATATGTAAAAGCAGTGCATAGCTAGACTCTTCATTGCTTTGAGCAATCATGAAGCTTTGCAGGGCCGTCAATTCTCATTTTTGGGGTTAAAAATCACACATATGTTGGGTTTTTAATAGAGAGGAAGGAGAATAAAGAAAAATAGAAACAAGATATAAGTAGAATGTGAGAAATAAAATGAAAAAAAATAAAAATTTAGGATGTGTTTCTTAGTTTAATAGAAAAAAGGGAGTGCAAATTTATATTTATTTAACCAAATGCCATTTGAATAGTTTTATATGAATTAGAGGATAAAATGATGGTAAATGGATTTTTTACTCATTTCTTCTGCTTATCCTCTAAATCTTCTCAAATTGGAATGAAAGAAAATGACGGTAAATGGTTATGTTTACTTTCTTCGGCTCCCCTGGCAAATCTCCGGAAAAGAAAATGAATATTAACGTACTTCAAAACTCCTACAAATCTCACCTTAAAAAAAATTAGGAATTAACTTTTTATATTTCACTTCTTTTCATTTCCTCCATTAAAAACAGCACATAACCATTACCTAAAAATTTGGGAAGGCACTGTTAGTTAAAATTTGGGAGGATTTTTCCCACTTAAAATTCTTCATGTCAGTTCTTACTAAAAAATGAAATGTCACAAAATCTAATAAATTTCTCCCAAACCCTTTCATTTTCCTCCTAAAATCAATTCATATGACTAGTTTAAGTTAAAAAATGAATTTTTAAAATTTTAGACAATTATCGGTTAACATCTGCAATTTTCCATATTACAAATGCAGTTGTCCGTGTTACATAATCCAAGTAAGATAATCTCAGTGTAAATAAATCATAGTTGACAAATTTAGATAAAATAAATATAGGAACCACTAAACGAAATGTAAAGAAAAATAAAGTGGAAACCAAATATATAAAAAAAAAATGGGTTGACTGATTGCCTTCTAGCTTGGTGGGCCGGCCCACATCTAACAGGGTCTGAATTCAGACACAATATTTCCCACTTCATTCATTACCATCCGTATATGGTCCACACGTAACTTTATTGACCAATTTCACATATTGTTTTAATCTTCTAGAAACAGAACATTGTTTCCAAGCAAAACAGATAAAAAAAGCAATAGAGAGCATTTGGAGAACATATATATTCTTCTATCAAAGTATCATCATTTCAAGATCATACACATATTACATACTTTAGTTACTGATAATAAAAAAAAAATCTACCAAAGGAGAAATTTTCACCCAAAGCACTCCAAACTTTTGAAAAATCGACCAGCCCAAACCCAGAATGGTCAAAGATTGATACATAGTGCTTCTTCGTCCACACTCCTACTTTGTTTCCAATTTCAACAAAGTATACTTATCATGCAATTTTTAAAACTTACGGGTTATGAAATTAGCAAACTTACTTCTGGGTTGGTGGACACGCACACGACTGAAAATGAAACTCCGGAAGACATATAAAGCCGGTATTTGTTTTTTTTTCTTTCTCCAATGTAATCTCATTTTATTTTTTTAATCTATCACATTTTTAACTTATATTCTAAATTATTTTATTTTCACAGAACTGCAATTTCAAATCCAGAATTTTTTATACAAAAAGAGTGTAATATGGTGTGTATAAAAATCACAGTTGATAAATGCTGTTAAAATAGAAGTTTTTACAAAAACAAATCCAATGATAGAAGAAAATAGAAATTGAAAATGAGAAAACAGAGCAGATTGGGAGGGAAAAAAAAATCAAAGCCTGTTAGAAATTGAAAATATAGACTAACATCTAAAACCTGATAAACACGACAAGATGCAGTCAACCAAAGAGTGTTATCAGAGAGCATCATATTCCAAGATCAGTTCTTTGAGTTTTTTGATTGTTACGCTAGCTAGCATTAGAAGCAGGTGGAGACATCTTATATGGGCACTATCAATCACTATCCTTTTATGTGACAATTTTAATTTTTCACCCTCCCAATAGACTGGTGGTTTAATAATTCCGAATTCAACTCCTGTTAGTATCATAAGAGTATGAATATATTGAAGAATCATATGAACTGATTCACAATGACTCTGACTCCATTATCAAAATGGAGGAGTTTGTGGTCTATATTCACACCGAACTCCACTGCAAGTAGATTTCTTATGGAGTAATGGAATCATGAAATCTAAATAATAACAAATTATACTATTTTTCCAGTCAACTCTTAGTACCTTTTAGTACCCCTGAATATATTCTGAAAGACTTCACTACATAAGTACCAGATAGTACTAAGCTCTATCCTAAAAACATAGAATCCATCTTTCGCATCCTCTTTGATTGTATTATCTTCCCCAAACACAAAGATAAATAAAAGAATGTCGAAGCGATACCTGTTTTGCATTTTCTTGATCATTCTTCTATCCTTCGCTCCTGGTGGTGAGAGCGCGGCCAATCAGTCTGACTTCTTCGTTCAGATGAAAAAGTCTCTGCGAGGAGATGCGCTGTCCTCTTGGGTCTCAACCTCCTACTGTAATTACAGTGGAATAAGCTGTGACACTGAAGGCATTGTCATTGCAGTTGATATTTTTGGCTGGTCACTTGCAGGGAAATTTCCGGAAAATGTGTGCTCATATTTACCAAAGTTACGAGTCCTGCGTTTGGGCTATAACAGGCTTCAAGGCAAGTTCCCAGCCAGTATTACAAACTGTTCCTTTTTAGAAGAACTTGACATGAGCTCTACAGATCTTGTCGGAGAATTGCCTGATCTTAGACCGATGAAATCACTTAGGATACTTCAACTCCCGTACAACGGATTCACAGGTGATTTCCCTATGTCGATATTCAGTCTCACCAGCCTAGAGACGGTTTACTTCAATGAAGCTGAGGGTTTCAATCCGTGGGAACTCCCCGAGAACCTTACCAGCCTGAAGAAGCTTGAGATTTGTTTATTGCTGACATGCCAGTTAAATGGTCATATCCCACCATCAATTGGAAACTTGACATCCTTGAGTGACTTGGAGCTAAGCGGAAATTTCTTAAAAGGAAATGTTCCACGAGAGCTAACCATGTTGAAGAACTTGCAATTCCTTGAACTCTACTATAATCAGCTAAGCGGAAGCATACCCACAGAGCTTGGAAATCTGACAGAACTCGCCAATCTGGACATGTCTGTTAATCATTTAACTGGGGCGATACCAGAGTCCATTTGCAAACTTCCCAAACTGGCGGTCTTGCAGGCGTACGAGAATGGGCTCACTGGAGAAATCCCTAGTGCCATCATTAATTCAACAACACTAGCCTTACTCTCATTTTACAGTAATTTTCTGACAGGAGCAGTTCCGCAAAGACTTGGCCAGTCATCACCTATGGTTGGAATAGACTTGTCAGAAAATCGTTTGTCTGGCAAATTGCCTGAAGCAGTATGCAATGGCGGTAAACTGATGTACTTGCTTCTTCTCGAGAATAATTTTTCTGGAGGTATACCTGAGAGCTATACTAAATGCATCAATTTGTTACGGTTGCGAATCAGTGATAATCAGTTGGAAGGATCCATCCCTGAGAGCCTGTTTGCTCTTCCTCATGCTTTCATCATTGACTTGGCATTTAACCATTTACATGGCTCCATTCCAAAAGGAATTGCATATGCTGCTAACTTGTCTGAGCTGTTCATCCAGAGAAATATGCTTTCTGGGGCGGTGCCTTCTGAGATCTCGAGAGCCCAAAATCTGGTAAAATTTGATGCAAGCCACAATCTCCTCTCATCCTCAATACCTTCAGCAATAGGAAACCTCAAAAAACTCAACATACTAATGTTACAGGGGAACAAACTCACTTCTTCTGTTCCTATGTCCATTTCATCGCTAAAATCTCTCAATCTCCTTGATTTATCTGACAACCTCTTGACAGGAACCATCCCCGAAAGCCTCACCAAATTGCTACCCAATTCCATCAATCTTACAAACAATCGACTCTCTGGCCCAGTACCTCTTCAGTTCATAAAGGAAGGATTGGCAGATAGCTTTTCTGGAAATCCAGGACTCTGCGTTTCAGTGTACCTGAAAGCTTCAGATTCAACTTTTCCACTATGCTCAGTGAATCACGAAAGAAACAAGATTCACCGCACCTGGATTATATTGATCTCAGCAATAGTAATTACTGCTTCTGTGGGCGCAATCTTCTTACTTTATGATAAAATTGGCAAGCTTACATCTGTAAGCTACAAGGTTCAAAGCTTCTGCAGGAATTCTTTAGACCCGCTTAAAATATTTGATGGCATTCAGGATGCAAACATCATTGGCCAAGGAGGATCAGGGACGGTGTACAAGGTCGTGGTGAGCGATGAGAAAACTGTGGCAGTAAAGAAGTTGAACCAAAACACAAACAATCTTGACTCATTGGGTATCTCAGGTTGGGACGAGGAGATGACGACAGAGGTCATGACCCTAGGAGGTATACGGCACACAAATATAATTAAGCTCTACTGTCTCTTATCTAAGCCGGATAGCAACCTGCTGGTTTACGAGTATATGGAAAATGGTAACCTCTGGGATGCACTACATGGTGGAGAGATGCATATGAGCTGGACAATGCGCTATCATATAGCCGTGGGGATTGCGCAGGGTTTAGCATATCTCCACCACGATCTAATACCACCAATCATCCACAGAGACATCAAGTCCACTAACATACTCCTGGATGTTGATTTTCAGCCTAAAATTGCAGATTTTGGCATAGCAAAGATTTTGGGGGTGAACGGGGCAGATTCCACCACCAGCGCTGTAGCTGGAACTTACGGTTACTTGGCCCCAGGTAACACTATAACCAACAACAGCAAAACTGATTTCACTGATCTGCATGAAAACATAGAAGCGTTGATAAGAAGCATTTATGATAATTGATAAAACGTAAAAGCTGTTTGGTTCTTCTTGAATATCCTTAACATTATGGAACTGAATTCATGATTCTGAAAAATAAGTCTAACTCAAATTATCAGCTGTAGGCAGACATTAAGGTGATAAATTCTACTCTGCCACATATTGCATTCTTCCATTGACCAGTTGCGTCTTAGCGGAACTGAAAAAAAAGATCAAACATAGCAAGCAATACTGTATGACCGTCATGTGAGACATAATTTGACCAGTTGTTATGTTTTTCTGTCCCACAGAATATGCTTACTTTTCTAAGGCAACAACGAAGTGTGATGTTTACAGTTTTGGGGTAGTGCTAATGGAACTTATAACTGGGAGAGAAGTAGTGGAGGAAGAATATGGACCGAACTCAAACATTGTTGATTGGGTATTGACCAAAGCAGGGTCTAAAGAGAAAGATATGGAAGTGCTGGATGACCAACTGGCCATTTCATCCAGCGAGAAAGTGTTTCAGGTGCTGCAGATTGCAATACTTTGCACAGACAAATCCCCAACCCTCCGCCCAACAATGAAAGAGGTCCTTCAGTCCCTACTTCATTCAAAACCATGAATTTTCGGCACAAGCAATCTATTCAGTAAAAAGTTGCTTGAAGTCCTTAAGTTATAAGTACTGGGAATTTGGGATTTGACTTTTTAAACAGAGTCATCCAACATGTAGAAAAGATGTTATCTTAGAAGTTTCAGAGTTTCAACATCAACTTCTTCATCCTCTAAGCCTGCATATGGTCAGGACCAAGGCTTGGTTAACCAAAGCCGACACCCTCTTTCAATTTTCAACCTGGAACATCCTAATCCATATACGTGTGTAATAAGATTTTTTATCAAATGTGACTTTTTCGCTCCATTCTCTATCATCTCTGAACCCCGCTTGGTTTGTTTTTCATACTGACCTTTTCGCAGTTCCGAACTGCGAAAATTTCTATTATTTTCGCTGTCTCAACCACGAAAAGCTTCATGTGATTTTCGCACTTCGTAACTGCGAAAATTGAAACCCTAAGAATATTTCACGTCATTGTCCGTTTAATTCTCGCGGACATATGACTTTTCGCAGTTGTGACTTACGAAAATCACATGGAGCTTTTCGCGGTTGCGAACAACGAAAATAATAGGGATTTTTGCAGTTCCGAACAACGAAAATGTCAGAATGGAAAACAAACCAAGCGGGAGTTCAGACATGAAAGAGAATGAAGCGAAAAAAACACATTTGATAAAAGATCCTTATATTATACCTTTTGATTCATTTGTCAAAGGTCATCACGTCATTCAGATAAAAAGCTCGATGAAGCTATACCTGGCTAGCATAGCATCAACATCCAACAACACACCATTCAATCAAAAATGCAAATTGCCAAACCAGCACTGTACAACACCGAGTAATCTACTCACTAAACTCCTACTCTGCAGTCCTTATACCATCAATTGCATTCACAGAGCAATAAATGCAAGATCGATTGTCAATTGAACCGATTCAATTAAACCACAGAACGTCCAAATTAGGGCACAAACATCTCCGTCCGAATCCCTTTCCATCCACACAGCCACAAAGACAAAAATCAAAATAAATAATAAAAAAAATATTTGAAAAAGGATATTGAATCGATCAACGCGGTACCTGGAAACGGGAATAACTCCACCATCGACGACTCGTCAGTCATCCGATCGCAAAATCCGCTGTCTTCCTGATCTGCTACCAGTTTTGTCTGACGCGCTGCGACACTTTAAACCGGTGTGATGACGTGGCGAATTCTGGTTGGTCGTTCGAGATCGTTTGTCGCTTCGCCATTTACTGCCCGACGACATTGACCGCAGCAGCAGAAGCTCCGTAAATGTCATCGTACCCGGTTAAGCGCGTAGATTCGAGTTTTGTGTTTTTTATACTTTGGGCCTAGTTGGGCCTTATTGGGCCTTGCCTTTTAATTCACATTTTATTATTTGTTGTGGTGAAATATTTTATTATAGTAATATTTAATACAATTTTGAAGAAAAAAAAACGTGTAACTCATTTATATGTGATGCTTAATTCAGGGACAAAATTTAGGGTTTGCTCATTGATGAGATCAAAAAAGAAAAAAAATATTCATTATATTCAATTAATTTAACTAAATTTTAATTAAGTCGAATGAAAAACAAACAAAATATATAAATTTAGTCTTGGTGGCATAATGTCAGTTAATGTTCATAATGTGAGGCATCATCAAAATATTAATAGGAAATTTAAATGTGTAATAATTTACACTAATTTTGTTAATATATGGTTGTAAATGTAAAACTAACAGTTTAATATATATTCATAAATTAGTTATAAAATCGGACAACTCTATTTCATCAGTTCAACTATGAATTAGAGTTATGTTAATTATTTTATGTATGTATTGTATCACGGTGAGTTATAGATTGAACCGACCTAAATTAATTATAATTGAATTGAAATTTACTAAATCGGTTGGTTTTTGAAATAAACCACTCTAAAATGTTCATCTTCATTGATTGAATATAAATTAAAATTAAAATTAAAAATTGTATTGTCCTCCGTATCAATTATAATTACAAACAGACCATACAAATTATCGAACATATGCGAAAAATCATCCTAAGAAATAACTCTAATAGAAAACACTATTGAAATATAATCTAAGGACTTTAAAAGTAAAATGTTAAAAAAATGCATTTAATATGCATATTTAGGCTGTATGGTTTGAGAAAATTTGAAAGAGAAAAAATTTGAGGAAAACCAAATTTCTTATGGAATTTTTTTTATTTGATTAGATGTGGAAAATTTCGTAGATAATACTAAACAATTTTATTTTTAAAAAAAATTTCCTTCTTATTTTCTTCATATAGCTTTCCTTTTAGTTATTCATATCAAACTTAATCAAAAAGAATTCCATCTTATTTTCCCACAAACTTTCTTTTAACTCAAATTCTTTCTAAACCAAACACACCCTTACGGTTGCAAATGCAAAAATAACACTACTGAATTCAAAAATATTTACACATTCAATCATCCGTCAATTTGAACTCGAAAACTCATAAATGACATATCATCATCTAACATCGGAAAAAAACACAAAAAAAAGTATCATTCAAAAGACTTAAAATTAGACCTCTTTTTCTGTTTTTTCCGGCAGACAAGGCGGCCTAAGATCAGACACTTGACCTCCTTTTCATCTACCAACCATACAATAATTCGATCTCCATAAACATCCACATCGATATCATTATTTCAATAATATCATTACTCACTAATTAAACATAGTTGGTAACATTAGTTGTCACAATTTAAACTATTCTCTATCCTATAGTAGTAGATGTTTTGGTTGTTTCAAGTGGGTCGAATTATAAATATGAGATGTTAATTCAATTTAGTAAATACATATTTAATTATTTTTTTAATTTTTTTGGATACAATGTGGTGTATTGTTATTGATGTAATATGATTTTTTGATGGATTATGGTATGAAAAAAATCAATGTTTTAATTTTAAAAATAGACGATTGATTCAATAAGTATTGAAATTATTAAGTGACAGATAAAAATGAATGACTAAGTTATAGTTACTTCATTCTTCATTTAATGGCTATCATTTTAAGGTTAAAATTAGTTGTTCACCAAATTTAATAAGTGTGTAGGTAATATATTTTATAAATTTCGCATCAAATGTAAAATGTGGTGTATTATTAGTGATGAAGAATAATTTTTTATGGATAATGAAGTAATTAATGTCAAATATTTTTAAGGTGAATGATAATAATAAATATGAATCATAATTATTAAATGAAAAATAAAAATTAATTAAGTGATAAATTCATCAACAAATAAAATACTCCATCTGTTCTGATCTACAAGTCGTTTACGGTTAAATTGAGTTGATTAATGTAATATTTAATGTTAAAGGTTGTACGAATTTAATATGTTAGTATTTAATGTATATTTTTTAAATTTTGTGTGAAACGTAGAATTAATGGATTTCAACTAGTGTATAATTATTTTTTATTGATTATGATAATAAAATCATTAATATATTATTTTTTAAGATGATTGTGAATATTAAATACGTATTGAAAAATATTCAATGATAAATAAAAACAGACAAAAAAATTTGATTAAATAATATAAAAAAACAGACGGAATAACCGACCGAATAATTTGGATCGTTTGCACAACAACTACTTCTACTACTCCCTCTGTCATCTTTTACATGTCACTTAATCGAATTTTTTTGTCCACTTTTACTTGTCACTTAACAATTTTCAATGCGTATTTAATATCAGCAACTACCTTAAAACGTCAAACATTAATTACGTCATTATCATAATCAATAAAATATCCCTTCATCATCAGTAATCATCTACCAATTTTATTTTTTGCACAATTTTTTTCATAAAAACATCAACTACTTATTCATTAAATGTGTTCAACCGCTAGCATTAACTTCACATTAATCTACTCAAATTAATCTTAAACGACATAGAGGACGGAGAAAGTATTTCACACTTTTTAATTACAAAAACTCATCTCAACTACCATATTAATTGAATAATAAATGAGACAGCAAATTGCTGAACCGGCACGTCGACAAGAACACGACAACAATTCCATTTTTGTTGTTATGTATTTTACATTCTCCAAGAAATATATTTTTCACCCATCATTTTCTTGTCTCATTTTTCAATGAAGCAAGAAAAATCCCATGACGTCACTCACAACAATTTAATCATCTCACCCATAATTTGTGCTTGATTTTGAATTTGATGCTAAAGTTTAACAGATGGTTTTATTTAAAGGATTGTTTATTCAGTTATATGACACAAATACGGAGCCGTTACGTGACACATTAAAAAATAATAAATTTAAGAATAATAGTGAATCGTCACGTATCATTTTGATTTTTCAAAATATTATTTGACGATTCTTATTAATAATATGAACTGTGAACATCATTATTGGAAAAGACGTCAAGTGACGTGTTAAAAAATCTAAGCACAACATATTGATTCACAATTGGATTTGATACTTTTTTTATTTTCAAAGTGTCACGTGGCTTTGACACTTTGACCAGTCACATGACCAATAACATATGAAATAACGTCAAGCGTCACGTCAAATGACACTTTACCAGCTACATGCCGTTATTTACTTGGTGTGTCCACAATTACAGTGGTGGACAATGTCAATCCAAAATTATATTTCTATTTGAATAATATCTATTTTTCTACTTTTATTTACTATTTGACCTTTCAAATGCACATTTAATGGTGTTATATGTCTTATAAAATTGAAATTAATCCATAAAAAAATTCTTATACACTAATAATAACTATATTGATATATATCTTTCTTATACACTAATAATAACTATATTAATATATATCTTTTAAATTTGATAATTTAATAATATTAATATCTTCTTATTCCATAAAATTTAACGTCAATCTAATATGAATTCATTAACCGATGCTTTTAGCAACTCTTAAAATAGATAACCATACAAAATACAAACAAATCAAAAATTAGACAAAATCCGAAACTATTATTGTAATACTTACGGGTCATTAAATACACTGTACCAACTACAAGGGCCAAAGTAGAAATTTCAAAAGTCACCACCAAATCAAATCGCTTGCAGAGTGCGCACAGAAGTAAGGACAGATAAATCGGCGCACCAAAAACTCAACGACGAAATCCCAAACCCGACAATGTCATCTTCTCCCCCCTCCTCTCACCGGCCTCCCCCAACCACAACCCTCCACCGCTAAATCCACACCGCCCCCGTCTCTCTCGCCGCCCGAAAAACGCGGCATTTTCGCACCTACAAAACCCCCAAACCCTAGGCCGACTCCACCACCCAAACCCACCTCCGAAACCCCTTTTTGAGGGCTCACGACTCGTCCGAGGTTGCCGCATGGGTGTTTGGGAGCCGGGGTTGGTGCCAGTCTGTTAAAGGCGGGAGCTTGACGCGTTGCAGAAATGTAGCCGCGGCTCTAGAAATGTAGAAGCGGATTCGGGTGTTGCTAACTGGTGCTGTGTACATTGGAGGTGCGAAATGGGCAGACAGGATGGAGCCAGGCATTTTTTTTATATATGCAAAAGTCTTTCTATTTTTTTTTAACTTTTTTTTTTGAATTTCATATATGTATACAATGGTGTGGCTTTCTGGGGATTTTGAGAGGTGGGTGTCTCAAAATCTGAGGAAAGTTGATGTCTTTGGCATGATTAGATGATGGCTGTTAACTTGCTTGAACAAGACTGGTGTTGGCTGGTTGGTGATCTGTACTGTCTTTCTGTGGCCCATTGGTGATAATTAATCATAATCAAATTACCAAAATTACCATTACAATCTATATATGTCATTGTTGAGCTCATTCTGCACTTTTCAGACTTTTAAAAATTCATGCTTTAATTGTGTGTGAGCTTCTCTGGTGAATTTGGTTATCTGAAAAGCATAGTGACATGTGGAGTGTGGAGTTCAGATTGAATGTGATTTTGCCGGAATTTGAGACCCCGGCATTCACAGATGTGTGGAGTTTAGCTGATGCGTGAAAGAGTTTACTCGCTGTCTGTGGAATCGGTTGGGGTGTTCGTTCATGTTCGAAAATGGCACTAGTCTCCATTAATGTGATTTACCTATGCTATTGAATTAGCAAGTTGAGATGGTAGTGTGCGCAACTTTTACCTAAATTTGCCTTTGTTTGTTTTCTCTCCAGAAGTATTTTAGGCTTATGAAGTGTAGGGCTGTCTCAAGAAATGGTTCGTTGGCCACGTTCTTTTTAAAGAACTTATACCCCATTTGTCTGATCTATGTCGAGTTTGGATTCTAACTTTGCACATTTCACATGTTCGGCAATCTCAAATTTTGTTTGAGATTGGGGCTATTACCTTTAAGGGTCTGTTTCAAATTGTGTTTGTACAGTGTGAAGGGAGAAAATGTTTGGGTATTTCTTACTTCTTAAGTTATTGCTCACCATGAATCGAGAACATTCTTGTGTCAGTCTGACCGGATGTCACATATCAGATTGACTTTTCAACGCGACACGTGAAAATCTTGATTGATCGTTTCATAGTCTAATTGCATACTTGTACTTGTTTTGAGATACTTGGTTTATTTCAAAATTGATCGTTTCATGGTCTAATTGCACAGAAGTGAGAAGTGCTAGTTAGCGCTACAAGTGGCACGGTCTCGCATTGTTCATTATAAGTTCAAGTCACGCATCATAAATAGTTCAGCTTCTATTTATTGTTAATTAATTTTAAGTGTATTTAACTAATTTTCACACTTTCCGATCCTTTTTCGTTTTTGACCCCTAAAATCCTTTTCAATAAAGAGGCTGTTGCAATGGAACTCTTACCCTACGTTTGTCTGTCTATATTTCATGCTTAAACATGATGTGTTTATTTTGATATTTTTTTCCAATCATCAAATGTATTCGAATGATTTTAAAATGAAATGATATTTAAGCGAATTCATCTAGTGTCTATGAGAATCTTTTTTCAAGGACAAAAAAAGAACTATGAAGATTTGCATGTAATTATAATAAATCGAGTTACTGGATTTAGAAATAAATTAAATATTTAATTTTTAAGATTTCTAAACAAATTTCGTATCATAATTATAAATTTAAATAATGAAGTTTGTAAACTTACTTTTTGGAAACAAATATAAAATAAGTAGGGCTTCAACATAATCCACTAGGCGGGCCTGGTGGACCCAACTCTGGCATGTGCCTTGTTAATCAATTCATCATAATGGGCCCATGGCCCACTCAGGCCCAATCACTAGCTAACCAGATACCTCACCCGATCTCAATCCAGCCAGTCACAGCTGTACCCGCGGCTAAATTTTAACCCCGGTTAAGTAACCACCACACATCCTCTGGTTAATAATCCCTGCTATAAATACCGCTCGGCTCCGACGATCCGCCGTTAACCTCGCATCGAGTTCCGGCGTCTTCATAAACGTCGCGCCATCCTCTTCTTCCCTTCACTGTCCGAATTTCATCGTTCTTCATTTTTTTGTGTGACTTCTCGACTTTGATCGGAGATGAGGGAGTGCATTTCGATCCACATCGGCCAGGCCGGGATCCAGGTCGGGAACGCTTGCTGGGAGCTTTACTGCCTCGAGCACGGCATTCAGGTACGGTTTCGAATTTCGGGCTCTGCAGATCTGCTTGATTTTTGTCGGATCAGGTGAAAATATTTATAGGTAGTTTGAGGAGTGGATTGTGATGCTGTAGGATTTGGTGATTCTGGAAGTAGATTTAATTATAAATAATAATTTGATCTTGTCTGGCATACGATTTGAAGCTGTCATCTGTGATAATTTTGACTTTTTTGACTTTGATTTTGCTGATTTAGGCTGGTGTTTACGGATCTAGGGTTTTGAATTTTATGATGATTTTAGGCTACTAGATTTGTCATTTTCTGGAGATGTTGATGCTACAGGATCTGAGTGTGATTGGATTTTTTCTTTCGTTTCAAATTTAGCCTCTTTTCTCGGTTCTTTATCCATTCTGCCGGCAGGATTCTTTGATTTCCAATCTAGCCTCTCAGCTGTTAACAATCGTGAAAAATATGTCATTGATGATGTTAAACTTTGTCAAACTTCGCAGTTGAAGAGAGTAGAGTGGAAATAAAACAAATCTGACGAAGAAAAGAGGCTAAATTTGGAAGAAAAATTGTGTGATTGGTTGAAAGAGGTTAATTTGAGAATGCGTCATTTTTTGTCCCAGTTTTGTTTTTGGTTTTCGTTGTCTCAGTTTGCGTCTTCTTTCATTTCATTCTCTGCTATTGTTCGAATCCTTTTCATAGTAATTAGTTTTGGAATGTTTGATGTTGTTATGTGTGTTTGGATTTTGAAGCCAAATGTGAATGTGTTAGCTTAGAAAGGGGTGTGTTTTGTTGGACAGCCGGATGGCCAGATGCCCAGCGACAAGACTGTCGGCGGAGGTGACGACGCGTTCAACACCTTCTTCAGCGAGACCGGAGCTGGCAAGCACGTTCCTCGTGCTATTTTCGTTGATCTCGAGCCCACTGTCATCGACGAAGTGAGGACCGGCACATACCGGCAGCTCTTCCACCCCGAGCAGCTGATCAGCGGCAAAGAGGACGCGGCCAACAACTTCGCACGTGGACATTACACCAGTATGTGCAGCTTGGATCTCTGATCTTTTTCGTGGCTATATGTTATGATCTGATGGGTGTGGTTTATGGTCACAGTTGGGAAGGAGATTGTTGACCTCTGCTTGGACCGGATCAGGAAGCTTGCTGACAACTGCACCGGGCTTCAAGGGTTCCTGGTGTTCAACGCTGTTGGCGGCGGTACCGGGTCTGGGCTTGGATCGCTTCTCTTGGAGCGTTTGTCGGTTGACTATGGAAAGAAGTCGAAGCTGGGGTTCACTGTCTACCCATCCCCACAGGTCTCGACATCTGTTGTTGAGCCGTATAACAGCGTGCTCTCGACCCATTCTCTTCTGGAGCACACTGATGTTGCTGTGCTTCTGGACAACGAGGCCATCTATGATATCTGCAGGCGTTCCCTAGGCATCGAGCGTCCCACGTACACCAACCTCAATCGCCTTGTATCTCAGGTATTCATTTTTCCGGGTCTTATGACTTATGATTCGTTGCGTTGATGGAGATCGAGTAGTAATGAGGCTTGTTGTGTTGATGCTGCAGGTGATTTCATCCCTCACTGCATCTCTGAGGTTTGACGGAGCCCTGAATGTCGACGTCACTGAGTTCCAAACCAACCTCGTGCCATACCCTCGCATCCACTTCATGCTCTCCTCCTACGCCCCGGTCATCTCCGCTGAGAAGGCTTACCACGAGCAGCTCTCCGTTGCCGAAATCACCAACAGCGCCTTCGAGCCGGCGTCCATGATGGCCAAATGTGACCCGCGCCACGGAAAATACATGGCCTGCTGCTTGATGTACCGAGGAGACGTCGTCCCCAAGGACGTCAACGCGGCTGTCGCTACCATCAAAACCAAGCGCACCATCCAGTTCGTCGACTGGTGCCCTACCGGCTTCAAATGCGGGATCAACTACCAGCCACCAACCGTTGTCCCGGGAGGCGACCTCGCCAAGGTTCAGAGGGCCGTCTGCATGATCTCCAACTCCACCAGCGTTGCGGAAGTCTTCTCCAGGATTGACCACAAATTTGATCTCATGTACTCCAAGCGTGCTTTCGTCCACTGGTATGTGGGTGAGGGCATGGAGGAGGGAGAGTTCTCGGAAGCTCGTGAGGATCTTGCCGCACTCGAGAAGGACTACGAGGAGGTGGGAGCCGAGTCTGCTGAGGGTGAGGAAGGTGATGAAGGAGATGAATACTAAGTTTGTCAAATTGCCATGAAGATCATGTCACACAAGTGTGTTTCTGTTTGAACCAACTTGTTTGCTGTGCTTATTCTCAAATGTCTGTTGTTTGAATTCCTTTGTTTGTAAAACATCTCGCGGATTTCTCGAGTCAAATGAAAATGTTACTTGGTACTTGACATCCTAGTTTAAGGTTTCCTGTGGCTCTAAAAATCTGTAGAAAAATTCTCGGCTCTTACTCATAATGTGAAAAAGAATTGCAACTGGTTGAGCAGCAGAACTCGCTACTGAACTGTACAAGGCCACACTCTAGCATCGGCCGAGCTTCTGAACCAGGCCGTTTTCGAGCTCCATTCTCTTCTTCATCAGCTGCGCATACTTATCAACCAGTTCGCCATCTCCGCCACTCATCACGAGTTTGCACCTCAGAGACGACGCCTCCAGCTTTCCCTCATACACGCTCTTCATCGGGACGAAACTGCCATTCTTCTCGCAAACCCAGCCATGGGCGGCCCTCAGTGCGGCACCCAGCGAGGCCGAGTCTGCAAAATCAAGTTTCGGTTAGAAACTTCGCATACTGTGGTTCTACTTCTAACTGATCAGAAGATTTTTAAATTCAAATCCGATGATTGGGTTACCAGGCTGCTGGACGGTGTAAATATCACAGCCGAAAATCGAGCTTATGGATCTCAGAATGCTTTGGTTTGCGGAAGCTCCTCCGGTCGCTATGATCCTTTTCGGAGGTGTGGGCATACCGAATCTCTCCGCATGAGCTCGCATGGACAGAAACTGACCTTCAATTACCGCTCGCACCTGTATTTCAAGTTAGATGTGTAGTTAAATTCACTGAAAAAAACTGTGGACCCATTAAAGGGAAGACGCCACATGACAATTTAACCAGACACTCGTGCGTTGAAAGTAAAAAAAAAGTCAAACTCAACAGTGAAACGGCATGTGTCACTTTGACTTTCCAAAGAGCCACCTGTCGTTTCCATTTGTAATGTCCACAGCAGACGTGGTCCACTATGTCCATCCAAAATCTCTGAAAAAAGAATGCTCAGCTAATTTCTCAGAGAAAAATCAAACAGACAGGAGGAACGACAAACCTCCGAAGGTGCATCAAACTCTTGCACTTCTTTTGCTTCCAATCCCTCCAACGAGCCCGTTAAAAGATTCCCAACAACATAACGGTGATAACCCACTGCAACAATATCGGCATGCTTCAGTACTCAGGCCATAAAATCAGACTCAGATCAAACACCCTAACGGATCAAATTCGCAATGAATCACGAAGGACACCATTTTGAGGAAGCTAAGGGATAAAAACAAACCTGGAAGAGGTGGCAAGATCTCATGCTCTTTGTAGTAGAATCCGATCTTTCCATCTGTAAGATAGAATAAACCCGTTAAAATGATGAACTACTAAAGGTATGAACGAGTTTAACATTCAATCTTTGACTGACCGTTGAGAGGTGGGGTTTGCTCCAAATAATTGTTGAAAACTTCCCATGACTTCTCAGCATAGCGGTTACGCACATCTGAAATTTAAACTCGACACGTAAGAAAAAGCAAAACCTCATTGGATAAAAAAAGTATGTGAGCTCAAGATAAAATGCCGAACAAACCTTCTCGAGTTAGAGAACCGTTCTTGTAGACCAGCATGACCATGTAGCTCTCCGTGTCCACCGGGTTGGGAAAGACGTGCCCTTCTAATCTCGGTTTGAGCTCTTTCGTAATACCGAAAACCTACAAGGTTTAGAGCACCGCATCTTTACCACGCACAACTCAGATCGAGTCTGACTCACAAAAAGGGTGATGGTTTCACAGTGATATATTCAAGCCGATTCTATTTACTGAAAATTCGCATCCTGCACATGTTCTTGTAACGGATCGAAGGCTCAAATGAGTGGATTTTACTCACAGTGTCGCTAGTGCCAAGACTGATGGCCACATCTCCAGGGGAGCTGAGAGACAGACCTGCCAATTGAAAGGCCAAGCATCAGCGAGAATTTTGTTTTTCTTTTTGTTTTTTTTTTAAAACTTAAGCATATATTGATGAAATGAGGGACGCACCTGCTAGACTATTCGGGTTGTCCCCCGACCACTGAATAACCAGGCAATTTTTGTCAAAGCGAAACCTAGAAAAAAGAAGTCAGCGGTTTTTCAAACTGATTAGTTGACCAGGATTGCAATGGAACTAACCTTTCCACAAAATAAGGAGAAATAGAACCAGCAACCGCGTGGGCAGGTGCTAGCTCTCCGAGTTTATCGGCCAAACCGGGCGCAGTAGCCTACGAAACACAAGTGGTGTGGATTAAAGGAGCGAAAAAGTTCGAGGCGTATTAAAGTAGAAAAAATAGAAGCAAACCTCTAGAACTTCTTTTGACCATGTCCGGTTCTTAATATCCATCAAGTTCATCCCGGCCCCGTCCGTTTGGTCAATGTGGGCATACTTCCCGATCAAAATCGAAGCCATAAAAGAGCTAACTAGTGAAATCCTCTCCGTATCTCTATAAACATCTGGCTGAGTCTGGAAAATCCTACGAATTTGTGGCCCAGTAAATCTCTCATACGCGCGAGAGCCGGTGAGCTGCGACAGCTCCATCGCTCCTCCCACCGCTTTCTCAATCTCCCTGCATTGCGCTGTGGTACTGCTATCCATCCAAATTGGAGATTCCTTAATAAAAAACGCATCCTTCAACTGTTCCACCAGCCGCTTCCCGGCCTCCAAAGAGGCCAGTATCTTCGGGCTGCCGGTTTTCCAGTACACGCTGCCGTGCTGCTGCCCGCTCCCGGAAACCGCAACTATTTTACTGAAATCCAGGTTGGATTTCGAGAGCTTTTCGAGCACGAGGTCCAGAGCTTCCACCCACATTATGGTTGGAGACACTATTCGCCCATCCACCGATTCGTCACGGTATACACCATCCTTTGTTTTGTAATGAGGCAGTTCGGTATCGAAATGGACTGCCTCCGAGTGCACGATTTTGAGGTTTGAATCCAACACGGTCGCCTTCATCGACCTGGAGAATCAAAATGCATCCCAAGTCAGATTTTCCACTCTTGAATCATCGCAAATTAAATCGTCATAACACTTCAACAAGAAGTACTAATTTAAAATTGATCTTCAAAAATAGAAGGAAAAAAATCACATTTTTAGTCAAAATAACAGACAAACATCGATTGACTTCACCGCATTGATACCCAATTGGAACATGATACCACCAAACCCTAATCCTAATCTACAATCCAGCTGAAGCAGCAATCAACCCACTTCATCAAGATATCACTAAACCCTAATCCCTAATCGAAAACTGAACAAACCCATCAAACAAATCGCGTCACTTACTGCGTGGCGCTGTCAAACCCCAGAAAGAGAGCGTCTTGCGGAAGTAAGTGATCCGCCATTGGAGCAGCGCGATCGAGCTCAAATCACCAGACACCGCACACAAGCTTGTATCTTTTTCAAAATTGAAAATTAGGGTCAGCAAAAATGTTGTGTTGTCTCATGAGGGCGATCGATCGTTTGGTTTTTATACGAGTATGAGTACGACAGGTTTGGATAAGGATGGAGAGAGAATCTGGCTGGGGTTTCGATTATTCCGAATTCATGTGATACGATCTGACGTGGATGGATGATCCGGAATTCGGGTTTTCTCATCCGGGTTGAAGCGGGTCGAGTTACTGGATTGGGCCGAGGGCACGAAGCTGGCACACGCTCGTGTCAAAATTATATTTTTTGTACAATAATTACGAAAAGTAAATATACAAAAAATAATAATTAAAATCTAATAATAAAAAAGTAGATGGTCTCTATTAATATTAGAGAAAAATAAAAAATAATATTTTCAACATCCATCTATCTATATATATTAAAGGATATATATATTAAAGGAGAAGCGGAGTGATCAAATTTTTTCATTTAATATACATTAAAACAGAAATGGCGTTCAAAGTTTTATATTTAATAAAAATCCGATGTGGAAAGCTCTTCTTAATTTTATAATATTTATTTTGTTTATAATCAAAATTTAATCCTATCCAAATTAGAAACTATATCAAAATCAACTTCTATCAATTCCACTTTATAATCGATCAAACACTAAACATTATTAATTAAAATCTTTGTCTCTATTTAATTATACATCTTAATCAAAATTTAATCCTACCTAAATTAAAAACTTTATCACAATCAACTTTTATCAATTCCACTTTACAATTAATCAATCGATCCCTAACTATTATTAATCAAAATCTTTATTTTAATTTAATTATCTTTATTCCTAATTTCTCAATTCTATCAAAATTATCCATTCTCTATTTATATCTAAGAAGATCACTCCACCATCGATCAAACTCTAAACTTATATCTGCATAAGCAATAAATTAGTGATAGCTATGAATTTTTTTGTGTAGTGAAATCTATGAATTTTTCTTCCCTTTTCTTTTTATTGAAAAAAACCCATCAAGTCAGTGTCTTGCTTTTCTGTCAATTAAGAATGCATGTTTAGGCTTAACTCGTCATTATGTACCTAATTACATATATGCATTCTTATCGACATTTCTTATTGAGTTTATTTATTTTTAGATAATGGGTCAAATCAAATATTATATTCGTGACATCACTGCTTTCAAAGAAAATTGGATTATAACAATTCGTGTGATAAGACTTGGGGAAACTCCTAGATACAGAAATCCAACAGACACTGAAAGCATTGATTTGATATTACGGATGAAAAAGTATTCCAAACAAGTAATTATATAATAATGCATTTTCATTCTGAATTCTTAAAATAAAAATAATTATAGATGAAAATTTTATGATTTTAAAATTGTCCGTTTCACAAAACAGGTAATATAATTATAAAGATTCGAGTCCAAGTAACCGTTGAGGATGATACAAGCAGAGCTTTTTCTTTTGTATTGTTCGATCAACTCATGAAAAAAGCGCATCCCAATTAATAGAACAAAAAACAAATGTATTTTTTTTACCTATTTCATTTTATACAACAAAAAAGAAGGAAAACTAAAAAATGGAGGTACATACTATCGCTCATTTAAAAATTATGGTCATAACTATTTGATTTTAAAATTCACGGTCCTTATCTGTTGCGGGGTGTGATTGAGATTTTCAAAATTATAAAAAAACCCCGCAACACATAAAGACCGTGAATTTTAAAATCAAATAATTATGAACGTAATTTCTAAATAGGCGATAATACATATCCCCATTTTGTGCATTTCCCAAAAAAACACCATATTAACATACTAATTATATTTTAGTTTTACAGAATGCACAGAACATTAGTGATAGAAAACTAGATGAAAAGTTAGATGGAAAATAAAAATAAAAATTTATTTGAATTAAAGAATATTTTAGCACTTCCTTCAAAAAATTTTACCCATAGCCAAACAAAGAAAAATAACATGAATTCTATAGAGAATTCATTTTCTCTCAAATTTTATTTTCCCTAAAACTTCCCCAAACCAAACACACCCTAATAAAATTTAAGATGCCCTAGATTGACTTTTACTCCTCCTCATAGTCAACCCATCATTGATATTGCTTTTTCTTTTTAAACTATCGTTCGTAAAAAATAAAAAACATATTCATGTCCACGCATCGGATTTTTTTCATTAATAACATTTTTTTGATATTTTCTATCAACACTATCCTACTTTTTGATTTATTTTTCAGCAATACTCTATTTTTCTATTTCCGCTGTTAGTAAGCTGTTAGTAACAGCGCATTGATATGGCAAATCCGCTTATAACAACAGTGAATTGCTTTTTTACACATTTCCACCATCAACATCTCAGCAGATTCCAAAAGCAATCACTCAATCACCACCTGCATAATATGCCTATGATATAATAATAAAAATACGTTAAAAAGCAATCCGTTGTTGTTAACAACGTATTTGCTATATCAATCCGCTGTTACTAACAGTGAAAATAGAAAAGTAGGATATTGTTGAAAACAAACCAAAAGGTAAGGTACTCTTGATATAAAATAATGAAAATAAGGTATTCTTTGAAAGAAATTCCACACATGGAAAGTGGCAGATTCAAATTCTACTTTTGATTAAAATATATAAATTAATGAATTAAAGTAGATTCATTTTAAATATATAAATAATAAAATATTAGTCAACCATTGTATGAATCAATACAATTTTGGTATCAAAATGTAGGGCTGGTCATCGGTTCGGTTTGGTTCAAAACCGAACCGAATTGAAACATAATTCTATTATTTGGTTTTTTATTTTCAAAACCGAAAGCCGAACCGATTTATAGTGGTTCGGTTTAAGACCGAATTGATTTTTTTTTGGTTCGGTTGAAAATCAAAAAACCGATTAAAGTAATTTTTTAAATAAAAATCTTACTTTATAATGATTTAACTCATATTATATTTAAAAACCAATAGAGAAATTAAATATTTTTTGTTATTTGTTATACAATTATTTATCAAGTAGTACAATAACTAATTTTGACATTCAAATATAAATTAAGTAACTAAAACTAAAAACAGAATCCATATTAATTTTATAATTATTTTAATAAGTCAGTTTTTGGTTCGGTTTAATATTTTATTACCATAACTGATAACCTAACCGTAATAATTTTAATATTTCGGTTCGGTTTGAATCAGAATTATTAAGTATCAAAACCAAACTTTTTTTAACCGAATTAAATCAGTTCAGTTCGGTTTTCGATTTTAACCGAACTATGACCAGCCCTATCAAAATGTAACACTTTTTTACATAATTTTTTTATTCTCCATTTTCTTTACATGGAATTAAATCCAACCCCTGTTTCCATATATATAAAATCTTACCCCTCCCCAATTTCTCAACTCACAAATCGAATCTCTCTCTCTAGACATGTCTCTCCCCCGCCACTCCTCAGTCATGCCAATCGCCGCCGCCGCCCACAACTCCATCAACCCCGACATCGATAAGAACGTTGATGACGATGACCGTAGTGATCGGACAGGTAACGCACATGAAAAAATTAAAATTTATTACTCATTTTTATAAATTCTGTCACGAAATTAAAATGCTATCATTTTAATTTCGTGATCGTTGCGCTATTTTCCAAAGGCACCATGTGGACGGCCAGTGCGCACATAATCACGGCCGTGATCGGGTCGGGCGTCCTGTCGCTGGCGTGGGCCCTGGCGCAGCTCGGGTGGATCGCGGGGATCATCGTGCTCTTGGCTTTCTCTATCATCACCTACTTCACCGCCACGCTCTTGGCCGACTGCCACCGCGCCCCGGTCACCGGCAAGAGGGGCCGGAACTACATGGAGGTGGTCCAAGCCAACTTGGGTAAGATGCATCAATTCGATCACATGAAATTTTGATTCATCGCTTACCAACATAATCTATGAAATAATTACATTAATGGTAAAGGTGAGTCAATTAATTGGTATTTTACTTAAGTTTACTTATTTCCCATGTGTTTTATTTTCGATTAAAAATTGTATTTTGTCAGTGTTTTCATTTATTTCAAAAAATAATGTTTGACAGTCAAATATCCCGCTGACCTTATTATATTATGGAGAAAATAGATATATCCCGTCAGGGTATATAAGCTACGGATTATACCAGTTAAAATGACTTTATTTTGAATGATGTTTAGAGATTTTAGGGTTTCATGATTCAAATTTTCTAATATTTTAGGATTTCTAGAATTTTGAGGGGTTTTAGAGTTTTGTTTTTAGTTTTTTAGGATTGAGGGTTTTATAGTTGTGAAACGACGCCGTTTTGGATGAGTTTGGAAACATCCAAAAAAATAAAAAAATATGGAAGTTTGAAACAAAAAAATCTTTAAAACACTAAAACAATAAAAACTCTAAAACTTAGAAATTATAAATCTTATAAACATAACCTAAAATAACATCATTTAGCCGTCATGGTACGTAGCTTATATGCCCTTACGGAATTTATCCGTTTAGCCCTTAAATTATATGAATTTAAATTTTTCGAACCAGTTCGATAATTGGATAAATTTTTTCAGGTAGTACGAGTGTGAAGCTTTGCGGCTTGGCTCAGTATACGACTCTGGTCGGAGTGACCATAGGATACACCATAACTGCTTCGATAAGCATGGTGTAAGTGTTTTTTCAAAAAAAAAAAAATCAAAAGTATTTATATTATAGGACGATGTTAGAAACTTCAGTACGATGATCTCTGAGCGTACTAAAGTGTCTAAATATAGGTCTAGGCAAGATTTCATTTTGGATTTGACATGGGACATATTTCTAGGGCTGTGCATCGGTCGAATTGCTTTCACAAGAATGGCCACAATGTCTCATGCCAGACGGCGGACTACCCATACATGATCGCCTTCGGCTGCGTTCAGATTGTGCTGAGCCAGATCCCTAACTTCAGCGAGCTCTCCTGGCTCTCCGGTGTCGCGGCCATCATGTCCTTCGCCTATTCCACCATCGGCCTCGGCCTCTCCCTCGCCAAAGTCGTAGGTAAACAAATATACAAGTATAAAGTTTTAAATCTTCACATATGAATTAATTTTTCTGTATCATAACAATTTTATCAGATACCCCTCAAAGAATTGGCATATGTTTGTTGACTTAATTTCGAACTTCGAAGATCCCCGTATGTCTAAAATCGGATTTATTTTTAACCTAACTTCATAGAAAAAGGACCTAAACCGAAGACATCGATAACGGGCACAACGGTGGGAGTCGGTGTCTCCTCCGTCGACAAGGTGGGGCGGGTATTTCAGTCCATCGGCAACATAGCCTTTGCTTACAGCTTCTCCAACATTCTTGTTGAGATTCAGGTAAGAAATCACGCTAGATTCTAATAAATATGTTTATAGACAAATACTTGATCATCTCATCCAACATATAATACTGTTATTTTTAGTAGTGAATCCATGCATAAGGATGCTTTGGTACAACCTAGGTCGATGGTGTCTACGTTAGCTTTGTTTAAGGATGTTTTTTTGCGTATGTGACGCAGGACACATTGAAGCCAAACCCGCCGGAGAACACGGTGATGAGGAAAGCTTCGTTTGTCGGTATCCTCACCACGACGGTCTTTTACTCCCTTTGCGGTGTCCTAGGGTATGCTGCGTTCGGGAACGATGCACCGGGGAATTTCCTGACCGGGTTTGGGTTTTACGAGCCTTTCTGGCTCATCGACTTCGCCAACGTGTGCATAGCGGTTCATCTGGTGGGTGCATATCAGGTAAAGATCCGGAGAAGAAGGATAGAGAGAGAAAACTAATCTACTCTCAAGGGCTATCACAGTACAACTAAACCCTAACCCTAAATTGCTGTGTGTATCTAGGTTTACGCCCAGCCTATATTTGGGATCGTCGAAGAAATATGTAGCAAGAAGTGGCCGAACAGCTCGTTCATCACCGAGGATCACCAGGTGAGGCTCCTCGGCTTGGTCTACCCTCTCAACTTGTTCAGGCTGGTGTGGAGGACGATCTACGTGATCTTATCGGCCGTTCTAGCCATGATATTCCCCTTCTTCAACGACATCCTGGGACTCCTGGGGGCCTGCTCGTTCTATCCGATGACGGTGTACTTCCCCGTCGAAATGCATATCGCTCGAGCCAAGATCAAGAGGTTTTCTTCGACGTGGGTGATGCTGAAGATCCTCAGCTGGACGTGTCTGGCAGTCTCCCTGGTCGCGGCCGCTGGGTCCATCCAAGGGCTCGTTCAAAGCCTCAAGCACTACAAGCCCTTCGGCTCGGTGGAGTGAGTCATATATATGAATCATTTGGTCGACAGTGCTTATAAGTGTTGTGCCCCAAGGGTTTAGGGCAGTCGTGTAAGGATCTGAATTTGGCAGGCTCGAAGTTGTAAGTCAGATGTTGAAGCAGTCCCTTAGTAAATATGAACTATGTCATTAAAGATAAACTTTATGGTGTTATTTTTAGGAGTCAATCTTCCATTTTATGCAAATATGAAGAAAATTTATTAAGGGTTTACAATGAAACATGAAAGGCCAGGTTTCCCACGGTAGGTGGCTAGATGAGTTAAGATGACTCTTTATTAGACTTAAAATTGGAGTTTTGAGTTTTAAATTCAACATTAGATGAGTTCAGTTGGCTCATTATTAGTAGGGCTGCAAACGAGCTGATGTACTCGCGATCTGCTCGCGAACGAGCTCGCTTAATACTCGGTCAAAACTCGTTTGTTAATTATAAGCTCATTTAATAAACGAGCCGAACATGAGCATGGGGATGCTCGGCTCGTTTATGTTCGCGGACAAGCTTGATAAGAAGCTCGATAAGAAGTTTGATAACTCTATTAAAAAGATCAAAGACTTAACAACTTAAGTTAGAATGTAACTCAAGTTCAAACATGTCAATCTATCGTAACAAGAATTAAGAATTCAAAATTAGTAAACATGGCTACAATAATTAACATAAATTTCTTCTAACGTAAATGAAACAGATGAATTTATGTCTATCATTTGAGCCAAACACGAACAATGAGGTATTCGACTCGTTTATGGGCTCATTTAAAAGCTCAATTTAAACTCATTTACAACTTTTTTTTAGACTCGACTACGAACCTTTTTATAAATTTATAAAGTTACTAGTCAATAAAGTAAGATTTTTAACGAGTAGCTCATTTAAAATTCGTTCAAAATTGTTTAAACGCTTATTCATCATATATATTAAATCAATCTAAATGCTCGAGAAAAGCTCGAGCTTAGCTCAAGCTCGTTAAAATTAAACGAGCCGATCTTGAACATATATTTTAAAAACTCGTTAATAATCGGTTCGAGCTCGAACTCGTGAAATTTTAAATAAACGAACATTAACACTTAACTACTCGGTTCGACTTGACTCGTTTGCAGCCTTAATTATTTGGTTGAATATGGGAGTTTGAATTTTAAGTTTATCGTTGCAGCGTCAAATGAAATTGTTTTTCTTATTTTTTTAATATTTTTATTTATTTTGATGGATTATGTATTAGATTGAATTATACTAAAATGATATGGGTTGAATATGATATAAAATTTTAAAATTTGAATTGGATTTGAGATAAAAAAAATTAGAATTTAAACTAAGAATTTTTTTTCGTTTATTATAATTAAAAATACTTTAAATTGGTTTTATGGAGCATTTGTCTCAATTGTCCATTTCTCCCTCAATCGAACAGCCAGTGCTGAAGATGGTAGCCGTGAAGGATTTTTTTCCAGAATCCCTCTTTCTATCTTATAATTTCGTTTCTACTCTATCATTCATTTTAATTTCATTTCTAATCTGTTGGAAGGAAAAATTATTTCTGACATAAAATGGCAGTTTTCAAATCAGTGATTTCATAAAAATATAAAATCGTTGTGAAACATATATTTTCTTATGTAAAATCGCAATTTATTACTGCTATTTTAGTGTCTTCTAAAACAAAGTATTACAATTTTTCCTACATGTTGTCGATGCAGTTTTGTTCAAACAATATAGAAACTTAATCAAAATGGATGGTAGAATAGAAATAAATTAAAAACTGAAATAAGGCAGGTCTGACAAAAAAATGGAGTTGAGAGGTGAGGAGAAATAAAATATTAAAATCTAAAAATGGATGTTATTGACTCATGAAAGAATTCGGAGAAAAATGAAGGAAAAAGAAAAAAAAAGTGGTTCTTTGTAGACAAAAAAATGAATATAATTTAATATTTATTTACTCAAATATCCGTCCAATAATATAAGAATATGAAATATAAATTTAGGCTTCAAATCCTTCAAAATTAAAAGATTTAAAAATGGAGCATTTGGAGAGAGCAACTACTTTCTCTCCAAGTTTTTAAAAATCCTCTTTTTTTCTGTTTGAAAATAAACTCGGGGAAGAGGCCTAAGAGCCACTTCATCCCTCAACCCAACCCTCAACATCTCAAATTGAGTTTAAAATGTAAAAGCTTAAATTAAAAATGAAAAATCTTTTAAATCCTTACTCTGATCATGTGTTAACTGACCTTTAGAAAAGTAAATAATACCTTGGGAGAAAGAGTCAAGTCATTAATTTTTGGTTTCGACCACCAAGTGGAGCTCCTCGGCTACATCTACAACTCATGTCGTCCAGACTAGAGTGGAGATTGGTCTCCATCGTCATAACGGCACTTCTAGCCATGAAATTCCCCCTCTTCCAATGCCATTTTGTGCCACATCCAAGCAGTCTAATTCTATCATCTCACTATATATGCGCTTTCCCATCGAGCTACACATCGCTCAGTCGAAGATCAAGAAATTTCCTTCGACCTGAGTGTGACCGAAGTTTTTAAGCTATACGTGCCGTGCCGTGTAGTGTCCCTTGTTGAGGCAATGGGGTCACTGAGAGGACTTGCTCAGAGTCAAACAGCATTACAAGCCGTTTCATTCCGAGGTTGAAGAATTTGGTGTACCTGACAGAAAGTAACGTTAAGTAAGTTAGTAACGTACACATTTTCCAGGGTATGGAATAACAGAAGCTGACATAGAGAAAATAGTGTAGAAGGTCGTAACCGGTTCACGTCTGATCACAGAAAAAGTGTGAATTGTTCTCCAAATAAATCATTCCGATACTTGCATAATTATATTATCTGTCTACAATTAAATGATCTGATTACATATATTACAACAAGAAACACACAAGTCATATTTATTGTCAATGCAACAAAAAAACTAAGTAGCTTCATAATTAAGCGAGCTTCTAGTAACAGTTGCGGATCAACCAATAATATAGTCAAGAATCCATTGTTGATCATTGTAGCGTCTTTGTCGATCTTAAGAATTTCTTGTTCCGAAAGTTCATATTTCGTCAAAAAAATCCTCACGGGAAGACTCTGAAACATTTTTATAAGAGAAAACAACTTCTCGAAAGAAATATGACTTATGTTTGATAAAGAATGCAAATTGGGGTTCTACTTAGTTTTTACTTGTAAAATCTCTTGTAAACCATTATGTTTTTAGAGAATTTTCAAGATTAAAAGAACTTAGCTTTCTACTCATTATCTTCAAATCTTATTTTTTATAGCATTTCAAAATAATATTTGTATGTAAAAAATTGCTAAAAGTACCCCATTATTCACCATCTCATGAAGACAATATATCGTCACAAGTTAACACTTTTGTTCTTCTTGGCTTCTAAACTTTTTTTTCAACTCCTTTTAACTTTTTTTACTTTAATTTGTATCCTGATTCTTTTCTATCAAATTCATAATACAATATTATATTTTTCAAAATCCTATATCTTTATAAAAATTTGTCCAATCTATTTTACTTTTTAAAATATTTCTTGACCAAATTAGTTTTTTTTTGTGCTTTTCTCTTTAAAATCAAAGTTCATAACTATTATTTACTTGTCTGACTGCCATCAGAACTAAGTTATGCAGTCAAACCGCAAATCATAGGTGTGAATTCAAATAAGAAAATCGCATTCCACAACAGCAGCTTACCCTCAAAGAAGATGAAATATCATACTCTGTAAACTGTTAAATATTTTTCAACGTTGTGTCTGTAATTGTTTCAATTTAAAAAAATACCTGTAACATGACAATGATAAATATCATGATAATGGATATTGATTTGTTCATATTGAATTCTACTTCAATAATATCTATATATCATGATTTTTTGCAATCTATATTTCGAGTAATTCACGTTCAAAATTTAACGCACATAAATCAAAGTGACGTGTAAAAGAAGACCCAAAGAGTATATAGAGGACAAATTATATTTAACTATTATATTCAATAATTAGTCTAATTGACAATTCATCAAACCGGTTCATTTTGATCCGGATTGAAGTTTTTCAATTTCAGACCGCATTGGACTAAAAATTATAATCCTTTAAATTGATAGCATGAAGACCATATCAGAATCAACCACTCTTGTCCGATCCACTTCGATCTAATCTGGTCTGCTCGCGTGTCATTTTTGGCCTATTTTGTACATCCCTAAAGGAATGCACAATTACAGACTGAAATTATGAATGTTAAGATTTTGTATGAGAAAATATCCGTGCATGACTATATTTTCAAAAATTTAGATTAGTAAATATTTCAAAAAATAAGACAATATAAATAAACTTTAATGAAAAGAGAATAATTTCAACCAAATTTTTTTCCTTCAATATTTTAATAATTGAGTAACACATAATTATTATTCTTATCACCTTTTGCCCAATACAACTTTTTTCTTCGTTTTCTTTTCCAATCCAATTCAATTTCTTGGTGACAATTTCTATAAAAAAAAAGTTAACTTACTCATATTGTCATACAAGATACAACCTTGGCTTTCAAAAATAAAAAAATATAAAAAAATGGACTCTTGAATTTATCATCAACATTAATTGCCATTCCATCCTATATATATAGGAACCCAAAAACATAATCAATCCACACAGCTATTTCCTCAAACCCCAAATCTCAAATAATCACTCCCAAAATGGTGATGCCCAACACCTCCTCCGTATCAATTCAGCAAGTCACTCCTAGACATCAAGATGAAATTCAAGCAAATTTTGAGGATGATGACCATGACCAAAGAACAGGTAAATTGCAAAAAGAAAAAGCTCTCACAATACTTTTTTACCTTTACCCCAAAAAATATATACTATCTTTTTTATTTTGATTCAATTTTGAAGGTAATCTGTGGACGGCAATTGCACATATCATAACCGCGGTAATCGGGTCAGGAGTCCTGTCCCTTGCCTGGGCTGTAGCGCAGCTTGGGTGGGTGGCTGGACCAGCCGTGATGATGGGTTTTGCTGTCATCACTTTCTTTACTTCAACCATGATGGCTGATAGCCACCGCCACCCGTCTGGCCGGAGAAACCGCATCTACAAGGAGGTCGTTCAGTCCTTTCTAGGCGAGTTCATCAGCTCAAAGTCAATTGATATAAAATTTGGATTCATTTATTGTCACACAACATTAGTTCCAATGCAGATGATGCTTCCCAAGGGCATTGGAAACAGTCATTTCTGACCATATTATATGAATTCAAAGTAGTAATTTTTAATAAGAATCAAGATTATTAATTATTTACCCATTTACAAGTTTCTTTTCTAATGATATTTTTTATTTGTTATACGTATATATAAATATATATATAAATATAAATCCCATGAAAAAAATGCAAATTTCCTCACTTTTTAAATATTTTTCTAGGGGCTAAGAGCGTTAAATTATGCGGTTGGATTCAATATTCAAATCTCGTTGGAATCACAGTGGGATACACTATCACTGGTTCTATCAGCATGGTGTAAGCCTAAGCATGAAACTATTTATATTCAAACCAAAATAGAAATACATATAAAAAACAAATAAATAATTTTACCTTTGCCACGATTTCACTTCCATTTTCTTGACAGGGCCGTAAACAGGTCAAATTGCTTTCACAGCCACGGCCACCAGCATCCATGCCACAGATCAAACTATCCTTACATGGCAGCATTTGGAGTAAGTCAGCTTGTATTGAGCCAGATCCCCAACTTCCACAAACTTTCATGGCTCTCCACCGTCGCAGCCGTCATGTCCTTCACCTACTCAACCATCGCCCTCGGCCTTTCTCTAGCACAAATTGTAGGTAATTAGTCAACAGCCCTAAAAAATAAAAACAAAATATATCACACGCAAATATTTTTTTTTCTTTTTTTTTACTATAAGACTGATTTTACCTGAACTCAAATTTCTGATCATTTGCGAATATTCATAAATTTTGTATTGTAGGTGGAGGCCCTAAACCTCGAACGACAATAACAGGCACGGTCGTGGGAGTGGATGTCGGCAGTGCGGACAAGGTTTGGAGGATGTTTCAGGCCATCGGAAACATGGCATTTGCTTTTACCTTTTCAAACATTCTCGTCGAGATTCAGGTAGTTTTTCCATTGTTTTCGGATGCATCAATTTGTGAAAAGTAACATCTCTGGGTACGTATTCCTGCAGAATACTCTGAGGTCAAATCCACCTGAGAACAAGGTGATGAAGAAAGCATCACTGATCAGTATCATACTCACAACCATCTTCTACGTCCTCTGTGGAATGTTAGGATATGCAGCATTTGGCAATGACGCGCCAGGAAACTTTCTGACTGGGTTCGGGTTTTACGAGCCGTTCTGGCTGATCGATTTCGCCAATGTCTGCATTGCTGTCCATCTGATCGGTGCTTACCAGGTAAAGAGTCATAAAATAGTACTTCAAGAACTAAGGACTGTAACTTGTCAAAATCGCAATCAAGTCCATGTGCTGTGTTGCCTCTAGGTATTCGCCCAGCCGTTATTTGCTTTTGTAGAGGAAAAATGTAACAAAATGTGGCCGAAGAGCTCGTTTATAACGGCTGACCACCATGTGAGACTTCTCGGCTGTGTCTTCCCTCTCAACAATTTCAGACTGGTGTGGAGATCGGTTTATGTTGTGATAACAGCACTTCTAGCCATGATATTCCCCTTCTTTAACGACATTTTGGGAATCATTGGCGCACTTTCCTTTTATCCTCTGACCGTGTACTTCCCGATCGAGATATACATTGCCCGGACAAAAATCAAGCGATTCTCTTCCACATGGATATGTCTGGAGGCTCTGAGTATGGCATGCCTTGCGGTTTCCGCTGTTGCAGTTATTGGCTCCGTGAAAGATCTCGCTTTGAGTCTCAAGCGCTATAAGCCATTTAGTTCCGAGGGTTGACGAATTCTCCCTGGTACAAAAATTGTGTTTAGTCAGTAACATGTTGGTTTCTATGTATGACCAAACAGTGTAATGCAGCAAAACTCTCGTAAAAGGTTCTATAACCGGTGTGTAAGCTTCTCCCTTTTCACTGTGACTCCAAGTGACAACTCTGAAACAGAACTGAGTTTGCCAAGTAAGCTCTGATGATATTGTCCACAATCATCGACTAAAACAGGCAAAAAGAAGTAGCAACACTACTCAAAGAAATCTTGGTGCAAGTACATCTATCTATAAATAACCAGCAAGAGACAAGGTCAGGTGCATGATAGCTGCGGCAGTAGATAAAAGTAAAACACAGTTAACTGAGTAGTGCTCTTTATTTAACAAAAAATGGTGCTCAGATACTTCAGTCTGTCAACTTCTCAGCTTTTAAATTACTGTACACTTAATCGCACTCCATTTCTCATGGCAAGAATTCTACCACATGAATGAAAATGGTCTATACAACTCAGAGAACTAACAAAAATACTGAGGTTAATACCTTATAATTTGGATGCGATCTCAGAGTTGAGCGCTCTCAGGCTTGAAATTGATGCCGCATTCAAATCAAGCTGTTCTGGAGTTGCCAGGCAAATATATTTCTAAAAACAATATATGCACTTACAAAAAACACAATTTATAAATGTTTATTTCTCAATGCTCTGTCGAAATCTCACCCACAAGCTTGCACTATAGACCACACAACTTTAGGAGTCACATTTTCAATGAGCTAAAAGGAAAGACCTAGTAGCTTGCATTTTCAGCTATGATAATTCACATTAGAAAGATGCAACAAATATAGCCATTGTCACGAGCAAGTCGGATATGTAATTTATAATTCTTAAGGCATGCTTGTTGTTATACTTCATAATATCAACGAGTTGATATATTTGAATAGCCTGTAATCATTGCCAGTCACCAAATACGTGTAGTAGCATGAGAGCCTTATAGTCCAATACAATAGCACTACAATGGCTCATAGATGGCTAACATGATTCTAGTCCAAACTGAAAGCACATTTGTATCTCACACTTCGGGTTCCCACACCAACCGTTGAATAATAACTCTGTTTAATTTTTCCAAGAATTTGTCTTACCAACGTGACAAGTCCCACTAGACTTGAAGTATACCCACACCAACCGTTGAATAATAACTCTGTTTAATTTTTCCAAGAATTTGTCTTACCAACGTGACAAGTTCCACTAGACTTATAGCTTTTGGACTCAGCTACAGAAATAAGCCTCAAAGTGAGTGATAAGGTAAGCCATTCAGTAATTGATGCAAGCAAAACAAGCAATGCTTTCCCATAAACATACCGAATACCCAAAATCGGCAGTAGCTGTATAAAGATGCTGGCACATAGAAAACCACTTGCCCATCAGCAGAATTCTTGAAAGATTATTTCTCGCTGAGCACAAATGTTTGAATAAGGCTTTGGGCAGCAGAGTCTCATCAGGAAAACCGGAGATTAGAATCAGTTTCAGTTCCTGGCTTGGGCTCAGCGACATTAATCTTTGCATCTGAAGTCTGAAACAACACCGGATGTGGTAAATCTTTTTGTTCTTGCTGAAGGTAACAGAAGCATTAGGGATCTAATGAGCTGATAATGGAATTAAGCAATATCTTAAAAAGAAACTGCTGGATTTGCTTCGAGCATCCACCATCGCCTACTTGGATTGCAGGAAATATAGAACTTGGAACCATCACTTCCATGGTTACTTCTCCAATGACTGTTGGTTGAAAAATTTACTGTCAGTCATTATTTTTTCTTTCCTATCAGTAGTTGATCTAAATATCTTGACATAAACAAGCAATGCATCTTGTGCTGGAGATACCGAATCATCAAAGCTCTGAAAAGTCAAACAGTTAAGAGATAAATCTGTTACATAACGATAACCGATAAACTAACGTATCAACAATATTTCAATGATTTATTTATTAAAAATTAAAATGTAAAGGTAAGTACCACTGGGCCAGATATGGGGATAGTGCGGTCCTGCATGTCGAACATGTCTCCTATCAGATATAACTCACAGCCAGTTTCATGCTTCATGGTTTTCAATGTACTTCCCTCATGACCAATCACACCACCAACTTGGTTTTCAGGATACAAACACTCTATAAATATATATATATCTTCTTGTTTATCTAGTTTAAGATAACCCACATCAGCTTTCCCAGCACAAAAATCCGCGCTTGTCTAGGAAACGAGTGCTTTGATGGAGGGCGTATTTGACCCCTCATAGGCTTTTCAAATGATCTCAACATTAATCGAGCAGGATTTTGAAGTACATGGGGGTCGGAAGTTGTTTTGGCAGTTAAGGATTTGCAGATGGACTGAGATGGTGTCTTCATTCTTCTCATGTGATCTGCAACTTAATACAAAACAAATGTGAGATTCAACATAACACAGAAACAACAAGAAATGATAAAAAAGGACATTCAGTAAATAGCATAGAGAATATCAAATTTTCAGTTTAGAAGAGTGTAAGGAGCAATAAAAAGTTGATAAGAAAAGCATGAAGCATGATAAATTTTTGTACAATATGATTGATCAACTCTTCTTGGAGCTACTAATAGGCACAGGCAGTAAACTGATAAGCAAACAACTTCTCAACGTTGTTTTTGGTTATACTAGCTAGTATTAGTCCAGAATTGAATCCAAAGTACAAACCTACCAAGTTAATTTAACAAATATAGCACCCCTACGAGAAAACATCTCGAAACTGCAACAGACAATCAACTATACAATTCAACAGGTTCGAGAGTGTAACGTATTTCACGGCCATACACAGTACATGGATTACTTCATCAACGGCAGGTACACATTGTGGATGTTGACCAAGAGGAAGAACCTCAATCCGAGCTCGACTTTCAGATGCTATTAGTTTGACAAAATTACCTTTTGTTCTCAGACAAAAGCTGAATCGACTACGAAGCATTAGCAATCTCATCATTGACGACTTAGCACTTTCATTATCCCTTATTTCAATACCATCTACCTCTCCGTAATTCTCTCCAACACAGGTAAATGAGCCCTCTGTACATGAGAATATCCGCCTACAGGTTCTACATTTTATACATACTTGTTTTTTATCTCCATCACCGTCGACATGTTCCTCATTCCACACATATTTACTCTATGGTATCATGCTCATTTCTAACAGCCCTTTCAATTGCAGAAACCGGATGAAGCATACGAGTCATTCCGCCACCAGGAATAGGTGCTGTGGCTTGACTCCGTGCCTTCTGTACCTTTCCTCCACCATGTGTCTCAGAATCAGAACTCAGCCCCAGTGGGCATAGACATTACCACCATTTGAACCACAAACCCCGAGCTTCACGAACCTGAAAAGGTAAAGCTGTTCACATAAATACAAATCTCTCCTTAAAAAAAGTTAAAGAAGAACAAATATTCTCAACTGAAATGCGGAGAAACTCGCCCATAACTCAACAGCCAAACTCTCATGCTTCAGCAAATCAAACTTCACTTGCTAGCAACACCAGACTCAATCCAACATATTTTCACAACCAAAGTCAAATCCGTCCACAATTTCCAAACATATTTAAGAATCATATCAACAGAACACCACATCCATCCCCAATCTCAGACCAACCTATCTTTCTCCCAAAAACCTTAAGAAAATTAACTCTGAAACTAACCTGACCCATTCCACAAATCCAAATCGAGCACTGCATTTTCCCAGCAGTTTTATAATTCATCAAACAAAATTAGCAGCAAATCCTTACTCCATCAGCCGCATTTTCACACTCTAGCTCAAATCAAACAGCACTTCTCCTAATATCAGAATGAAATCAACTCCAAAAAACCTAAACCAGCACCCCATCTTCCCAGCATTTTCAAAACGCACCAGCAACATTATCTCAAAACGGCACTCCGCCAACCACATATCCACATCCTGACTCAAGCCAGCCCATTTTTCTCCCAAAATCCTGCACAATTCAACTTCAAACCAATCTCATACATTCCGCAAAATGAACCAACCACGTGCACTTACACACAGCAAACAACCTCAAAATTCACACTTCAAAAACCAACAAAACTCACACAACCACCGGCTAGGGCCGAACGGAGTTGCTATCCTCCGGAAAAGGACTAAAGGAGATCTTACGCCCAACGCGAATGCTGAGATCATCCCAGCTTCGTGAATTTCGGATTCCAAAAACCCTCGCCAGACTCTTGTCAAAGTAAGCTCGGTCAACTGGATCAATTCGGTTAAATCTAGTAAACTGATTTTCCAAAATTAATAAATTATACTTCAGTACCTGAAGTTTTATTAGTTGATAGACCAGCCCCCAACTTCCAAAACTTATAATTCATTCCCTTAAGTTTTGAAGCTTTATAAGGGTCCCGAAGCTTTCCTTAATTACATATTTACTCCAAAGTTTTCCTTAATTGTATATTGATTCGTAAAGTTTGATAGTTTTACATATCAGCCCCCTAAATTATTTTTCTCACCAATTTTAATCTGATTTGCATTCTTTTCGTATTTTTCTTTTCCAGAAGTTACTTTTCTTAACGTGAAACCTGTAAAAGACAAAATCAAATATAAATCACTCATAATTACTGACAAACAACTCAAATATACTAAATATAAATATATAAAATAGAATAAATTAGACAACAACCCCTAGTTCAAACACAAATGATCAAATTAAAATGAAGTTGTCTCGTTAGTTTTTTTTTCACAAACAGTAGACTAAAATAAGCATACTCCAAGAAGCTTCGAACTGACGACAGGGGCGGATCCAAGGGGTGGACAGCGGGACAGCTGTCCACCCAAATTTCGACCAAACGTTCATATTTTAGTATAAAAATAAAATATTTTTATTTTTTGTACCCCCAATTAAGTTTAAAAATATGTTATTTCTTATTTTTGTACCCTCAGTCAGCTTAAAAAAATTTATACCCTCAATTAAACTTAAAAAGATTATATTTTTTATTTTTATACCTCATTCAATTTAAAAAAAAAAATTCCGTACTCCCAAATTAAAATTTCTAATTATGCCACTGACTGACGACCTGAAATACTACAAATAATTAGCCACAAGTATGAGAATGTGACCAATTAAACAAATTACTTTCCTTCCACCGGCCACATTATTGAAGAAATAAAGATATGTGAATTGGGGAGGTGCGCCTCTGAATGGACACAAGTGTTACTCATGGCATGTTCACAACACTTAGGTAAGATCCTAGAGAGATCATAGATAAGATTCTCCTCCTGTAGGCCGGCTCCACGACCATCTTTGTCAAATTATGTGGTGTGGTGTGGTCTGGTTACACGACAGAGGCGTATGAGATTTTTTTATGAGAGTCACAACAAATTCAGCGCAGACAACACTGCCTAACATGATGCTCTATAAAAACAAGTCCAGCTCCAACCAGCTGCACAAGACTAGCCCTTAATAGAGTATTCCCTACGTCCTCTAATACATGTCGTTTACGGTTAATTTGAGTAGATTAAGGTGAAGTTAATGCTAGCGGTTGAACAAATTTAATGAGTGGGTGGTTGATGTTTTTATAAAAAAATTCGTGCAAAAAGTAAAATTGGTAGATGATCACTGGTGGAGAATATATTTTTTATTGAATATGATAATGAAGTAATTAATGTTTGACATTTTAAGGTAGTTGTTGACATTAAATGCGCATTGAAAATTGTTAAATGACAAGTAAAAGTGGACAAAAAAATTTGATTAAGTGACATGTAAAAGAGTACAAAGGGAGTAAGTTGTAGTCAGTAGCAGAAGATGGTGAGTAGTCTGTCATGATGTGTCCTCTCAGTTGATGGCGATGCATATCCATCGTCCATTGTTGAACGTGTAGGGTTTTCATGAGTCCTGTGGATTATTAAGTTAAAAGAAATTATATCCTAAGGTTTTGTTCTTGATTTTGAAATTAATAGAAAAAATATTAGAAAAGAAAAAAAAGGATTTGAGGATAAAAAGAAAAATATTTGTTTTTGAATTTCTGAGTGATTTGGAAGAGTAAAAAATAGTAAAAATAAAAATTACTTAAATAATTTAGTAGATAAAAATCAAATATGAAAAAAAAAATATAAAACACGAAGGGTAAAATAGTTTTTATACTCTCAAATCCGGTGGAAAGAAAAAAATAATTTTTAGTCTCTCAAATCTCTCCAACTCCACTCGAATCTCTCATTAAAAAAAATAAAATCAGAAACAGTTTTCCCTCTCCTCTCATTTCATTTCTTTTCAAAATGGAACAATAATACTTAAAAGAATCAAATAATTTGCTCAAAGGGAATTTATAACGTAAACAAATGTCAAAATAAATATAAATAATATTGTATAGTATTTATTTTTCATAATGATGTTTGATAATTGACTATTTATTGATCAGTGTGTAACTTTGGTCAGAGCGTATTATTTGACTCCTTGGGTGCAATTAATAATATGGCCAACCGCGGTCAACTAATATGACAAGGGCACGCCGGTGTGGGCGGCAGAGGCGGTAGAAATGGCGGCGGCACAACGGTTGGCGGTGGTCGGAGATGGTTGTAGAGTTAGGTGCGGAGTCATTTCAGTCTAATTATTAAATTAAAATTTAATATAATTATAATTAATTAAATTAACATATAAATCCAATTATAATAAACTAATACTCCCTCCTCTAATACATGTCGTTTAAGGTTAATTGTAGTAGATTAAAGTGAAGTTAATGCTAGCGGTTGAACAAATTTAATAAATGGATTGTTGGTTTTTTTTTAAAAAAATTCGTGCAAAAAGTAAAATTAGTAGATTATTAGTGGTGATGAATAATTTTTTTATTGATTATGATAAAGAAGTGATTAATGTTTAATGTTTTAAGGATATTAAATATGTATTAAAAATTATTAAGTGACAAGTAAAAATGGACAATGAAATTCGATAAGTGACATATATAAAAGAGGATAGAGAGAGTATAAATTAAATGTTAATAGGTAGATTCTGACATTCTATACACTTGGCGGTTCATCGGCATTAATTTAACCCTAGTGCCCAAACACCTGACTTTTGCATGTGAAGAGTCAATAAAATGACCCGTCTTGGTGAATTTCCCAATTTTGCTTAGATGCCCATTTTGTTCGTAGATTGTTAAGGCTTTGTTTGGTTTAATGAATTCATGTGTAAGAAAATGAGGTGGAAATTTAGAGACATTTTTTATTTAATTAAGATGAAAATTTTTGAGGAAAAAAAAGTTAGATGGAAAGTCGTATACAAATTTGATTCATAATATAATATGAAATGATATTTTCATCTTACTTTCCGTAATAAAAAAATAATAAAAAAGTGAAATAGATTTAATGAAAAATATTATTTCCATTATATTTTCTTCTTCATGATATTTTCCCTAAGCCAAACACAGCCTAAACTTCAACGTTATGAAACCAGTATTCTAAAAATTCTTGTGTCAAATCGATTAATCGTTGATTAATCGTTAGGCGGTGTTGAAACGTTCTGCCTATCCGATTAATTGTTCAATAATTGTGTATGAAAATAATAGTTTTAAAATATATTGTATATGTTTATAATTAATTATTAAATTTATTATTAATATATATAATTTTGATTAACTGTCTGATTTATCGATCTGATTAATCTCCATCTAACTAATTAATCACTATATGTTATGCTCACCGTCTAGTGATTTTTAAAACATTATATGAAACCATTGGTTCTATCTTGTTGGAATATTTAGGTTAATCAGAAGTGTGACAGCAAAAGTTAATTTGCTTAGAATGTAAGGGATTAAAGTGGGAACACAATAATGTCCAAATCTTGTACACTTTTAGGATTGATTCTGGTCTGCTCCCTTGTCAATATCCCAACCACATTTGTCACAACGTGTTTTCATTTTTAACACATCTATTTAATTATTGAATATTTTAAATTCAAATGCAAAATTATTAAAAATTATATTTGTTATCACCGGACCACACTTTTAGTAAGATATACCGTGCCTATCCAGCAGCTTTTAATGAAACTTTTGAATATGTTTATCCACAATTTAATTACAAGGAAGATTGACAGTTCCATATATAGTTCAACATTTTGTCTAATAATCCAAAGTCTGATTTTTTTTAACTTAATTTATTGATATAATTGGTCCCAAAAGATCAGATGGCGAGACGCCTACATGATTTGATGAGCTCAAATGAGCTTACATTTGTTTTTTTCATGCAAAAAGCCTCATAGGCCCGAGGCAGCTGGCTCGCCAGTCGAGGCTCTGCAAGGGCCAGCCCGAGGCGCTGACCAACAGCGCACAAGGAACGTCTGCACCCTGCCTGCCTCGGGGCACTAGAGGTTCTGCACGCAAGAGGCCAAAGTGCTCCGCTCGAGGGCACAACCTGCAGTAGCAGGTGGATGTGTAGTCACCGGAGGACCAATCGGATTCCTTTGCCTAATAGTCTTGCTGCAGCACTGAGAGGAGAAGCCGTCTTACAGAAGCCGGAGTTCGACAACCTACGGCCAACCCCGTCGCGCTTAGTGGTCAATCAAACTCTGCGAGCTCCGCCCTGCACATCACCAAAACCACGGAGCAGCTCGTGGGGAATGCAAAATCGACCAAGCGCCAAGGTCCATTCCATTGCTTGAGGCATGGTGGTGGGGGGATGGTACTGTGTTGGGTCGGAGGACTTCGGACGACAACCACTGCGGCGGGAAGTTGGCTTGGGCGGGGTACTATGGCCTACGGCTTCGGTCTCGGGGCTGCGGCTAAGGGATGGGGGCCGTGAGGCCCTAGACGGGTTTGGCCATGGAGCCTGGAGAGGGCGGCAGCTACACTTCCACCGCCGGATCCGAGCGAGGCCGGTCAGACGAGAGGCGCCCCGAGACGCGCGTCCACCCCAAGCACCGTGGATGGGGATTCAGGCCTCCACGGCTGGGATAGCTGGCCGGCGGGGCTCTCAACGTGGGACGGCCTGCGAAGGAGATTGACGGAGGTGCAGCTACTGGATTGGCGGATGAGGGATGGTGGTTTGGCGGGGCAGTGAGTGTGCGGGGAGAAGGGCCTGCCCCCACCCTCCTCCTCCACTGCTGGCTGGTATTGAACTTTCCTAGAGAGAAGGCAGGGCTTTTCTTTCAATCCAAAGTCTGATTCGATCTTCATTTTTGAACAGTTCAAAATAATGTCTTTCAGATAAATTCGATAATTCATCTTTAAAAAACTATAATTCATTTTTAAAAAATAAATCGAACATTTTTCGATATAGTTCATATATTGTCCGATTTAAAGTTTGATTGGATCTTCATTCAGAATATTTCAATATATAGAATAGTTCACATAAATTCAATTAAATTTATTTTACTTTTTTTGAAATATTTTCATTTAACAAAAGAGTATAAAAGTTAGGTATTTAATTAAACAATTATAAGATTATGACGCTGTGTTGGAGGTCTTTTAAGATTTTTAATAGTTTAGAATTTATAGAGTTTAAGATTTTTAATGTTATAAAAATATAAATTTAGAACTTTTAAGATTTTTGTGATTGAAGGTTTTCAGAATTTTTGAAATATTCTATAATACAAGAAACTTAAATCTTCAAAATCTTTAAACAATCATCCAAAATGACGTCATTTAATACCTATATTATATAATATCTCATCTTCATTAAAAAAATTGGCATTTTCAGCAAATTTTACCAAATATTTAATTCATTTCAAACCACTTTTATCTTTTATCAACAAAATGTTAGCCTGGTGATTGGAGTGTTGTCTAACAATCATAGATTATATATTTAAACTCTGATATCACCGTATAAAAATAAATATATTATCTGTGTGCGTGAGTTAAAGTGCAACAAGAGTGATTTTACTGTCGAAATAGAAAAAAGTGGGATCCATAACCACACACAAAAAAAAAATCTAGCTTACCTTACACTCTTACTTCATAGTTCATATCAAGAGTAATACTCACACCTTTTGACGTTTGTAATATAAACGTGGATCAATTATTTATTACACGCACCACATAATTGGCATTCTTTAATTTGTCGGAGACTTTTGATTGTATGATTCCATAAGGACAGACACTGACAACGACCAGTCTCCAACCTCACGAGCATTTATCAAATCTCCACCATCTTAGGGTGATGCTCTTAGCTTGTGTCGTGTTCGATCTCTTCTCAAAATCTTGATCATGTGACTAGTTGCCTTCCTGGTGTAGCAACTCTTATTTTCTCAAATAAATATGGGTATGGGTATCAATGTTCTAAAAAACCTTCCACGGTGCTACGTGGTGAGCATAACGTCTAACGCTTAATCGGCTAGGTAAAGATTAATCGAAATAATCAATTGAACAGTTAGTCGGAGTTATATATATTAATAATAAATTTAGTAATCAATTATAAAGATATATGTTTAAAAACTATTATTTTCATAAAAAAGTTAAGTCTTGAACAATTAATCGACTAGGCGGCTAGACGGAACATTTCAACACCGCCTAGCGATTAATCAGTCTGAAACAGAGATTTTTAGAACACTGATGGGTATTGATTGAAGTGATGGTTTCGGTAATTTTAATTTGGAGGTGTGAAAAAAATTTTGATTTAACGTTAGATAAAGTTGAACTAGTTTTTGGTTGGATTGAGTATTGGAATTTGAGATGTGAGTGTAACGTTGGAGTCGTTAAATTTTTTCTTCAGTTTTTAAAATATTTTTTATTTATTTTGATGAATTATGGGCTACATTTACTATATTAAGATTTTTTGATTAAATTTAAATTTGAAAATTTGTTTGATTTGGGGGTACAAAGTAGAAAATTTGAACATATAATATTACATTATTTTTTCATTTTTTAGCATACATAATAATATTTTGAGTTGAATTCGAGGGTTCGACCCTAAACGATTAATTATTTGATATTGATTGATCTTAAGGGCTGTTTGGTTTGAGAAAAATATCGAGAAAAACTGAGACAAGTTTATTACAATATCACCAATTTCCTTTGACATGTCAAACACAATTATAACGTTTTGTGTTTGATCTATGAAAAATTTTGAGGACAAAAAATACCAGAGAATGAATTTCATTTGATTTTTTTTTATTTGAAATGAAAACAAAGTAAAGAAAGTATGAGAACAGTCTTTAATCTAACTAAATTCTCTTTATAAATTTTTCGTCGAACGTTCTTTCATCCAATCTACCTCCTTAAATCAAAAATGAAATTTCATCGAAGTTTTTCGTACATTTGTTCCTCTCGTTCCCCTATAAACCAAACAAAGCCTTACTTGACTCAACTTTTTTTAACTCATCTAGGCTAGCCATGCGAGCCAAACTATGCGAAGATCAAATCGATCGAATTGAACACTGATCGACTAGGCGATTGTTGGTCCCTACTCAGATGAAACCAAAACCCTAGTAGTAGGAGACTGATTATTGGAGGCTTTTCTTCATGGTTGTACATTTCATACCAATCACACTCTTCGACATGATCACAACAGAATCACACCCTTTGTTTGTATCATCTCCACTCGAGTGGACTCTGAAGAAGTTCCACACATTCATGGGGTCCTCGATCATTGGAAACCAAGCAAATCATTCATCCAAGTGGAATGACCGTCCAACAACACTGATCAATCACATGGTCATTTCCATAATTTCTTACACATGTTTCTCAAGCTTTTACAATTACTTTTCGTCATGGGGGTAAGATTTGAAGATTGAATTTTGTTGAGTATTTCGTCTAATTCACAAGAGTAAAATAGTAAATAGCACATAAAATTTGATGAGGTTCAGCAGTATGCACCGGCAGATCCAAAGAGCGTCAAGTGGGTCACTTGATCCCGCTCAATTTTCAATTTAGTGCAAAAATTTTCTAATATTTATAATGTAATATTAACATAAATAAAAATTTAATCCTTTTAAATTGTAATATTCATATTACAGTCATAAGTTTACTGTAAGGTAGCTCAATTGGTGAGAGCTTTCACTTGAGTGAGGTTACAACACTCGATTTCGAGTCTCCAAGGGGGGAAGTGGGGGAACATTACTATTGATCCCCATTTTTTTTAAAAAAAAATTCAATTACAATTCAAAAATTAAGTAAAATATATATATATCTAACACAAATTTCATTAATCTAAATTTATGTGCACCATTTATTATTTGAATTACCTTTATTGACCCCATAATTATATCTCTGTATCAGCTATTGACAACATGAGTATGTTCTCGAGAACAAAAGAGCGGTAACACATTATTCAGTATGTCGTATACAGATAGATTATAATTACATGATATTTATAATAATATTAACATCGTTCCTCTCCCATTGTGCTTCGGCATCTACCATTTTATTTAGTATATGAATTATACCCAAACAAACGTAAATCTATGTCTCTCGAACCTCCTTTTTCAACTTTTGGATGCTTTTGCAAAGGCATCACCGAAAAGTTAAAATCCAAATTAACGTGACGAATTTGTGCCCCGTCATACTCATTGAAAATTTGAGTATCATGTAGCATCACACATTTTGTCATGATAATCTTCCAATTATTCCACTTATACTTCATTTTTGTGGAAGATAAAATATGTTCTAGTTGCAATTTGGAGCAAATTTCCCACTAGCTTGGTGCTCAATGACGACCATCTATATATATATTCGAATCTTCAGATATTTTCATTTTTTATACTAATATGATTTTTTGTGCCATTTTAGGATTAGAATCATTTGTTGGTTGATACATGGGTTCATTCCACATCGCTCATTGAATCAAATATATAATACTGAAGTATAGTTAGACTTTCCCACTCATTGTTGATTGGTTTTGAGTGTGGAACCAACTATACTAATATGATATCAGAACGGATTTTAGCCGTACCTCCGGATAAACCGGTCTAACGTATTGGTTACGTCCACACGTGAGATATTGATTCAATACGGTGTCATCCGTCATATTGCAGTTTTGTCCGCCTAATGATCTCGCAAGTGGAGTGAGGGGGTGTTGGTCGATATATGAGTTTCATCCCATATCGCTCATTGAATCAACGATGTAATGTTTAAGTATATTTGGACACTCCCACTCATTGTCAATTGGTTTTGAGTGTGGAACCAACTATACTAATATCATTAAAGTTCATTTTTAAAATAAAAAATTAAATCATTTATTTATTTTATTGAAATATATTATTCTTTTACAATGATGCTACATAATTTGATAAAAAGATATGCACAATTGATATTGATACACTCAATACAAAACTCATGTTATATGATGATATTTAAGTTTTATACATTGGTACTAATAAAAATTTAAAATCATAATGTAAAAAAACATTTTAAAAATTTTTACATGCATTGAACTAGCAGAGTTATATGGCAATTTTCTTATCGTTATAGTTTTGGGATATGTTTGGTTTACAGAAAATAATATTTGAAAAAAGTTTCAAAAAAATAAAATTGGAGGATAAAAAATAGTTAAATAAAAATATATATTGATACTTTTCTAAAGGTTTTTTATTATATACCAAATAAAAATAAAATATAATTCAATCATAAAAGTTTTTTTCCTCCCATTGTTTCGGTTTCCATTTTATTTTTCTCAAAACAACTTAATAAATTATATACTCTATTTTATAGAAAAATCGCATCTGAGTATCAAAATAACCACATAGCGTACTATTAGTCATTTTTAGGTAGATCGTGTCTACGTGTCAATGAATTACATGCAATCAGAATGTATCTTGTGAAAATTTGAAAAATCAAATTAAGCTTTGATCATGACAAATGTCATTTTAATTTTTAAAACTTCCAAATGGTATATTCTAAAGGTCATAATCTTATGCACACCCAATCAAAATATTAAAAATTATTTTATTTGTATTTTATTTCGTTTTAATTTTTTTTGCGGTGTTATGTGCTGTACATTCCTCTATCTTGATAAATGACACAATACTTTTAACCATTAAGCCAATGCAGGTTCGTTTTGACTTTCAAACCTAATTGCATCTGTCAAAATGTGACATTAATTAGATATTAGCTGTATTGTGATTTTGTATTAAATGATAAGATTGCGTACATCCCACACCCACGGTATGACACGTCAACAGAGTTGTAGTAAACGTCTTCATTCAATTTAATTAATCTTAATTTAAAAATACGTGTAGGTCTTAATACAAACCAAATTGTAGTAAACATCAATTGAAAACCATTCTAATTACCACATTTTCCAAACCAATTATATTAATTAATGATAATTAATTAATTATATTAATTAATGATAATTAATCAATTATTAATTCATAGAGTTGTAGTAAACGTCTTAATTCAATTTAATTAAGGGGAAAAACCCAAAAGGGGCCCTGAACTATCACCACTTACCCAATTGCAGTCAGAACTACCATGATTTCCAAAAAGGGTGCAATGAAAAAAAAATTAGACTGATTTTCTAAATTAAAATGTACTATTACATTCCAAACTTAATATTATTATAAGACTTAGATTTGTGTGCAAAAATTATGTCATTTGATTATCAAAAGACGTCGTTTTCTTTATGTGCACAAAATGATATAATTTATTTTGATAACCAAACGATGTAATTTTCGCACACAAATCCAAATCTTATAATAATATTATGTTAAGGAATGTGATGGTAAATTTTATTTTAGAAAATCAATCCAATTTTTTTTTCATTGCACCCTTTTTGGAAATCGTGGTAGTTCTGACCGCAATTGGGTAAGTGGTGATAGTTCAGGGCCCTTTTGGGTTTTATCCCTTTAATTAATTAACGTTGCTACGTGGATACGTACCACGGAAACCATCTCAAAGTCCAAACCCCGTTCCGTAATATTCTACAGCGTTCTCCTCCACCTCCACACGCTTTCCCCGTTCCTATAAAACCCACCCGCCCCCCGACCCGATCCACACTCCTCTCCTTCGCTCTCCGCTTCTCTGCAAATTCGAGAATCGAATTCTCCGGCGAGCACTCTGAATCCGTCGCCCGGAAACTGCCGTGAAATCGCGCGTCTCTTCGGCTATTGTGAAGCAATCGACGGATTTGTTGGGGAATTTGGTTGATTTGTTCGGGGGCTAGGGTTTGGGAGCGGTTGGATGACGATTAAGGAGGAGGTGACGGCGATGCGGAAGAGCGGTGGAGGTGGTGATGGTGATGGTGAGGTGGCGGTGGATGGGAATGAGGACGGGTTGTTGACGTGTTCGGGCAGTCGGTATTTGACGCAGCCGGCGGTGATGATGAAGCGTGTGGTGGTGGTTGGTTACGCTCTTACGTCGAAGAAGACTAAGAGCTTCTTGCAGCCTAAGCTTGAACGGTTGGCTAGGTATGCTTCTGGTTCAGTTTTGAGAATTTGACCGCATGAATCCGGAAAAAGCAGTTATTTGAAAATATAAATGAGTCAGATCAGTAGCTGGAATTTCCTCTCTGGATCTTCTCAGCGTCTTTACATTTTTTATATTTATATTTTATATAATTATGTGTCATTTCAGCAGCTTGTATGTAGAATTGCAGATAGAATAGTGGAGGTTTGAGTTTCTGGAGTTGTGGTTTTGTATTTGATTTTTCTGGATTTCAGGTGTTGGAAAGAAAGTATCTGACTGTGTGAAGGTGTTTTTGTGGAACAGGAATAAAGGGATACTGTTTGTTCCTATTGATCCCCAGAAGTCTTTGTCGGAGCAAGGACCGTTTGATATCATACTACATAAGGTGTGTTGATTAGTAGATTTTTTTGTTGTTGAATTTTGATGTCTGGATGTGGAGGAAAGCATTGGTGATTTGACAGTTTTTTCCTTTTTGAATCATACAGTTAACCGGGAAAGAATGGCGACAAATTCTTGAGGTTAGTTGATTGGTTTGATTCTTGATTTTATGAGTGGCTGTGCTAACTTCGGTCTATTATCTCCAAGATTTTTGTTGGCCGTCAAGGAGCTTGGAAAATGATTTTGGGTTTGATGACTGATGAGTAACCTTAGTCCCGATTTTTTTCAGAACAGAAAATTGGACTCGATCAGCCATTTTGATGGAGTTTCTTTATGTTATGATTTATCTGGCTGAGTTTTGTTTGTCTGACTAAGTAGTTTTTGAACTCTTGGTCTGTGCCTATTGCTGGTTTTTGCTTTCTCAAAGTTGAATCCTTCACTATGTGATTAACATCACTTAACATTATTAAGTGGCTTATTTACGCAGGATTACCGGCAAGCCCATCCTGAAGTCACGGTCCTCGACCCCCCAGATGCCATACAACATTTGCGCAACCGCCAATCTATGCTTCAGGATGTAGCTGATATTAACCTATCAAATTCTTATGGTAATTGTTGTACCTATACTCCCTACCATGTGCTATTCTATCCATTCGATTCAATATCACTTGGTTTGGCTAACAACATGTATTTTGATTCTTTGCAGGCAGAGTAGGTGTGCCAAAGCAATTGGTTATCACATCAGATGACGCGTCATCAATACCAGATGCTGTAACAAAAGCAGGCCTAAAGCTGCCTTTGGGTATGATAGACACCTCACATTTCTCTTTTTCTAGATAAGCTTAGCATCTTTTGTAGTTTTTATTCCCGTTGAATCGTCATAAGATTCATCGCAATATCAGTAAATATTCTATTTTGCTTTATTATTTTGTGTATCCTCTTTGCAAGTATTCACATCTGCAACTTGTTGATCAATCTATTGAAAACCATGAGTATGAGAACGTCAATGTAATGATTGAGGATGTACATCTTTTTGTCCTCAGTTGCCAAGCCATTGTTAGCCGATGGAAGCTCAAAGTCGCATGAACTATCTATTGCTTATGATCCCAAGTCTCTTCAGAAACTTGAGCCTCCTCTTGTTCTTCAAGAGTTTGTAAATCATGGTATGACATTGTTTACCTTTTACCATTTTCTGATGGCTCTTCCTATCTGAAGTTACTGAAAAAATTCATAATTCAATTTTTGCTTCAGGTGGCGTTATGTTTAAAGTTTATATCATTGGGGAGGCTATAAAAGTTGTAAGGCGTTTCTCTTTACCAGATGTCAGCAAGCGTGAGCTTACAAAAAATTCTGGCGTCTTCCCTGTCCCGAGAGTATCATGTGCTGCTGCTTCTGCTGATGATGCCGATCTTGATCCAAGAGTTGCAGGTAAACTTTATCTAGTGCCATATAACATTAGTCAGGATATCAATGATGTCATTTAATCATCCTCAACTCATAGCAATGCCAACTAATAATCGTCTTCCCTGGCCCGGAAAAGTGACAAATCTTTTGAAGCTTGTCGTGGCATCATGCCACTGTAGCGATACAAATAAAATATCTATGTTGTGCTTATGTGCTGCTATATGGACCCTGGTCTTGATTATCCTATTATCATGCAGAGATTCCTCCTTATCCTCTGCTCGAGAGACTTGCTAAAGAGCTTCGACGGCGACTGGTAACTTTCCCCATAACCAATCACATTGTGCGTGCTCATGATTATGTGAATCACGTTGAGTATTAAATCCTTTTGCCTTTACTGTGCACTTTTGAAATTCAGGGTCTCCATTTGTTCAATCTGGATATTATTCGTGATCATGGAAACCCGGATCGGTTTTATGTCATCGACATCAATTATTTCCCTGGTTAGTGACATGTTCATACCAGAACTTTGTATTTTGATGCCACTTTAAAGCATATATTATATGATTATAACAAACTTCACAACCATTCAGGGTATGGGAAAATGCCGGAATACGAATACATGTTCACAGACTTTTTCTTGAGTTTGGGGCAGCGGAAATACAAAAATAAGCCATCACCAGCCGTTGAAAGCTTCAGTGATCCCGAGCTTGCACGGCACAGACTCATTCCGTGTTAACTACTCCACCAACAAATCTTTTTACGCTCATGGAGTTCAGATATGTGCGTCAGTCTTCGCATCATCCCAAATAACAAACCTCAAGTGTTATCTAATTGCCAGAGGACATCCCTCACATGACAAAAATGCTTTCCCAGCATTCGAGTTGCCAGTGGGACACCCCCACCTTGCTAAAGCATCACCAAAAACGTGACACAAAAAGAGAGAGAAAAAGGCTCCACCCAGTTGCTGAAAAGTCAATTTCGAGCTGCTGGTCAGTTTGGAGATCTTCATCTTCATCACCACCTGAAAGCTTTTCTGCCTTCCATTAAAGCCTCTGAAAGGAGCTTCCCAGGACTCAACGTTGGCTTAAAGCACGATTGAGGGATGGCTTCATGATGAAGTCATTAACTTCATTAGATTCAATCTTCGTTGTTTGTTTTTATATTTTCCTCTTTTATAAATTTCAGAATTCAAATAGATTTCATAAAAAACAAAAAGAAAAAAGTCAACTAAGTCAAACGGCCACAAAAAGCAACAACTTCGGACAAAAATTCAAACGCATCAAATTCCCCCGACTCCACTTTCTCCAGCTTTTCACGCGGTCTATGTGGCTTCCGCATCCTCAACGACCGCCACCGCCTCCACCAGCGTCCAATCCGCCGAAAACGCTTTAGTGCGACGTATACAGTCGGTTTCCTCTTAACATCCCATGGCTGCGTCTTCTTCGGCCGAGTAATCATGTGGTGCTTCGTCGCCTTCTTCTGCGGCCGCGACGAGCACTCCACCCTCGCCGGCGCCGGCGCCTTCTCTCCACTCGCAGCGATCCCCGCTGCTGGCGCCATCGGCACTCCGACTATCTCTGAAACCGACGCCATCGCTGTCCAGCTAAGCCTCTCTCCTTCTCCTTCCTTTGCTTCTGGTTATGGATTGTCAAATGGATCACAAAATCGATTTTTTTTTCAATTTTATGTTATTTTAATTGTGCATCTGCTTGTTTGAACCTGTGTGTGGATTTGGAGATTTGAATTTCACTGTCACGGTGATGATGAATCCATGTTTAGGTTGTAGTATTTGGATCTTGGGTTGGCTGTGAAGTTGAGTGTGTTGCTATGATGTAGCTGGAGTGTCTCTGGGAATTGGTTTGGCTATCAATTCACATATCAACTTATGTGTAACCAACTGTTTAGACGCTACGTATTTAAAACAAATATGCTCTTGTTGACATTAAAAACTGCAGCGATGAAGATGGGGAGTTTCATGTGTCCAGTGCTTAAAACTGGACTGAGGTAAGCACCTCCTAAATTTCCAAGTTTATTCCTGCTCAGTGATTATTGAAGAGTTCCATATTTCTGATTTCAAGTCGCGATTGTTGAAGAATCATCTCCCTTTGCTCGTCTTTTGAGCTTGGCAGTGATCGTGATGTGCTGTGCCTTCACCGTTTCTTGCAATGGTGATGAGAGAGCCTTCGTTTTTTACATCCTCCAGTGTCCTGGGTAAATGAGATAGAGGTGCATTGTGGTACGAGAATGATGCATAATTTGTTTTTCTATTGGAGTTGCAGCCGATTCACTGTCTGGTTGGATAGATGAATGCTTTGATATCTGCTACTACTTTTTAACCGGGATTTTCAGAAAATCAAAGCTTATTTTGAGTTGTTGCATTTTCCGACCTTAAGCATTGAGCCAGACTTGAATTTCAATGTCAAGGAAACTTGACCTCGCGAAATTAGGCCCATTTGAGCTGGGGTAGAGAAATCAGAGATTAGGAAAATGGTGAACTTAGCCTCATTCTTAGCCCTTTTGGATGGGAGCCTGAAACTGATGAACAAGACTTAAGAAACCAGATGGATTCTTTAAGCTGAGGGACACTGCATCGCACCATTCAATTCGAATTTAGCATCTTGGAGGGAACGCTTTATCATCAGGCCTTCCTATGACAACAAGCCCACCATGAAAAGTCAACTGAGTGAAGTCAGCAGTCAACAGATCACAGATTCTCTAGCAAGGTGAGCTGTACTTAAATAGTCAGTAATTTCTGGATTCAGATTAAGGCAAGAACACTGAACAAAAGATTCCTTAATCCAGTTTTGCTCGGTGTTCAGGTTTGTACATCTCATGAAGATCGAGAAGGTATCTCAGGCTGATGGGGTTCGGAGTTTGACATTGTTGATCGGTCTGTTAGCTTTCATGCTTTGCTCTGGCTTCACCGCATCTTTCCATGATTTCGATTTAGTTGACGATGAATTCGAGCCAGTTTACAAATACAACCGGATAGCTGAGATTGAACAGCATTGGGGCGCACTCGCATCATCTGCATCTCGGTTGGATCCTGATGACTGTAGAGCTCAAATGAGTAAGAGGGAGCTGTCGTTTGAGAATGGGGGATTCGGAGCAGGAAGCCGGTGGGTCGCCATTGATGCCATTTGACGACACTGATAAGCCTGGTCTGAATTCTGTCAACTCTGAGCCCTTAAAGATGGTTAGCTTTCGGGTGGAAGATGTCAGTAAGAAAACTCAGTTAGTCTTGGTGGGATCATGTCCATTGGTATCACCAGCAACAAACCCCTTTTTTACAGTTCAGGGGAGACTTTTCACTCTCGACCTGGCCTGTCCTCGCTCATTGTTCGGTTTGAGGGGATATATGTTGAGAATGGCTGTGAAAGGCTGTTGTGTTTGTTGGGGAGGACAGTTTCGCCTTTTGCGCCCTGGTCTGATTTCGACTACAAACCTCCAGTTGCTGACAATGATCAGATTTTTCTACTTCTCAGATACCCTCACACTGTCAACTTGACTCTGTTGGAGATCAGAGGAGAAATGAGGAGCCAGAGCGAGAGCGGCGGTGCAAACTACTTCGACAAGGTTCGTGTATCATCTCTCGTGAACCAGTACGCAAAATATCAGTTTACTCATGACATTCTGAAGTAAAAAACAAAAAACAAACCAATCCAATTGAAAAAGAATACATGGAAGACAGAGCGCAACTGTTCAACAGCAGCCAGTTCTGCAAATACTTAAAGCAATTGAGACGTGAAATCTTCAGTATTGAGCCGCACTGGAATGCAGACGGTCAACCAGCCCAGCTGTGAAGATCAGCGTCACTAGCCAACGAAGCGAAGATGATCCTTTTCATTATTAGCCGATTGACCTCCAGATCATGGAAATCGAACGAGATACGCAGTATGTTATGTTTTGTAAATCTGCAGAAGGGCTCTCCAGGCTTGTAATGCTTCTGGTGATAAATGCAGGGCTGTTGAGGCAAATCTTGCATGTCAAGAAACGGCAAGGCTCCGTTACTCCGTATGTCTCTCTCACCATGCTCACCTTGCAGCTCCATTAGTATATCTATCTGCTCATTGACGCAGATTAGGAGTTACTGTTGCTGTTGCCCTAAAGCACCAAAATATGAATTAGCAGACAGAATCTGCAAGATTCTGGTCCTGGCGGCGCTCCTCCTCACAATCAAGCTCAATTGAGCGATAAGCAGGTCAACGGACAGAACTCATTCGTCCTCCTCGAACGCTCCAGCTTCACCAAACATGAATCTGGTCGCTGGTCAGGTAAAAACCAGTCCTGCTCACCTCCCTGGCTGCGTTTATGGGCACACTTATTGTTTTGGCCATGGCCTGCCATTTCCTGAAAACCGATCTACTCTAGGCCATGCTCACTTATCCTCCTTCAAATTTCTTCCTGCTCCCCGCAAGTAGTCGCCCACTTCCTCTGGCGGCCCGGCGCCGGTGTTGCGCCCTTGAGCAGAGCGTATTACCTGGGATTCACGTGCGTGAGGATCTTTGCGAATGCGTACGACTGTGTGAGGGAACTTGCTGTGGCCGGCTCACACTGGGAGCGAGAACTGTTTGATGACACTCAGCGCATGCGCCTGGTTAATATCGGAGCTGGGTTTGCTATGATCTTGCTGGCCCTGACTGTCCATGTTCAGCAGAGATGCATCAGCCGCAGTCCAAAACTTGACTGATCCGAATTTATGTACTGGCATTAGGAGTTAAGATTGCACTGAAAGCGTCAACCTCATTTCGATGATCAGGTTCTCCTTCTTCCTCTTACCATTTTTTCTATCCATTGCCGTTTACAAATGCAATTTATTATTAATTGTGTTGAAGGATTTTTTAATTGATCAAGTATGTGGGAACTCAATTATATAATGACCTTAAATTCATATGCTCAAAAACAATATTAAGTGTATATTGAAATTATCAACTTACAAGTAAAAATGGAGAAATAAATATTAGTTAAGTGACAATTAAAAGAGAAATGAGAAATAATATTTTGAAATGGTGCTAAAATCACACTCATTTTGCTGAACTGCGATTTTTCTAATGTAATAAAAACTAATAGGAAAAAAAAACCTTCAATGAGAGATTAGACAGATTTTTTTTTTTTTTTGCTACTTTAAAACTTTTGTTTTAACCCTAAAAGTTTTGTTTTAACTTTTAGATTAGGGTTTTCAATTTTTTAAGATTTTTGAGTGTTAAATTTTTTTTGAGGTTTAGACATTTGGAGTTTACGGTTTTTGGATATTGAGATTCATGTTTTACTTTTTTTTTCTATGATTTTACAATCTTTAGTATATAGCCTAAAAGTCAAAAAGCCTAAAAGGAAAAAAAAAATTGTCCTATTCCATTATGTCAACATATAACAGGAAATTACTTAAAACAATATCGTCTTCCTAGAGTTTTTAATATTATTTTTTAAAACTCAATTAAATTTTAAATCAAAGGATTCGGAATGAAAAATTATTGTTTCGCTTATTGGGCCTGACATAAAGCCCAGTAAAAAAAGGCCAATTTCTAAAATCAACGGCTCGCTAACACAGGCACTGTAACTGCTAACTGCCAACCCACTCTGCGCTAGTTAATCTAATCAGAATATTAATTACAATTAGCAACAAAGATGACACAACTCTCCTACGTGCAAAAACGACAGCCTGTTCACCAGCTGTCACTCACCCACTCATCACCACTTCATCTCCCTCCTTCAAACCCTGCCAATATTCTCAACTCGAAACTCGAAAGTCAACCTCGCCGGTCAAATACATCTCCCGGCGATGGATCCCTGTCCCTTCGCCAGGCTGACCGTCGCCAACCTGGCCCTCAAAATCATCCCCACCTCCGCCTCGAGACCGTCCCACCACGCCGCCATCCACCCGACCTCCTCCCTCTCTTTCTGCAAAATCAAGCTCAAGAAATCCCCCCACCAGTCCGCCGCCGTCCCGATTCTCCAACCTCCATCGTCGGAGATTCCAGCCTCCGCCGCGGCCGTCACGTTCCACCTCAGCAAGGACGACGTGGACCGGCTGGTGCGGAAGTTCACGTTCGCGGGGAAGCTGCGGCTGAAAATCTCTGTCTTCGCGGGAAGCAGAGCAGGCGGGTGCGGCGTCAGGCCGGCCGCGAAGCTTCTGGGGAAGATCACCGTGCCGCTGGACTTGGCAGGGGCGCTGAACAGGCCGTGTTTGTTTCACAGCGGGTGGGTCGAGGTGGCGGAGGACGGCGGCGGGTCGTCGGTGCAGTTTCATCTGACGGTGAGGGCGGAGCCTGATCCGAGGTTCGTTTTTCAGTTCGACGGCGAGCCGGAGTGCAGCCCTCAGGTGTTCCAGATTCAGGGGAGGATCCGGCAGCCCGCCTTCACTTGCAAGTTCAGCTGCCGGAGCACGATCGGTGATCACACCATGCGGTCAAGGTCAGTTTGACCGTCATGATGATAATAAAAATTCTAACCTGAACTGAAATAAATTGTAATTTGATTTTCCAGATCGTTACAGACGCAGTCGAGCAGCGTGTCGAAGAGGCTGCTCCGATCGTTCAACAGCCATCGAGAGCGCAACGGGAAGGAGCGCAAGGGCTGGTCGATAACGGTCCACGACCTGTCAGGCTCACCGGTGGCGGTGGCCTCCATGGTGACCCCGTTCGTCGCCTCGCCCAATTCTGACCGTGTTAGTCGAACCAACCCCGGGTCGTGGCTGATCCTGCGACCCGGAGATGGCACGCTCAAGCCGTGGGCGAGGCTAGAAGCCTGGCGCGAGCGCGCCACGTTTGACTCGTTAGGCCTGCGCTTCGAGCTGGTCACCGAGGGCTCGGGTCCAATTGGATCCTCCGGCATTGTCCTCGCAGAGTCTAGACTCAGTAGCGCCAAGGGCGGGAAGTTCATTATCGACCTGGGCTCGGCGGGGAGCTCGAATTCGACCACCGTTAGTCCCCGTCAGAGCGGGGACTTCGGGGTCGGATTCTGGCCTTACAACGGCTTTGTCATGTCGGCCGCGGTGGAGGGGGAGGGGAAATGCAGCAAGCCGGCGGTGGAGGTGAGCGTGCAGCATGTAGGGTGCATGGAGGACGCGGCGGCGTTCGTGGCGGTGGCGGCGGCGGTGGATTTGAGCATGGATGCTTGTCGGCTGTTTTCTCACAAGCTGAGGAAGGAGTTGACAAGTCAGCAGCAGATGTTTGGATGATTGTCCGGGATGGGTATTGTTGTCGTTTTGTGTGGGTGCTGTCGTCGTTTTGTTTTTGGTTGGTGGGCGGGTTTTTTTATTCCGTCACGGGTGGGTGACAGAACTAACCATGACAGACTGTTTGTGTGTACAGCTGGGTGCAGTTTGCAGTTTTAATTTTCAATTTGATTGATTTTATTCCAATTTTTCAATAAACAAAAACACAATATGGAGATAATTGCATTTCTTGTAAATTGTTTTAATATTTTTTAATTTAATTTAACAAAAATTTTTATAATATTAAAAGGAAAGATGCAACTTTAATGAAATTCATTTTAAATAAGAACGACCTCATTAATAATATCTACTTAGTAGATGGTATTAATTATATGCATACTAATAATATATTTTTATACTATATTATTTATCAAATGTGTACCTAAAGTAAAATAAATTGAATTTTCATTATTAAAAAACCTGTGCCTTTTAGCTCTGTTCATGGTTATGAGAATTTATCTTTCTGTAGTAATTATAGAAGTGAGGCTAGAACATCAATTTTTAAATAAAATACTAAGAAAAAAATATTTTCCCACCCCATTAATTCTTAATTCCATTAACATAAAAAATATTTAAATTTATAAAAAACGAGCTTTATTAAATGTTAAATGTTGGAGGTGCATAGTTATACATTTAGATTTTGGATTATATCATACATATATATAGAGAGATTTTGATGTGTGTGATGGGAGAAATTTTAGATAGGAAATGTCTACCACTTTCGAAATAATATATGCATTTTTAAATAGTTAATAATATTTTAAGGTCATATCATTTTGATAATATGTTATTTCAAGAGAAAAATTCATAATGGCTTCGAATTATAATTATTGTCCGAATATTAAATTAAAAAATAAAATGAAAAGAATTTCAAGGTGGCTTATCTAAATATTATTACTATTGTGTCGTGTGGGAGTTTGAGGTTTGGTTGACAGTTGTTAATGTTCGTAGTTGTACTAGGCTTATGGTGTGTCGATGGTGATATCGTTTTATTCGTGCGTGCACGTTTTCATGAAATGACACACTCTCCTCTTTTCTAAATATTGCTAGTGTTGTTGTGCGTGTTTTTTTTTATTTATCTTTTGTTAAAAAAATATTAGATGTTTTTGGAAAATTATGTTGTTGTGTCATCAAATTAAATCATATCGTTTCGTTCATATGCACACCACGATTTCTTTCATACTTAATCAATTATGATACTTAATAAATTTAATAATAACAATTGTATTCAATGAATTAAATCAATTTATCTTAAAACAACATCTTAAATTAGTCCGAATTTTTTACGCCTCAATTTATCCTCAATTCAAATAATTCGGACCGTAACTTTAACTTGAGAAACAATGATAGTTCATGGTCAATTAAAATGTCTTTCCCGATATATCATGGCAATATTTCTTCTTGAGATTTTTGATTTTGCATTATATATTTTTTAATAATAAAATGGATATGTGTCAAGGTATAAGTCCACTTTGTAGCATGCATTAATAACAAGAGAAGACAATTAATAATAATAATATAAAATATTTGATTCATAAATATTAATAATCAGCAATATAAATTTTTTAAAAAAAATTATAATTAATAATCATTACAAACTAAATAAAATTATTAATCCCGACACAAATAACTACCAAACGTGGGATTTTGCATTGTATTAGCAATTAAAATGGATTGCTTCCTAGCCACAGCCCTTACTAGTGAGATACATGTCACAATTAGTGTTTTTAAAATTAGATCGGATTGGTCAGTTTGACTGGTTGGATCGGAAAGCGGACTTTGTTTCGGTCCGATTTACATGTACTTACAGCCTTGCACGCCAAATCCGGTTAAACCGAACAAAATATGGCAAGATAAAGATTCAACTCTAGATGACTTGATTATTAGTTAAGAATCACTCCACTAAGCCAACTAATGAACTTGTTATTAAACACTATCAAACTACATAATCACATTTTACAAATTGTACCACCAATTGGGCTTGAGATCGAATTGGTCCAGACTGCTGGATCAATCAAAAAATTGAGAACCGAAACCTGAACGGTTCAACCTCTAGTCCGATTCTGATATCTATGACAAAATGTAAAAGTGCAACCATTTGAGTTATTTCCACCAATGGAGGAGTGTACCTAGCTTTATGGTTTGGTGATTTATGTAAATTACCATGGTAGTTGTTCCCCAAGTCATCCTCATATTTATTGAAAATTCAAATGTGCGGATGGGGAATGACGCATTTGACTATTTGTAATGTTTCTTATTCTAGAAGCTATTGTATTTTTTTTTCAATGAATGTGAGATCATGAGAGAACATTCTTATTTATATTTTAGATAAATTATGTTTAAAATTTAATGTAACATATATTTAAGTGAGGTTGTTCTAAGGTTTAACTCGATAGAACAAAGTTTACCTGAAGTTGATTGAATTAGAGTAAACGAAAAATCTCAAAAGCAATAACAACTCCATTAATTTTATAATGAGACCAAAAAGTTGAAATACAATTGAAATGAACTAAATTAGATTGTATCAGTTAGTCATTATCGGGTGGATATGGTACATCAGGTGGATCATAGATAAACTATATTGACCAGCCATATCTCGCAAAAATTGAAAAAATATTACAAACTGATGATTGATGAATGTTCGTCAATTTTTAAATGTGACACGAATCATATCCCACAAGAATCTATCAACTAGTTTTCACATATGAACATGACAAAACAAACCTTTAATGGGAAGTTGATTTTATTTTTGAGAATTGTAGTTTGAACACTAGGGTTCAAACTTATATACCATTTTCCTATGTTGGTGAGAAGTCAATCACACTTGGTATGATTGAATGGTTTTATGAGATTGAAGTTAATTAGGGACACCACCATCTCCTAGCCAAACTTCATGTCTCCCAATTTAGAGATGTAGCAAAACGTAAAGTAGTGTGATGTTTAGTGGATCCAAAAACTTGTCTCGTTCAAATGCAAGCATCAAGGCACTTTATTATTTCAGGCACTTGTTTCATCATCCTCATCCATGCATCCATGTCTACCTTTATGGCTGACTAAAGTCAACCAATGGAGGAGGATTAGTTTGGATTCTCTCAACAAGAAGCATGTCCATCCATTGAATGAAACAAGTGCCACTTCTTCCCATTTTTGATGGATTTGATGAAGTATTGAGTATCAACTAAGTTTCAAATTCCTACTTCCCATTTTTGATAGATTTGATGAAGTATTGAATATCACTAAGATTCAAATCCCTAGTCGTGCTACCACACTAGTGCATACATATGCTTCAAAATTTTACAAAGATTGACCTCACATGAATCTCAATAGAGAGGTCATATATATATATATATATATATAAAAGAATCTCCTTAAGTTGAGAATTTTGTGGACAATTCTGGATCAATTATTTTATTTCATTTTTTAGGTTTATTTATTATGCATTATTTATTATATGAGACTCATTAAATGTAATAGATATGAAAAGTGTAATTATGTGTTATATTTGACAGTGAACATTTGTCAAATTTTTTGAATAATAATTTTTTATTTTATTTTTAGTAGTGAATATCGGTGGTGAACATGTTCACTGTCAACCTCATACATTCTTAACATTGATGTTGAACATGGTCACCATCACAAATCGACACTAAATGTACACAAATCCAATTTCAAATTGAAAATCGAATGATCACTGGTAGACATAAATCACAATTGCGATGCACTTGCTCGATTCCAGACTAAGAAGATAAGAATATGCAATAATTACAAAATGTCAATTTGAATAAAAATCCATTCTATTACATTTAATTAGTCTCATATAATAACACATGATTACACTTTCCATATCTATTACATTTAAGGGATAAAACCCAAAAGGGGCCCTGAACTACCACCGCTTGCCCAATTGCGGTCAGAACTACCATGATTTCCAAAAAGGGTGCAATGAAAAAAAAATTGGGCTGATTTTCTAAAATAAAATTTACCATAACATTCCTAACCTAATATTATGATAAGACTTAGATTTGTGTGCGAAAATTACATCGTTTGGTTATCAAAATAAATTATATCATTTTGCGCACATAAAGAAAATGACGTCTTTTGATAATCAAAGTACATAATTTTTGCACACAAATCTAAGTCTTATAATAATATTAGGTTTGGAATGTAATGGTACATTTTAATTTAGAAAATCAGTCCAATTTTTTTTCATTGCACCCTTTTTAGAAATTATGGTAGTTCTGACCGCAATTGGGTAAGCGATGGTAGTTCAGGGCCCCTTTTGGGTTTTTCCCCTGCATTTAATGAGTCTCATATAATAAGTAATGCATAATAAATAAAGATAAAAAACGAAATAAAATGATTGGTTCAGATATTGTCCACAAGGTTCTCAACTTAATGAAATTCTCAACTGATCCACCATATATATATATATATCTTGATAAGTTTATGAAAACACTTCCTCTATTAGAATTATAATATATGACAGTAAAAATGATAAAATTTAATTGTTTACAATTCTCACATTTTAAATTCAAATTTTAAAAAATAATTATTTACAGTTCTCACGTTCATAATTGACATCTCAAATCTTTCACATCTCAAATCTCATGATTTGATACTACCTTCAAAAATGTAAGAATGCATACTATGCATACTTTGAATTTCATCTTTTATTTATCTTTTTAGCTAACATCTTGCTTTTATTTTTTATTTAACAATTCCAATGTGCATTTGATATTATTAAGAAACTAACTATTTCATCATTATAATCCATAAATACATACTTATACACCAATAAAAATACATCAAAATTTATATTTTAGATAAATTTTCTAAAAAACACATCAGATATATACCTATTGAATTTGGTCAAGAATGACTTCTTTTTGGAAGTTCACAATCAAAGATATCCCAATTTATACCATGAACCCATTTTGAAACATTCACTTTCATGTCACACAAATGCTCTTATCCTCACCTTTGTGATTGTGACTCCTTAATTGTAATCAAATCAAACTTTTCAGGACCAAGAAAGGCAACCACTTTGCAATTAAGTGCAATCTAAGCTTTGTGATGACTCCTAGGCGGTCACTCTCACATCCTACACCACACACTTATCTTAACGAAGCAAGAAATGAATCAGACCCGTGATAAAGAACTTCAACAGACATCAACATAATAGTACTAAACAGTACAATACTGTCATTTATCCACAATTAAAAACCAATGTTTTAAGGTTTGATTATGATTATGATATCATCATCGCCATCAAACTCATAATTACACAAAACCCATCTCAAAAATCAATCAAAAGATGGAAACTTGTCCACCAAATTTCAACCTTTTTCAGGGATTGAAGATCAAGTTTCCACATTTGCACCTCCACCCCATTGGTTTGTAATTTGTCACATCGTCCCCCCTCGAGTACTCAGTCTCACGAGCTTCGTAGAAATGGCCTCTCGCTCTTCTCCTTCCATCTAGCTGCGGACTGACCGGGACCTGAACAGCCTCGCAAGGCCCGCATCCGCTGCATCTCAGCTGGCATCTGGGTGGCCTTGATCCGATCATCTGCTCCCTAATTCCAGACCCAGTCTTCTGCACCAACAACAACAAAAAATCGAAACTTTGATCAGATTCTGATCCGGGGTGACTCAAATACTCTCAAGATCGACACTCAGATACAAATAGAGAGATGGGTTTGTACCTGATCAGCATCCTGGTAACCGGGCTGGGCTCTAGCTGCAAAAGTTGAAATTAGGGTAAGAATGAGCACCGGGTGTTCGATCAAATTCCTGACTGAGAGTTCAGTTTCTGATCCAGAGAGTTTCAGACACCGGCTTACCTCCAGCGACGAATCTGAAACCGGTCGAGCTTGACACCAGCAGAAAGATCAACGGCAGGACGAGACCTCTACATACGAAAAACCAGAAGAAGCATCTCCGACTCCGACCCAAACCCATCAAAAACAAGGAGCCTTTCGACAGCTGAGAGCCTCAGAGCGCAGCAGAAGAGAATGAGCTGAAAGCAGCAGCAGCAGCTGAGAACAAAGCACCCAGCAAAGCAGAAAAGAGAGGTTTTGTGATCAGCTTGGCAGGCAGGCTATCAGTCAGTTGAAATAATAAAAGAGAGATCACAAGAAAGAAGAATGGGAGGATGTGAGGGTGTAGGTGGAGAGAGTCTCCGATTTGCAGCAACCCATTTTGTTGTGTTTCGGTGAGAGGTCCGAGACAAAAGCTGTCAGCAAAAACCAGACACGTTCGTACGCCCATAATTCAACTCTCTCTGAGATTTTTGGTATCAGTGAAAGAGAGAGAGAGAGATGATGTGTGCAGTGCAGTAGTGGTAAAAAGATATATAAAGTTTTTATATGTAAAAAGGCATTCATTCATTCTGTCAATCATAATCCAAAAAATTCATAAATTATGATTTTTTTATGTCAAAAGAAAATATATTTTAATGAAGTAAGTACTATCATTTCAAAAATATTTTGTTTAATTCCAATATTTTAAGAATAATATAATGTTGGTCATATTTTTATTAAATTATCAAGAAATAATAGTAATAAAGTGGTCTATTTTTAGCTAGTAGGAGTGTTCAGACAGAATATAATGTTAAGTCTATGTATAACGTTCTTTGGTAGAGAATATTATTATTAGGATAAATAATAAAAAAATATAGCTTAAAAGAAGTTTTGAATTATTATCTCATTATCAATTATGGTACGAAAAAGAGTGCAATGGAAAAACCGAACTAATTTAGGATGTGATTTGGTTATTAGACACAATTAATCATATTAAATTTGTTTTTAATTAAGACTGATTGAATATGCAAAGATATCTTTTTATTTATGTGACCAAAATGTTATCATTTAATTTAATGACAAAACTACGTATTTTTGGAGCGTATGTCTAATTCTTCCTATAACACGTCATTAGTTTAGGAGCACAATGTAAATTTTATTTTAAAAAATCAGTTAAAGATTTTGTTTTTTTGGCTCATTTATCGATGCTTCTGATAGTTGGCAACATAATTTGTAAGTGATGATATTTTAGAGGCCTTTTGATATTTTTTTCCCTAAATAATAACCCCCACCAAGTGCATTTAGTGACTAAATTAATCTTAATTTTAAAAAATTAATCTGGAGATTTAATCACAAATTCGATAATTATACAAGAGCTTCAAATATCATAATAATCAAAACTGTTAAAAATTAAAAGCACAAAAATTATTTTTAAAATGATAATATTGATTATTATTATTATTATTATTATTATTATTATTATTATACCTTTTGTTTTTTTCCTAGCTATGTATTGCTTTGTTTGGTTCTTGCTTATGTGATGCTTCATTGATTGGATGAGTTGATTTTGGAGAAAAGTCTCTCTCTAACAACTTTCTTCTTTATTTCTCTCATGCATTCTTACTTGGGTTGGTGAAGTTTGCAGAGCCTGCTTCACACGCAAACCCTCTTCCTCACTCTTTCAAATCTTTCTTGGATCTCTGCAACTCGTTGGCAAGACATGGTGGTGTGTATGAGTCTTAGTTTTCTTGGGAGATGTAGCCTCCCGAATGGGTCTGTGTATTAGATTAGGGTTTTATTTATCTTAGAATAAGATCATAGTTATTAAACTCGAACCGATAATCAGATTTGATTGATTCATGAATCAGAAATTAGGACCAAATTCTAGTTTGATTGTGCATAAAACTATTTGAATCGTCCGATTTTATTGTGAACCGATCATCTGTTAGTTGATATTAAGTGGATCCCAACCCCTTTTGAGGTTTTCCCCTAAATAAAATGTCAATGTGAATATTTAAATTTAGTGCAATAACCCTGCATATATATCAAAAACTCAAACCTGAATTAGTTGTTTTTTTTTAGTTAAGCTTTTTTTTTTATTGATAATGGTCCAAAAGACCTAGGGCTTGGAGAGCCTACAGGAGGTGGCACGAAACCTAAGACGTGCCGGCTCGGAGAGCCTACAGGGGTGGCACGAAGCCTAAGACGCGGTGGCTCGGAGAGCCTACAGGGGTGGCACGAAGCCTAAAATGCGGCGGCTCGGAGAGCCTAGAGTTTGGCTCAAGGAGCCTCGACAGCTAGATCTGACGCTGGCACGACTAGATCTGGAGATGGCACGGCCAGATCTGGCGCTGGAGCGGTCGGATCTGGAACGGGATTGTGACTCGGTCACTTGGGCCCCTCATGCGGCGGACGGACGGACTGCGGACGAGATCTGGAGGGAAGAGGTCGGGAGGGGGCAGATCTGGATGGCAGGCACGTCGGCAGCGGCCTCCAGCCTGCGGCTGGGTCGGGGAGGAGGGATGGGAGGTGGAAGGAGTCCGACGGGGAAGACCGGCTTGGGCGGAGGTGGGATCCAGATCTGAGGTTCCCCGACGATGGGAAGCCGGTCTCCGACCTCGCAGCCAACCTCGGCGGCCACGGACGGGGATTCAGGCCTCCGATGATCGGCTCAGCTGGGGGGGGGGG
>NQLW01000095.1:3177013-3190516 GCA_002312845.1 Kalanchoe fedtschenkoi
GAATAAAACACAAAACGACGTCGTTTTAAAATAAATCAAAACGACGTCGTACGAGGGAGTACCTACTCCCGGACCACAGAAGAGTTACTCCTCAGTTATACCACCCCTTCCGCCTCCTTTATGTCCAGGGCTTCCAATGCTCATATGTGGCAAAGTTGGCATCACCAAATCGGTTGATTGTCTCAACCTCCTAATTTGTTACATGATTGAAGCTTCCCTACTGAGCTCCTATCGCACTGTTCTTAGTGATTCGATATGGCATGAAGCCATATGTTGCTCTCGTTGATAATTCCACCTCCTACTGCAACCATGCTAGAGCTTTACGGTATCTGATCATAACTTGTCTGTACCTTGCATATTAGTGCTAAAATGTCAACGACATCCTCATTGAAATTACTTGGCAATATCACTAACCACATTGAAACTGTTGATATAATTGGTAATCGAACCGCTGGTCGAATCGTGATTCAGTTTTTAAAAGTATGGTTCATTGTTTGGTTGTTTCAATTTAATTTTGTTCAATTTAGACAAAACTATGTTATTATGTTTGTGAAGGGTCCGGGGTCGAACTGCAATTACACTGAAAATTTTAGAGATTTGATTATGAAGCAGACAAATGCATTACAATCTCAAAATGATAATTGTGAAGTTATTGGAATCCCAGAGTACTGATAATTCTGCGACTCACCCCATTTCACGTCCTCATCCTCTTCCTAGGTGGAGAAGAGGTCGGCCGGCCCGTTAATCTGAGGGTGCGAGAATGAATGAGGAGGTGAAGGTGAAGAGAAGTCACCCAAGGCTCTGTCGTCGTCGTCATCTTCTTTGGGCGTCGTTTGCTTTTTCTCCATAAATATCATGGAAGATATTTTAAAATAATCTTGGAAGAGATTTGTAAATATGTATTTTGTAATTTGCCCGTGAAAATCAAACCTGAAGACACCCAACAAGTAATTCAGAAACTATTATGACTGAACTGTCAATTCTGAATTATTTTGTCTACCAAAAGGAATTTTTTTTGAAACGGTCATTTATGCAACTTTTGTTATCCGAAAAAAAATGGAAGTTATAAATTGAGGTTTTTTTAATAAAATCACAATTTTTAATTGATAGTTTTATAAAAAATAAAAAGATGGTTTAAAATTGCGGTTACTTTTAGAAAAACCCAGTGATTTTATAAAAAATAAAATTTGAAACTGTGGTTTTTTTTAATAAATGACGATTGATAATTGCGGTTTTCATCTAATAAGATAGAATGATAATCAAATAAAAATGTAGGGGATATGGAGAAAGGGTAGTTTAAAAAAAGGAAAAAATCTCAAAATGGGCTCTGAAATAATCACTTACTAAATTGTGGTCAGAATTAACACGATTTTCAAAAAAGGGCAATGAAAAGAAATTGAACTGATTTTCTAAAATAAAATTTACCATTACACTCCTAAACTAATATTATCCTAAAATTAAGATTCGAGTGTGAAAATTACGTCGTTTGCTTACTTATCAAAATAAATAATGTTATTTTACACATATAAATAAAACGCCGTTTTTTTATACTCAATCATTTATAATCCTCAACAAATTTAATAAAATTTATTTTATTTTAAAAATCAAACAATTTGGTTTAAGTATCATCCGAAATCAGTCTAATTATTTTTTCATTTTAAAAATCGTGATAGTTATAATTGTAATTAGGTAAGAGGTGATAATTTAATGTCATTTTCATTTTTTTCCCTTAAAAAAAATGTACCAAACGAAAAGAGAGAACGCAGATGAACGTTGACAGAAGTAAAACAACCCGACCACACGCGTGAAGCGTGCGACCCTGTCTTTCTCTCTCCTCTACTTCATAGTTCACAGTTCACACTCACTCGATCCTCTCACCTCCATCTTCGATCTCGAATCTCACTTTCCACAAAGAGACTCCGATTCCATTTCCTCTTCATCCACTCCATCCCCACTTTCCCACCTCCATCACAGTTTTCGACTCTCTTTTCCAGAAATGCCGATCGACAGGAAGAACACGCCGCCCCCGGCCATCGGCAAGATTGGGAGGTACACAGTGTTCATTACCCCGCCAGCGAACCCCAGTCCACAGTCTGAGCGGAACCCAGATTCGACGCCCAAACCCCACTTCGAGCAGAGCCCGGGGGAGAGAGTTCCAGAGATGAAGGCGGCAAAGGCGGCTCCTTTGGCTCCTCCGCCGATTATGTCGCCGCCGATCCGGTCGGAGAAGCAGAAGGGGTCGTGCCAGGATGGGAGTGGCGTGGTTGGGGTGTTCTGGAATGCGGTTAACAGAGTTCAGCGTGGTACTTAAGTTTACCTTTGCTTCTTGTTTTTTGTTTTTTTATTTTTAGGGTTTTGCTGGTGTGAAAAGTAGCCTAATTTAGTTCCAGTTTGTTGTTGGAATCAGTAGCACAACATCCTAGTCAGACTGTGTGAGTGTAAACGAGTCAGACAAGATTACTTTGTTGAGGCTTTTTTTAAAGGTTCCTTGAATTGAAGCCAGTTTAGTTTTAGCCGAGTTGGTTGTCTGAGGAAGTAGTGTCACCAAGCACCTCTAGTTTTAGACAAGATGAGTGCTTGAAGTTGCTAAAATGGGTATCTATGGAAGGCATTAGAACTTTAACTATGCTGGTTTTCAACAAAAAAAAAGAAGGCATCTTGATGTGGAGAATGAGTGAGTCTGGATATCTTCATTCGGGCGAGGCACTTGATGAGGTTCCTAGCTTTTGGGATGTGATGAAGTGAACTTGCTTTCATACTACTGCATCCAAGTTAGGCTCCTAGCTGACTGGAGCAATGATTTTGATTTTCTTCCGCTGTTGTCCGTGTGTTCGGTAATGAAGATTAGGTGATAAACAATTTTTGACTTTGCTCTTTTTTCTTTTTCTTTTTTAGCCCATTCAAGTCTGGATGATCATATGTCCCGTTGGTTTGGGTTGGATCAATCGAAGTACCAATGGGCGCTTGACGATTATTATCAGAGCAAGGGAATGGTAAGATGTCATATCAACTTATCATTTTCAATGCAAATGGGATTGGACTATCGGTGCCTACGCATTTGGGAGTCTTTTACTCAGAACTTCTTAAACACAATGTTACTATATTTAGGAACACATTACCTCTGCGAATTTAGCATTTTGTTGCATACGATCGAATGCATTCTTATGATGTTCCTCGCTGTGTGCTCATATCGGCCTAATTACATATGGAACAGTCAGAAATCAAAATGTTATGATCGGTTTTCCACGCAGGCAAAGGACGACGTTAAGATGAAGGATGTGTCAAGCAAAGTGTAGTCAGACCCAACACATTCTCGAACATCTTTGCAGTGCGATTCAAAGATGAGATTGAAATAGCCGTGTCAATCAGCCTACACATGTTGAAGAATCTCCTGGCCGCGGTGCAGCAAGCTGCGTTGTTGTATCGAAAGACAATGTAGCCAAGTTGGTAGACCACATTGTTGTGTTTTTTTTGTCTGGGATAACCATGTATGTAACCTGCACGCTGTTTTGCCAAATGTATGACAACTCTTGCCCAAGGCTCTGAAATTGTTTGGTACATATAAATCGAATTCTCTGCATTCAGATAACTAGCGAAAGGATCAGCACTCGCATTTTTATTATTGTTTTAAGATAAAGCTGCCCAACCTGTAGGGGAACCCATCATGTAGCTGGAGATCTACTTACGGCAAGTGAGCCCAAAACCAAATGGAAACAAAGGATCATAAGGCTCCTGCCCGTAATTCAATGGAAGCTGTCCGACATCTTTGAACCAAGTCACTGGTAGGCGCCCTTCAAACTCATAATCACCGAACAGAACGTCTGCAACTCCGTCTCCTTCGCTTCCAGGCAGCCAAGCGGCGATCAAAGACTCCGTCGTTTCCAGCAGCCTCGGTTCAATCACTAATGGTCTTCCGGATATTATGATTGTCAGCGTGGGAATTTTGTCAGCTATGGAGCATGCGATATCGGTACCATTAAAGGGTATGTTTAGCTCTGAGTTGTCACCGGTGAATTCAGCATATGGGGCTTCGCCAATAGCAACTACGGCATAGGAGAAATTCTGGCCGGACAAGAATTCAGCTGATGGATTTTCTTCGTAAATAACTTCCACTTCATCTCCCACTGCCTTATTTATGGCTTCCAATATTGTAGTGCCTGCAAAATGAAACCAGCGACTAAATGCAAGAAAAATGTAACTAATGGCGAGATATCCTGATATCAAGAGCGAACGGTGATTTTGAAAGAAAAGTTATGGCATCATGGTACCACCAGTAGCTCCTTACCAACGGTGATTCTGCCGCTGAGCCCATACCAAGTAATAGTCCAGCCTCCACACTGATAACCGAGATTATCAGCGTGAGATCCAGCAACAAGAATTTTTTGACAATTTCTGTTCAACGGTAGAAATGGTTTCTGTGGGTCATTCCCGTTTTTCAATAGAACCATGGATTTGCGGACAGCTTCACGTCCCAAATCTCTGTGCAACTGAAACAAAAGTCGACTTAGCATCTCATACCACAGGCAACAAACATAGCATTCCAAGGGGTATGCACTTTTATCTGCATTTACCTTGCAGCCAACCGTGTCAATGAGAGATCTATCTGCCATGGGATGCTCGAAAAGTCCAGCGGCAAATTTCACTCTCAGGATCCTTTCAACAGCGTCATTAATCCTGCTCATGGGGATTTCGCCCGACTCCACCAGATAAGTCAAATCCTCAATGAACAGTTTATATCTTAATGGCACCATCACCTGGCAAGGAGCGAGGAGAGATATATTTCAAGAAATGGGATACTGAGAAAAGCCTTAAAACATATGAGATAAAATAAAATACATACCATGTCGATCCCTGCATTGATAGCTGATAAAACACAGGAACGATAATTTGATCCATGAGGTGTACTCATTCTGTCAAGTCCTTCACAGTCGGAAATTATAAAACCCTGAACACAACACAGGAGGACTAGAGTACTCCAAAAATGTCGACCAGATGAACGCTAGCTAATCCTTTTGAAAATGAGGACCGGGTCAACATACCTTAAAGCCCAACTTTTCTTTCAAAATATCTGTCAGCAGGTAGCGATGAGAGTGCAAGAAGTCGCCATTCCAGCTTGAATATGATGCCATGATGGTGCAAACTCCTTGTGATATACAATCTAAATACGGAGTCATGTGGATGTTTTCCAACTCTTCGTAGGTCACTACAGTATTACCCTCATTCAAGCTTTTCTCAGTTCCGCCATCTCCCACAAAATGCTTGGCGCAAGCAATCACATTTTTACTTAAATCATGATAAAAAAAAATTAGCAGAAATTTTAGCAATCACAAAATTAACAGACAAGGAGAATCTTTAAATTCGGAAGGGAAATGATTTGGTGTTCAAATGATGAATGTTAGGGGTTGGTACCTTCCGGCAACAAAAGGGTGACCGTGCGGGTGACCTTTGGGCGGCTCGCCTTGCAAGCCTGAGACAACTGAAGTCATCTTCTTAACTACATCAGGGTCCTCGCTGAAGCTCTCGTAACACCTGCCCCATCTCGGGTCTCTAGTTACCTGCGCTTGCCAATCAATCCCAATCTCAATACAAGAAAATGATAACTGAGATTTACAAATGAAGAAGGTACTCACAGCCACGCAAGGCGCGAAAGTGTAATGCATGCCGCTGGCTCTAACTTCAAGGGCGGTAGCTGCCCCGATTCTCCGAGCCAAATCTGCATCCCTGTGGCACATCCGCAGATCAAACTTCCCACACTTTTGAACAGACATAGAACTTAATAGTCAAAATCATCAGAATAATAAAAAGCCTAAACCTGGTGGCACCAAGACCGACATTATGAGGAAAAATGGTGGCACCATAGACGGTGTTGTTCCCATGAACAGCGTCAATGCCATAAATGATAGGAATCCCAAGCCTGGATTCCAAAGCCATCTTCTGAAACCCATCAACCATATCCGCCCAATCAGCCGTCAGCGCATTGTCAAACGGCGCGCTGCCGCCAGCACTGAGCACACTCCCTGCCAAGCCCCAGACCACACCCATCAACATAAAGATTAAATCTTTCCAGCTGTTATGTAACTGGATTTAGTTGTACCTATGGAGAGGTGTTTGAGGGCGGAGGATGAGGCGACGCGGCGCTCGATCTGGGTCATCTGACCGACCTTCTCCTGAAGGGTCATTCTGGAAAGAAGGTCTTGGACTCTGGCCTCGATTGGTGAGTTGGGGTTTCTGTAAACCATGCTGCTGCTGTTGTGGCCGGATTCTGCCATTTTGGAATGAGAATTGGAGCTGAATATGGATGAAATGATTGCGTTTATTTAGAAAACCAGACGATGAGATATATTGCAAGAGAGCTGACTGGTGGTTGACTGTGACTGTGACTGAGTGTCACTGATGAACAGTACTCACCAACCACTACAACTCGAGTCACATGATTGATCATCACATCCTCTGGTCTTGTTTTGCTATGTTTGCGCAAATATTGATTTTGAAGTCGAGATAACATCTTATGATTTATTTATTTTTGAAAATTATATATATTTGTGCAGTTGTTGGCTAAGACGATGAATATGAAATGGGTTCAAATTGCAAACGTTGTCATTTGTGCCTGGGATTATCTTATCTTGGGGGAATGCAATGCAAGAGTTATTATTTGGATGATATGACATTTATATTGATTATTTGTTCTTGTGAAATCTCTCGAATATTCAGAAATCTTGAACAATTTTTCACATGACTAATAAAAAATTAAGTGATATAGCATTACAATAACTAGGTGGTGTCGCAAAATTTCTCGAATATTCTGGAGTTTCAAGAAACTGCAATGTACAAGGTAGAAGAGCGACCATATTTTACGTCATTTTGGCACTAAACAGAGAAAGTTTTTTTAAAAAAACATAGAAGTATTAATTATCAAAAATGTCATTTTCACACCATTTCATTTTATGATCATAAACTTTATCGTGTTAGTGAAAGATGACGATGAAAATTCAATTTCAACATCTTCACTTGCAAACACATTCCATCTATATATCGGATCAATAATTTATTAAAAAAATGGGAGAATATTTTTTTAATGTTTCTGTAGAAATGTCATTACACTTTACTTACAATTACACAACAATGTTTTCTTATTACCCAACTTTTAATCAACTTTTTTTTTGGACGAATTTAATATTTCGAGTTTTGTAGTTGTAACTCACAACGATTGCCGTCTAGTATGAATGGTCAGGATGCAAGAGCGTCAGAAAAGATACAATATTCGCATGAGGAAAAGAATCGAACACTTAGGTTTGTGCGTTTTGAGCATTTACTCGAGGTTCGTGTTTCATCTCGCGGATGGACTCAGATCATATGATGCTCAAATAAGGCTTGTATAATATCATCAGATCTACTTCGACTTCTTTGGTGATATCGGCCTGGCGGATACATGAGGGCTTTAGTGGGGTCAAATGACCTCGTATTGACCCCATTTAATTGTTTTATTGATATTTGTGTGTTATTTTAGATTATGAAGATCAATTGGTTACAACAAACCATCTAAAAATCAAAATAACGTAACATAATTATCCAATTTATGTGGCTATTTCATAATTGACCCATCTCAATTTTGTTGTTGTTGTTGAATGTACCACTACTTGTTCAATCTAACGTTTGGAATGAAATCCATGTCGGAGGCCTGATGACGAGCACCTCCAATGCTAAGCTTCTCGGACTCCATTTTCCGATTCAAAAGAGGCGTCCTCCGATATAAGCTAGAATTGAAGCAAGTCTAAAAGCTGGAAAAAAAAACTTTGAAAACAGAGTTGTGATGCACATTTTTATGACCATGCCGAGATGCAATTGATTTGTATGGTCAAGTATCTGTTCAATTATTTTTTTTTGACTGCACATTCCATCATTGAAGTTATTAGACAACACTCAAGATCACTAGATCAACACCTTATTGGTTAGTATCTGCTCAATTACTTGCGATTAAGGATTGACCATTTAAATTCAAACTGTTTTGTTTTATGCTCGCTGTAATTTGCTTGACAGTGTAAGATTCAATTAGAAGTTGATTTGTATTATTTTAATTCCTTTTGAAATTATTTTTGTACATCAATTATCCACCGTACTCGAACTTGGTCCCAACGTTTTTTTATCACCGAGCCTGACCATCATGTAATTTAACCTTATTAACAAAAAAAATATAATGTCACTTTTTGAGATATGTGACTCAAGCAATAGATTGGATTAATCAAGAACACTTTAAATTATGAATAATTATGAAAAATTCTAGATCAATTATTTTAAATATTAAACGATTATGTTTTGAATATATAATGTTTTATTTTAACTTTATTTATTATGTTTTGCTATAATTATCTTTAATAATGTATATTCATAATACTCTCTACCTTATTAAATGCAAATCTCTCCTCAATCATATCATTTATTTTTCTCTCTTTACATACTTAATTTTTTTTAATTAACTTAATCTCTTTCACCAATCTTATTTAACAACCTTCAAATTCTCCAGTCTTCTTAAATATATTTAATGACATTTTATTAAATACTCTATCGGTCATTTTTTTTACTTATCATTTAATCGACTTTTTCTATCTACTCCAACTTATAACTTAATATTTTTCAATTAGTATTTAATATATGCAACTATCTTAAAAAATTAAAAATTAATTATTTCCATTATTATAATTAATAAATAATCATTTCACACCGGCAATAATCCATCAATTATTCCCTTTACACAATTTTAAAAAATATATGTTAAATATTTACGTATTAAATTTATCAATTAACAGTACTAAATATATTCTTAGTCCACTCAACACGATTATAATATAAAGACGAATGAGTATAACACATAATCACACATAGTCATAGTCCTTAAATTTAATAAATTTCAAATAATTAATAAAGCACAACAAATAAATTTTTTTTTTAAAAATGAAATATTCCACGACTGTTCGCAATTTGAAGTTATGCATTTCAACTTTTCACTTTTCCCACTAATAAATTTCTTTAACCCAATTTGTCACATAACTTCAGAACATGTGCAACAGAAAACATTAAAACACCCTTTTATTTCTACTATCAATACTAATCAGCTCAGAATATATTAATAGATATAAATTAAATTAAAATGAAGAATTGAATAAGAAGAGAATACATAAATTTTCACACAATTGTCCAATACTCCCATTTATTTCATGTGTAATTGAATAGAGAAATTCTTGGGTGGACTATCTCCATCACGTGACGGTGGAACCACCAATGGGGATCGTCACACGCGTTGAAAAGTCGAAAAAAAATTCAAATCAATGATAAATCGCCACGTGTAATTCTGACTTTTCAACGCGGGACGTGACGATTCCTGATGGTGTCCACCGGCACGTGAATCACTCAGCTGAATATCTATTGAGCACAAGTGAGGCCAAAACCAAATGGAAACAAAGGATCATAAGGCTCCTGCCCGTGATTCAATGGAAGCTGTCCGACATCTTTGAACCAAGTCACTGGTAGGCGCCCTTCAAACTCATAATCACCGAACAGAACGTCTGCAACTCCGTCTCCTTCGCTTCCAGGCAGCCAAGCGGCGATCAGGGACTCCGTCTTTTTCAGCAGCTTCGGTTCAATCACTAACGGTCTTCCGGATATTATGATTGTCAGCGTGGGAATTTTGTCAGCTACGGAGCATGCGATATCGGTCCCATTGAAGGGTATTTTTAGCTCTGAGTTGTCACCGTTGGATTCTGCATATGGGGCTTCACCAATAGCAACTACGGCATAGGAAAAATTTTGGCCGGACAAGAATTCAGCTGATGGATTTTCTTCGTAGATAACTTCCACTTCATCTCCCACGGCCTTACTTATGGCTTCCAAGATTGTAGTGCCTACAAAACGGAACCAGCGACTAAATGCAAGAAAAATATAACTCATGGCGAGATATCCTGATAACAAGAGCGATCAGTGATTTTGATGGAAAAGTTATGGCATCAAGTTACTGCCACTCTGCCAGTAGCTCCTTACCTGCGGTGATTCTGCCGCTGAGTCCACACCAAGTAATGGTCCAGCCTCCACACTGGTAACCGAGATTATCAGCATGAGATCCAGCAACAAGAATATTTTGACAATTTCTGTTCAACGGTAGAAATGGCTTCTCTGGGTCATTCCCATTTTTCAACAGAACCAAGGATTTGCGGACAGCTTCACGTCCCAAATCCCTGTGCAACTGGACAAAAGTCGACTTAGCATCTCATGCCACAGGCAACGAAATTCGAATGCACTTTTATCTGCATTTACCTTGCAGCCAACCGTGTCAATGAGAGTTCTATCTGCCATGGGATGCTCGAAAAGTCCAGCAGCGAATTTCACTCTCAGGATCCTTTCAACAGCGTCATCAATCCTGCTCATGGGAATTTCGCCCGACTCCACAAGATATGTCAAATCCTCAATGAACAGCTCATATCTATAGGGCACCATCACCTGGGGCGACATATTTTTCAAGAAGTTGAATACTGAGATAAGCCTTACAACACATGACTTTAAAACACAATACATACCATGTCAATCCCTGCAGTGATAGAAGATAAAACACAGGAACGATAATTTGAGCCATGAGGTGTACTCATTCTGTCAAGTCCTTCATAGTCAGTAATTATAAAACCCTGCATATAACAAAAAGGACTAAAGCTATAAGCATTCTGAAAATTCCGACCAGATAATCGCTAATCCTTTCGAAAATGAGGACCGGGTAAAGGTAAACATACCTTAAAGCCCAGCTTTTCTTTCAAAATATCGGTCAGGAGGTGGCGATGAGAGTGCAAGAAGTCGCCATTCCAGCTTGAATATGATGCCATGATGGTGCAAACTCCTTGTGATATACAATCCAAATACGGAGTGATGTGAATATTTTCCAACTCTTCGTAGGTCACTGTAGTATTACCCTCATTCAAGCCTTTCTCAGTTCCGCCATCTCCCACAAAATGCTTGGCGCATGCAATCACATTTTTACTAAAATCGTGATTAAAATAATGAACAGAAATTTTAGCAATCACAAAATTACCAGACAAGGAAAATCCTAAATTTATAAAGGAAATGATTTGATGCTCAATTGGGTGTTACGCTAATGATGAACGTTAGGGTCGATACCTTCCGGCAACAAAAGGGTGACCGTGCGGGTGACCTCGGGGCGGCTCGCCTTGTAAGCCAGAGATAACTGAAGTCATCTTCTTAACCACATCAGGATCCTCGCTGAAGCTCTCGTAGCTCCTGCCCCATCTTGGGTCTCTATTTACCTGCGCTTGCCAATGAAACCCAATCTCAGTACAAGAAAATGATAACTGAGATTCTCTTCCAACACCTGTTTGATGTACAGATGATGAATAAGGAAGGTACTCACAGCTACGCAAGGCGCGAAAGTGTAATGCATGCCACTGGCTTGAGCTTCAAGCGCGGTGGCTTGTCCGATTCTCCGAGCCAAATCTGCATCCCTGTGGCACATGCATCCACAGATCAAGCTTCCCACACTTTCCAACGCCCGAATTTCAAAATCATCAGAATAATAAAAAGCCCTAACCTGGTGGCACCAAGACCGACATTGTGAGGAAAAATGGTGGCACCATAGACGGTGTTGTTCCCATGAACAGCGTCAATGCCATAAATGATAGGAATCCCGAGCCTGGATTCCAAAGCCATCTTCTGAAACCCATCAACCATATCCGCCCAATCATCCGTCAGCGCATTCTCAAACGGTGCACTCCCGCCAGAACTGAGCACACTCCCTGCAAGCCCCAGATCACACCCATTAACACAAGATGTTTTTTTTTTTTCCAAAATGTCTTATCTGGAAAATTTATTATCCTCTCTATTCTACCATTTACGATTTTTTATATTTTGAATCTATCATTTAAAATAATCGCATCTTAAGAAAATCAATTATAAACCCTAATTTTATTTTCTATAAAATCACTCATTTAAAACAGTAGTTTTGTTGACAAAATACAGTAACAAAATGCGGTTTTACAAAAAGAACACTAGTGATACTGTTGAGCATTATGATATTATCCAACATCGTCCAAGTTAAGTTTTTAAGCAATTCTAGCTAATATCATTATGATATTATGATACACTAGTGACGGTTCACTAGATCCGCACGAGATCCCACTTGTCGAGGTTAACAAAAGTTCTCGCAAGTGCGGGCGAGTGTTGAGCATAGTGGTATTATCCCACATCGTCCAAATTAAGCTCTTAAGTGATCTTAATACATAGTTGGACTCCCCCGCTCAGAGCCAATTAATTTTGAGTGTGGATCCGATTGATCTATAGGTACGACTGTTTCATTTTTTTATAAAATCACAGTTTTAAATTAATAAAACCAGTGCCTGAAATTGCGATGAATTTAAAAATAAAAAAAGTAATAAAATAGAAAGTATATAGAAATATGAAAAGAGAGTAGTTTGCAAAATAAAATTTAACATAAAGATTAAATCTTTCCGGCGGTCATGCAACTAGATTTAGTTGTACCTATGGAGAGGTGTTTGAGGGCGGAGGATGAGGCGACGCGGCGCTCGATCTGGGTCATCTGACCGACCTTCTCCTGAAGGGTCATTCTGGAAAGAAGGTCTTGGACTCTGGCCTCGATTGGTGAGTTGGGGTTTTTGTAAACCATGCTGCTGCTGTTGTGGCCGGATTCTGCCATTTTGGGATGAGAGTTGTTGGAGCTGAATATAGATGAAATGATTGTGCTTTGATCTGAGCAGGAGAGCTGCCTGATGGTTGACTGTGACCGACCAATGAGCCCTACTCACCAGCCCCTACAACTTGACTCATATGAAATTGCAACTGGCGTCATTTGCGCCATGGATTTATCTTGGGGGCATGCAAGAGTTATATTATTTGGATTAAGCTGTGTATGATACTTTACTATGTGTCTGAGGATGCACTTCGATGAATTTGTGCGAGTTTTGATATGTATTATTATCTAGAAAAATATATGCAAGCATTTCATTTAAAAATTATTTGATGGATTGTGAACACATCAATGAAGAGTCGTCATGAGTCATTTTGACCAGCCACATGATGCGTTGAAAAATTAAAAAAAATTTAAAAATAAAGATGATTTGTCACATAGTGACACATGATGATTTGAAGTGATATTATTTTTCACGAAATTTTTTGAATATTAGAGGTAGGGATTATGTCGGAATCAGTTTCGGACGGGTCCATCGATGTTGGTCCATTTTTTTTCTAACAATTTAAGTTATTTTAATATTTGGTCCAGTTTGTTTCAATTAAGAATATTTTTTTTTGTCTGGATCGGTTTTATAATTTTTTAATTAAAGTAGAGATTTATTATCTACTATAATAACATTATAGGATGTCGCGCTCCCGGCGGTTATGCTCCCCCTCCCGAATCGAACCGGTTCGGTTCAAAATCGGTTGGTTCGATTTGAAATCAGTCAGTTCGGTTCGATTTGAAATTTTAAAAAATTGTTCGGT